>VYXB01006393.1:114935-168130 GCA_013397135.1 Pachyramphus minor
AAAAAAAAAAAAAAAAAAAAAAGATGGGGATAAGAATCACAGATTCCTAAAATGGTTTGTGTTGGGAGGGACCTTGAAGTTCATCTCATTCCATTCCCTGCTATGGGCAAGGACACTTCCCAGTATCCCAGATTGCTCCAAGCCCTGTGCAACCTGGCCTTGGACACTTCCAGGGATGGGAGGACACAGGCAACACCACTTTTGGTTGGGTTTTTTCCCAAGCTACAGGTGTGATGGACCTTGCTGAGTTCCTGGGAATGAGCAAGTTGTTCCCAGCTGGTTCATTACCCAAAGTGTCTTTGGTGGCAGCATCCTGGACAGGACACTCAGGGACACCCCAGAGCCCTCAGCAGGGCTTTTAGCTGCTGGGAAGAACATCTTCTTTTTTCCCCAGCACTTCCGAGGAAGCTGCTGAATTGAATCTCTGCCTCCACTGAGCCACGTCAAAGAAGATTAACCAGCTCAGAGGTAGTTTAGACCCTTGCTAAGGATCAGCCTTAGTATTCACAGCAATTTTCCCTACCCCCAAAATAATTTGTCTGGAAAAGGTTGTAAAATCCAGCCAGCCTGAAGTTAGCAAAATAAATGCCAGGGCTGCTCATCCAGTTGAACGTGTCTGCACGTCTGAAACCCTCAGATCTGAGGATCTTGATTTGATTATCTTGATTATCAGCATCTGCTTTAGTGGCTCACACTATCAAACAGAAGACATCAGTTTAAATTATGGCTCCTGTCTGTTACCTCCTGACAGAGCTGTCAGGCCCAGACTGTGAGGAGGAGGACTGGGAAAGCAAAATAAAACTGCCTGTGCTGGAGCATCCGAAACCAGAGGGAAAAGAGCCAAAGCCCTCAGAAACTGTGGCTTCAGGTGCTGCCCCAGGAGAACCTGCTCAGGAAGGTAAATTCCTGCAAGAACATTGATATGGGAGATCCTCTGGAGAAAAGGAGGCTCAGGGGGGACCTTCTGGCTCTGCACCCCCCTGACAGGAGGGGGGAGCTGGGGGGGGGGCGGGCTCTGCTCCCAGGGAACAAGGGACAGGAGGAGAGGGAACGGCCTCAGGCTGGGCCAGGGGAGGGGCAGGGGGGACATGAGGAGGAATTTCTCCCTGGAAAGGGGGGTCAGGCCCTGGCAGGGGCTGCCCAGGGAGGTTTGGAGTCCCCAGCCCTGGAGGTGCCCAAGGAAGGCCTGGATGTGGCACTGAGTGCTCTGGGCTGGGGACAAGGTGGAGATGGGCACAGGGGGCATCCATGGGCTGGGAGGGCTTTTCCAGCCTAAACAATTCTGGGATTCTCTACACCTCCAGAGGAGGGTGGAAACACAACCATGGTGAGACGTCAGTAAAATGTCCAACCACACCACTTACCTTTCTCCTCTCATCTGGACACTGTTGGATGCCTTTGGACAACATCTCCAGCCTCAGGAGTGTTATATCCAGGATATCCCCTCTTTGCCATGTTAATGTAACATTAAATTTTCTCATTGCATAACCAGCTAAGTTTGTGGTGAAGACACTGGCTGAAGGAAGACAGAAACCTTTGACTGGCCA
Source organism: Pachyramphus minor (assembly GCA_013397135.1). NCBI lineage: Eukaryota > Metazoa > Chordata > Aves > Passeriformes > Tyrannidae > Pachyramphus > Pachyramphus minor. The sequence continues at coordinate 116,483 of VYXB01006393.1, forward strand.
CCCAAAAATCCCTGGGTTCTGTTGTTCCTGTTGTGCCCCTGTCCTGCCCTCCCCTCTGACAGCAAACCCAGCTCCAGTGCCAGCTGGGAGTGCACATGGCAGAGCCCCAGCACAGCTCCTTTCATCACCAGGATTTAAATGGAAGGGGGAAAAAACCCATCCAGCTGAGCTGAGCTTAAAGATATTTGCTCACCCTCAGCTGTTGTTTGTGTGAGAAACACCGGAGGGAGAATTTGCAGCATTTCTGACACCTCGTCAGGGACGTGAGAAGTGCCTGGAGACACCACTGGAGATGTTTGATCAAGGCTTGGGATCCAAAACATCCTTATAGCCCTACCTGGGTGTTGGTTACAAAGGGATTTGTTTACACCTGGGTGCCAGCAGGAGCTGGGACAGCCCCAGGAGCCACAGTCTCATTGTCTGCCCATGCCACCAAGGAGGGGGTGATTTCATGGAGGGTCACACTGCCTGTGAGGAGCCAGGGTGCCCTCACACATGGACAAACCCCGTGGCAACATCCCACATAAGGGTGAGGCATTTTCAATCCAACAGTTCAGAAAAACCTTCCTGCCAGGGGCAGCCCCACAGCACAAGGTGGGTGAAGGAGCTCAGGGACCTCCCCAGGATAGGTCAGGCTGGAAGGGACCACAGTGGGCCACTGGTCCCACCTCCCTGCCCCAGCAGGGCCATCCCAGAGCACAGGGCACAGGATTGTGTCCATGGTATATCCCCAGCCAGAAGTCCTTCTGGAGCTTTTACCTGGCCAGCAGTCCCCAAGGGAGCCCCTGCTGGACTCCAGTGCTGTTCCTGACTCCCTCCCTCATGGAACACTTCCCAGGGCACCCAGACAGCCTTTGCACCTGAGCTGAGCATCCCAGGGAGCTTCCTGTAAGAGTGAACAAGTTACAAACCTTCAGCAAACAGAGGCTCTGCCTGTCAGGACCTTGATCCAAACATCTGCTCACTTGCCTCAGAAGATGCTGTTGCTTTCAAGAGCAGGAACTGCATGAGAGGACGGGGAGACTTCAGCCCTGCAAAGGAGTCTTGGAGCAGCTCCTGCTGCTCATTAGGAGGGAAACTTTTCTTGGGCTCTGTGCTGTGTCAATCACTGCTCTCTTGCAGACCCAGAGCCTTCTTTCCCTCTGTTAGAGGCTGTTACCATCTTCAAAGCCATATCAAACCAGTGTTTGTTCTGTGCTTTGATTTCCCCCACACAGAGAATTCAAAGAGTGCAGGGCTGCTGGAGAGGGAGAAGGAGAGGGAGCATCTGAGAGGCTCCCTGTGTTTGTCTGTGAGCTGGGTGAGCAGTGATTAACCCAGCCCTGCCGAGGGAAGAGGAGTCCTGGCTCCTCCATCCCCTCCCAGCAGCAGAGTGCTGCTGCAGTGCTGTTGGCAGCAATTCACCCTCTGTGCCCAAAGCCACCTTTGTTGAGGAGAAGGAAACGGTGACAAGGCACAAATTCCATGTCTTGGGTACAAACCATGGTGCTGGTTTCAGTTTTGCCAGGGGAGGTTGCTGTGCCAGGGGACAGACAAACCTCAAACAGTCACAATGCAATGACCATTTAAAGGCACACGTGCAGGTGATTTCCACAGCCAAAAAATCCTGCTTGGGTTAAAGGCCCAAAGGAAAACACTGAGGAGGTGGCAGTGCAAAGCCCACAAACCTCCGTGCACCAAGGCAGTTCATCAACTCTGCTTGATGATCTTGGAGGGCTTTTCCAGCCTTAATGATTCTGGGATTCAATGATCCTTTTGGGTCCCATCCAGCTCAGGACATTCTGTGATTCTGATATTGCCCAGGAAAATGAGGCTTTCCTTCTCCAAAATCTATCCACAGCCTCACCTTCGCTGTCTTCCTCCTTCCTCGAGTTTAAACACGACTCCAGCCCCATTTCAGCCCAATCAGATTATAATTTTCACCTTTGATCTCTCCTCCTGTCTTCATCAAAGATTCCTTCTCAAAGCCCTGGGCACACCATAAACATTTATTTAGCCCTATTGACTCAATTGTGTTCAGAGCCCTGGTGATGAGCACATAACGTTGGGAATGAACCACAGCTGAAAGTTTAGAACTTCCTGGTTTATTTGACCTTGTAAAGTGAGAAAACAATTATTTTGGACAAAATGACTCCACACAGACTTTGTTTACATTGCACTTTTATGTCAATAGACTTAAAGATTTATGTAGAATTCCAGAATGGTTTGGGTGGGAAGGGACCTTAAAGCTCATCCAGTGCCATGGGCAGGGACACCTTCCACCAGCCCAGGTGCTCCAAGCCCCCTCCAACCTGGCCTTGGACACTTCCAGGGATCCAGGGGCAGCCACAGCTTCTCTGGGCAACCTGGGCCAGGGCCTCCCCACCCTCCCAGCCAGGAATACAAACCCTCATTTCCAAACTGTTGCACAGCAAATGAAATGTGGGAAAATGGTAAAAGTTTTGCTGGACAAGCATTTTTAATTGATGGAGTCACAGGACCAGATTTCCAAAGCAAACTTCATTTTTAAATCTAGATCTGCTCGTGATCTCATACAACACCAATGAGAAGAGACTTCAGCTCTGCTCTGAGCACGGCAGAGGTACAGACACACTGCAGAAACACCCAGCTCTGAGATGGGGAATCATTCCAAGCTCCAGGAGTAACTGTGTCTGCAACCAGAGATCCAGAAACCTCACAAAAGGCTGCAGAGAATTCAGATAAACCACCAGCTTTGTTTGGTTTTCCTCTAAAATAGGATCTTTTAAAACTTCTTTTCTCCCAGGTTTGGGTTCCAAGCGGGCACATTCCACTGCCTTTTGCCTCAGTGAGAAGTGGGTTTATTTATTTATTAAAGGATTTATTTGTGTATTTTCCCAGCATAGCCCAATTAAACTTGACAGCTTATTCACCGTGGATCCGTGCCCAGTGGCAGCCCAGACACCTCCCATTAGGAGAGACGGGATAATAAGGGACAGAACCAGCGGAGTCACCTGCCGGGATGTTCTGTGCTGCTTTGTCTGGGGTTTTTGCCATCTGATATTCACAAATCTCCCACGTGGGGACAAGGGGGGGTGTTCCCTGCATTCCACATCCCGTGATGTTGGATACATTACCTGTTTTGTCCCACAGAGACACGGCCACACCTTATTGATATTGACACACCTTCACCACCAGGGACAGAGGTTTTCTTCCTCCCAGGCTGCCCAGGGTGACTGGAACCAGGTTTCCCCATCTCTGGAAGTGTCCAAGGCCAGGTTGGATGGGGCTTGGAGCAACATGGGATAGTGGGAGGTGTCCCTGCCCATGGCAGGGGGTGGAATGGGATGAGCTTTAAGGTCCTTTCCAAGCCAAACCAGCCTGGGATTCCATGATTTTAAAGATCATTTAAATCCCTGGGCTGAGTCAGGATAACCTGAAATACCTGTGCCCACATTACAACAAATCCTCCCCACTTTTATACCCTGAACAGAATTCCCCACAGGAAGGGCCTCATCTAAGATATTTAATTTGTTTCAAAAGAAATCCATGTTTTTGTGTCCCTGCCCATGGCAGGGGTTGGAGCAAGATGGGCTTTAAGGTCCCTTCCAACCCAAAGCATTCTGGAATTCTGTGGAAAAGGGTGACTATTTGGGGGATATTCCCCTGGCTCTGTGACTGCCCAGCACTGGCTCCTCAGGTCATTTCTGGGGGCAATGAGTCTCCTCTGTGCAATTCTTTTAATTCCCTCGTTTCCTTCTCCCGTGGAATCGTACAACGTGGAAACAAGGAAATCTTACAGCTGTGATAACTGAGCCAACATGTTTTCTGTAATGCCTGAGGTAGGGCACAGCGGGGCTTGGGTGGTTTCTCCATCCCAAATGTTATCCCTGAGGCCTCACAGTGTTCCCAGCCAGCTGTGGGGGCTGTCCTCTCATGGCATTCACCCACAGGAGGGAACACACTTCCCAAATAAACACAGCACGGATGAGGGAACGCTGGGAAGGGTGTTGGGAACACTTCCAAAGCCACAGGAATCTAAACAGCTGCTTGTGCTGAAGGTAAATCTGAGCACACGGGTTGTTCTCCCCTGGAAAAGATTCCAACCCTTTTCCTTCTCCTTTTCCTTCCATGAATTAGAATTTGGAACAGGAGCTGCTGATGTCACAAAGCTCTTCTTGCAGCACAGCTGGAAGAGAAGGTTGTTACATGTTGTTATGTGGCATCAGGGTTAACAGGCTTGAGGAAGGGTTCTCCTGGTAAATGGCCATAAATTGGGATGCAGGTGCTGGAAATTTAAGTGGTTTTAGACCCAGGTGCACTTGCTGCAAAAAATACTCTTAGCCTAAAAAAATAGCATTTATATATAAAAAAAATAAGCATTTATGCTTAAAAATGCATTTAACCTAAAAAATACACTTATCCTTAAAACACACACTTTCCCTAAAAAAATATACTTGGCCCAAATAAATAAACTTACCCTAAAAAAAAATACCCTAAAACATAAACTTACTCTAAAAAAAATCTTACACTAAAAAACAAACTTAACCTAAAAGGATACATTAATCCTCAAAATTAAACTTACCCTCAAAATTAAACTTACCCTCAAAATATACGTTTACCCTAAAAATCTAACTTACCCCAAAAAAATACCCCCAAAAAATAAACTTACCCCAAAAATTAGACTTACCCCCAGAAATGCACTTACCCAGGAGGATTCCCTCCAATGCCAAGCTCAGCTCTGCCCCTGCAGCTCTGCAGGGCTCTCCCTGTCCCTCAGCCCTCCTGGAGCACCATTCTGGGAGCCTGACTTGCTGATCCCAACTCCCCCTGACCCCAGAAATCCAGTGCCTGGGCTGAGCCTCCCCCTTTCTCCACCTGCCTTTGGAATTCATCATATTTACATCATTAACACTTCTCCTTCAGGGTAATCACGGGGGGGATTAATTATCCTCATCACTTTAATTATGGCAGCTCAGAATTGCTTCTCCTCGGAGCCTGAGCCTGACTGTCCAGCTCAGCAGCCACCCCAAGGAGGGAACACGTGCCTTTCACAGAGTCATTCCTTAAAATTAGAATGTTGAGGGTCTTGGATCCGTAACTTTCCACTTCTTTGTGCCTGTGAGCTGGAAAGGAGCTTGTTTATCTTTTCCACACGGACTTCCACAGGCTACTCTTGTCTCCTTCGGGTCTTTCAGCTTTTCTTCTTCTCCTGTGATTCCCCACTCACCCCTGGGATTGCTTTTCCCCAAACCACCCTTGTTTCTCTGCAGTTTGTGTCACCTGCTCTGTTTGGACACAAACCCCTTCAGGTACAGAGCCCTCGCCATCCCGAGCCATCCCGCTCCCTCAGGCCCAGGCAGGATTCCAGATGGAGCCAAACTGGCAGCACAGGTATCCCAGATGCCCTCACGCCTTTCCACAGGAGGCAAAACTCCCCAGCTCCACTTCCAGCACTGCCACCACCTTTTTGGGGGATTTCAAGGGGATATGAAACCACTGTCCCAGTAGCACTGCTTGGGGTGTGCCCAGAGCAGGCTCGTGGGGAGAGGGGATGGGGGTGGAGATGGAAGTGGAGATGAAGGTGGAGGGTTTTCCTTCGGCTCCTCTTCCCAGGTTAGATACAGGAACTATGGAAATGGTTCCTATAGAAATCATCCATAGAAATCACCTTCTACACTATTTCCTTTCAGAGCAGCACCTCCCTCTAAATACCCTTAATTTTTGAAGGCAGTCCAATGGAAATGGGGGAAGAAAAGTCCATCCATCACCTCCCCAGCTTCCCAGTGCAGGAGAGGTGCTGGTGATGTGACTGGCACTTCAAGGACTCCATGGCCACTACATGGACATGGTGCTCCAGGGAACAGGAATTGCTCCTCCAGCTGTTCCAGGCACAGAGAACTTCTTCCTAAATCCAACGACACATGAACGAGTTTGGGACTTTGCACTATTCTGAGATTTCCAGCTAGTTATCTCCCAGGGAAGAATGCCCATTCCTGAAGCAATTCCCAGTGGCTTTCCTGACTCCAGAGCCCCCAGGGTGAGTTGGCAGTGGGAGCAGGTGACATCCCACCCAGGCTGTTCCCATCTCCAGCCCGGCCCCGCTGCGCGTGCCGGCAGCACTAGGTGGTGTTGCAGAGTAGTTTTGAGTTAAATTAGTGAAAAAGGCAGAGTTTTCTACTGGGTTGATCTATGTTTGCATCAACCAGCCCTCCCAAGATTTAAAAACTTCCTTCCCAACCAGTGGAGGGATGTTAGGGACCTGTGCCAGCCGCTGCCTCGGTGGGATGAGGTGGTACCTGAGCATCCCCCTGTCCCCACACACCTGGGAATCCAGGCAGGGGTTAAATATCTCCAGCCATCAGTAACTCCAGCTCCCTCTCTCCAGGAAATAACATTTTCTGTGGCCTCAGAGGGCTTTGAATCCAGTGTATCTGCATCTACTGATGAAAAAATCCAGGGAGGATTCCTGGCCAGATAAAAATTAAATGCACTTTGTGATCTGGATCATCATCATTAGAACTCAACACCCTCTGAGAGGAAAAAAAAAATAAAATTATTGAATGTTCAGTTCAACATCAAAATATTTCAAACATCAGAATATTTCAAACATGAGAATATTTCAGACATCAAATATTTTGAAATAATTTAGCTTTTCTGAAAGCTAGAAATGTTGCCAGCTCCCAGGAAAATTTTGGTTTGGATGCATCCAGAAGGAATATATAACAGACAGGGAAAGCTTATGTTCCGTGTGCCACCTACAAGGAATGTGGCCATGGAAAGGAGAACGGGAATAAGGATCCTGGGTGTCTTTTGGGAAGTACTTCTCTGTGAAAGCACCATGGAAGGGCTCAGTCACCCTGAGAGTGTTTGCAGTGAAATACATTGAAAACCCTGAATTGCTGCAGTCCCTCCCAGTGCCACAAATTGAAAGCAGCTCCTACTAAAGCACATCTGAGGGGGAAAGGAGAGTTCAGGGCAGGCTGAGGAGCCGCGGGGAGCGATGTGCCGGGTGTTCCAGACGCTGCCTCTGGGTGCCAGGAGCTGCCCGAGCCCTGGTGGGTTCCTGGGGCTGGGGCAGCACGAGGGACCTCGGCTGTGTGTCCATTCTCTGCTAATGGGGTAATTTTGACTGCAGAGCTTGTTCACTGTGCAAAATGCTCCTGTGGCAACAGCACTAAAACCTCCCACGGAGAAGATTTGGCACTTAGGCGATCACCATTAAAATCTTATTAATTCTAATTATTATGCCATTCCCTGAAGAATAAACCATGTTGCATCTTCATAAAGTGCATAATGGGAACCTATTGCTGTGCTCTCCGGAATTCTAACACGTGGGATTTGCTTTCATTCCCTCTCTCCTGCTCCTCTCCTTCCAAGCTGACACGAGCTGTCTGCTGAGGGACTTCCAGCCTTGGGATACCACTGGATTTACTCCTGTTTATGATTATTCCCCCTTTGTGGAAAGGGCTTTCGTGGGGTTTTGGGTTTTTTGGTTTATTTTTTTTTTTCTGTGGGTTTTTTTTTCCAGTATCTTCAATAATAATAAATCTTCACCACACACATTACAACACTGATTTTATGTGGGTTTTTTCTTTTCCCAAGCTAAGGAAAAAATGCAACAAACCTGCAGTGGGAGGTGCCCCTGCCCATGGCAGGGGGTTGGAATAAGGTTGTCTTTAAGGTCCCTTCCAGCCCAAACCTTACTGGGATTCTGTGATTCCGTAAGTACTTCACCACACACACTCCCAGGCTGCCCTAGTGCTGATTTCCCCCTGCCCTGTGAGTTTGTCCCATTGCAGGCAGCTAAAAGGAATTTGGGAATAAGGAAAATTTCCCCAACTGCTAAAAAAAGGAACATTTGGTCATGAGATGCCAGAAAACATTGCTGGAAACCACAAGCTCTTCCTTGACCTACAAAGGATTTTCTTGTCATACATTTAGGCATAAAATAAAAACTCATATATATATATATATATAAAAAATATTTTTTCTATATTTTATATAACCTTTCTAAAAGTGTAAATTATGCATCTACCAATTATACACCAGCCAATTCTCGGTATAATTTTAGGTGCATGAATTCTTCTGGTGCAATTGGTGCACACAGTTGGGAATACATTTAATTCCTCCTCCGAGCTGGAATAACTGTGCAAGGTACAAACCCGGCTGTGCTCCTGCTCTGCACCATTCCCTGAGCATTGAGTTGCATGGAGCCATTGGATTTTCAGGGAATTGTGGAATCCCAGACTGGTTGGAGTTGGAAGGGACCTTAAAGCCCACCCAGTGCCACCCCCTGCCATGGGCAGGGACACCTTCCACCAGCCCAGGTTGCTCCAAGCCCTGTCCAGCCTGGCCTTGGACACTTCCAGGGATCCAGGGGCAGCCACAGCTTCTCTGGCCAACCTGTGCCAGGGCCTCCCCACCCTCCCAGGGAAGGATTTCTCCCTAATCTCCAACATAATCCTTCCCTCCTTCTGCTTCTCACTCGGGAGCTGGTTTGTGCAGCCGAGGGATTTTCCCTTCCGAAGGAGCCGCGCAGGGTTGGGGTGGGGAGGGCCCTGTGTCCGTGCAGCCCCAGCCTGGTGAGCAGCTCCCAGCTCCTGCTCCCTGCACCCAGAGCCCACAAACACCAAAGCAGTCCAAGATTTGCAAGGACAAGGGTTGTTAAACATTGGGATGGGCTGCCCAGGGAGGTTTGGAGTCCCCAGCCCTGGAGGTGCCCAAGGAAGGCCTGGATGTGGCACTGAGTGCTCTGGGCTGGGGACAAGGTGGGGATGGGCACAGGGGGGATCCATGGGCTGGGAGGGCTTTTCCAACCTCAGGGATTCTGGGATTCTGTGACAAGAGACAGATCTAATCCTCCTCTTGTAAAATCCACACATGAACTGCCAATATTTAACACCCCCTGTTTTCCTGTAGCGGTGACAGTCCCACCTCACACCACTGGACATTCCCAGGGAATTAACCCACCCCATGACCAAGTGCTGCCTCCTGCCACCCTCCCTGTGAGAAAGGTGCTCCTCCATTTTTCATTATTCCAGCTCACTCCAAGCCCCAGAATGAGCAGGGAAATACTTAATGAGACATTTATCTGGTCTATGTATTTTACATTTTGCTGATGGTATAATGAGGCAGAGGTACTGAAATGAAACATCCCTAACATTTCCCATCATTTCCCACTTCCACCCCACCATTTCTGGTATTGCTTTTGGGTTTTTCACTGTTGGATGTTTTGAACTTTATCATTGCTATCAATAATCACTGTGTCAAAGGCAGCACTGCCACGCTGCCTTTTGGCTGAAAGAATTCCTTCCCATTTATCTTCAGGCATATTAGGAGGGTGATTGCAGTCTAATAAATACAGCATCAATTCCTCATTCACTCTCAGAACCTCCTGGAGATGTTTCCCACTATTGTCACTGCTGTTTTACCCCCTCAAACCTTTCTCAGAGCTCTCACAAATGTGCTCTTCCCTCTTCCTGGGAAGGTTTTTCTGCCTGTCTCTGCTTTTCACAGAACCCAGTGCACTGAAGCACCGGAAGTTTTCGTGCCTTTAGCTTTTCAGTCATGTCCTAATTAAAGGGAAACAAGATTTATGGGAAGATGCAGCTTATTAGACTAATTTAGGCAGCTGAAAAGCAGCCAACTTGTTGGTCACACAAGTGCTCGTTTAAATCCCTGCAGTTAAAGGAACTGGTTATGAATTGGTATTTTCTTTGACTACTTCTTAATATTATTTATATTGATTGCAGGGTGCAGTTGTGCCCCAGTCCCCAAGAAGGTCACGGAATACCCACACAACCATATATTTCACTTCCACAACACCCTCACCTGCACAAAGAGCACAGAAATCTTCCTTCACGTGAAAAACGACACCGAGGACTCCCAGCTGAATCTGAACCTTTCTGCAACTGGCAGAATTTCCCAAAATGAGCCCAATATCCCCTTTTTTCCATGTATTTTCCTCTGTTACAGGGCACATTTTTATTGAGGACAGATGTATTTGCTGTTTGTAGTGAAGTGCAGGGTCATAGATAACTCTCTGTTATCACCCAGTGATATATTTCAATTTTTAAAATCTATGCTAAAATATCTGCAGCCTCCCAGAACTTTAATCACGTTTCTTAGAGTATCTCAGCCATTATTTAGAATTCTTTTCTCTGACAGATCATTAATTTCTGTGCCTGACACCCAAAATCTCACACCCTGCTGGATCCCACGAGGGTGGCAAAGCCAACCAGAGGCACCACATGATGAAAACTCACTTTTTCCTTGTCCCCTTGTGGTGTTCACCCCAAAGGGAGCACAGGAGCTCAACATCCCCCCTGCCCTAATTCCAACACAAACAGGTGCTTCTTCCCTGTTCAACAGAAACACAGCCCACAGGCCCCACACCCACAAAGCCCACTGGAAGACCATAAGAAAGGATTTACACCCACTGGAGTAAGAGCTCAGAAGGGTCTGGGTGTTGGAAGTATCTCTGTTTCTGCACTGAAAATAAGGGAGATGTGAATATTTAATTTTATATTTGCATATTGTTCCTGCACAGGAATACTCTCACTAGAATCACACTTTATTTGAAAACAATTAGAAGAAAATAAATTTTAAGAAAAAGGGGAAAGATGGTCTGCCTGATTAACAGAATCAAACTTGTCTACAGTATCACATTTATTTCCTATTATCCCGATAAAAAACACATTATTCCCCCTTTCTTTTCCTAATCTACTGGTACAAATACCAGACTTCTGAAAGTCATTGCTTTTCCCCCTGGGAGTCCTTCAGAAGCCTGAGGCAGCCTCTGGATTCCCCCCTTTCCCAGTGTAATCCCATTCCCCGTTCCCTTTAATCCCACGCACACATTGAGCTGAGGAGAAGCAGGGAGGAGCTGGGAAGGGGCTGCTAATTCCCAGCACCAGGCAGGGCAGCTGCCCATCCAGGATCCAGAGGGATGCAGTAAAACATCCCCCAGGGACAGCAGGAATGAATTCCTTGCAGCCACTGCTCAGGAGGAGTTGTAGGGATGGAGCAGGGCAGTCGGGACAGGGGAAGGAGGTGGAACCCCAGGGTGTGAGGGGAGGGCAAATTCCCAAGGCAGTTTGTCCCAGGAATGGGCTGTGCTGTGTGAGCTCTGAGCTGGGAATGATGCAAAGTCCCACTGCCTTCTCAAGGACTCTGGAAGTAGGGGGTGATATGGGAACAGGCTGCTCACAGTGCTGGGACACACGGCACCTTCAGTGGCACTACAACATGTGTGAGTATGTATTTCATAGACATAATTATATATTATAGATTATTGATATATAAATAATACATAGAGATATAAATACAAACCACAAAACCACCAAAACAAACAAACAAAGCCCCAAAGCACCCAAAAAAGACATTTAACCCCCCCTAAGGACAACAGGCAGTACAGAATCACAGGACAACGGAGTGATTGGGATGAAGGGACCTCTGGAGATCCCCTCATCCAACCCCCAACCCAAAGCAGGTTGCACAGGGTCATGCCCAGGTGGGGTTTGAATATTTCCAGAGAAGGAAATGCAAAAAACCTGGAATACCTTCTCCAATTCCATGACAAGCCATGAATGGCAATTACCAGGACACACATTGTTTTCTGCCCTCAGCCTTCATAAAACAACACCATGGCCTGGATCTGTAATGAGCCAGATTTTACATAATCATGGCATGGGTTGGGTTGGTTGTTTTCTGCCCTCAGCCTTCATAAAACAACACCATGGCCTGGATCTGTAATGAGCCAGATTTTACATAATCATGGCATGGGTTGGGTTGGAAGGGACTTTAAAGAGCACAGATCTTGATTTTGGCCAAACTCAACACACTGCTGCACTCAGGGCACTGGAAAAGTTAAAATCCTTGGGATGAATGAGATTGCCTTTGGATTGTTCCAGGTCACTGCTGGATGAGGCCAGACCTTGTCATTCTCAGATTTCACACATAAAGTGCCCCAGCAATCTTCAAATTAACTTTTTAATCATTTGATGCTTCCAAAAATGGATTTTACTATTTTTCCCATCATGCATTTCCCACAAAGTGTGTCTGTGCTTTCCATCCCAGGAAATGACCACTCACCCTGTTAACACACAAGGAATAGCTTCTGGAGCCTATTTTGAATGTGTTCCCATATAATGAATTATAACTAAAAATCCTGGAGCACCCAGAGGGAGATTGGCACATCCATGAGATCCTGCTTATAGAAATGCTGGTTAATTTGCTGCAGTGCCATGCATTTAAGTGCACTGCTCATGTTTAGGTTTATTTGGTTATACCCTCATAATTTAGGTCACTGAGTCAAATAACACAATGACACCAGCCCAGAGTCTGGAAGGTTTTCTGCCTCCTGTCTCAGCCCTTCATCTTCAATTGTCAACACACCCCAAACTTGGCCGCCGCTGTCAGAATTGACATTGGAATCTGCAGCAGTATTTGTCTTAATCCAATATTTGTCTCATTCCCACTTCTTCCTCTCAGTATTTGCCTTATTCCCGAGTGGTTTAATTTTTGTGTTTGTCATATGTGTTCCCCGTTCCCACAGACTCGCCTGGCCTGGTTTCCTCTCTTTGCATCTGTAAATGACTGTGCAGAGCTTGCATGTGTAATGTGGGGTGGGATAACAGCAGGCAGGGCTTGGACAGGGAGTGCTGAGCTGCCCAGGTCCAGCCCTGCTTCTCCAGCAGCTTTTGCTGCCCTTTTTTCCTCTCCCGTCCCTCCTGCTGGATTTTCCTTGAGCGGATCCCACACACACAGATGAGTCCCTACCCAAATCCTAAAGAACAGGCCAAAGGTAAGGGGAACCCTTCTCCCAACAAGAGTGGGAGCCCCAGAACCCTGGGACAGGCAGAACCCCAGAGGGAGGACAAGAGAAGGGCTGAAGGACTTTGTTCATTGCTTTACAACAGGGACACTATTCCCCAATCCCAGTGATTGAGTAACAACAGGTCCCTGTGTTGTCTTCTCCATCCTATGCCTCAGTCATTCCACTGAGGAAATGACAAACACCAACCAAAACACGGGCTCACAGACTGCCTGGGGCTGGAAGGGACCTCTGGAGATCACCTGGTCAGGACTCCAGCATGTTAGCAAGGAGGAGAAGGAAGAGGAAGAAAAAGAGGAAGGAGGGAAAGATGATAAAAAGAGCACTAAATAAGAGAAAGTGAAGGGAAGAAGAGGGAAAGAGGTGGAGAGAAAGAGAGAAGGAGGGAAAGAAGGGAGGAAAAGAGTCTTTATCCTTGGGTCAGGATGAATTTGAGACTCAAAAGGTCTAGGGAAAGAGAAGGGAAGGGGAAAGACAGAGAGAGATAGAGAAGTAGAGAGATGAAGCCAGTCTGCCTGCAACAGGAAATCTCCAGATTACAACACTGAAGACCATCCAGAACGTGGGAACTCGGCAAACAGCAAGTTCCTGAGCTGAGGAAACCCAAGAACAAAACAAACACCTCTGTCCTCGAGTGGCAGCAGCACGACGGTGGCTTTGGGGACCCTCAGCCAGCCAGCCCTGAGGAGGGACACTGGGGCTTGGCTGGGGAGGTCAGGCCACCCTGAGCTCTCGTGGGGGTTCCAGAAAGACTCAGTGGATGTTTTATGGCAGAACTGGCACATCTGCCCAGAGCTGGGGCTGGAGCAGGATGGGGGTGGGCAGACCTGGAGATTCCCTCCCACACAACCCTAAATTCCCTCTGAAGGCCCAAGTCCCGTAATGCAGACACAGAACATCCCACCCCGCTGATTCTTCACGCAAACCCCCCGAGGAGAAGCTTTCTGACGTCCTCCCAGGTTTGAGACACAGGATGTGTGTGATGTGCCAGACACTTACCTCACAAAGCACAGCGCTGCCGTGATTCATGTTCACACATTCCTTGTGGGAACTGGCTCCTGTGGGAGCTGCTTCCCAGGGATCTAAATCTGCTTCCCAGGGCACCTGCAGAGGAATCCAGTGGATTCCTCCACGCCAGACTCTGATGACACCAGATAATGAATTTTGTGGCTGAAGGCCATTAATTCTGAGGCTCCAGCTATGTTAAATCTGTGTCAGCTGCTGCAGCAGTGATGTATATTCCAGACTTTGAACCCAAATAAAAGGGTCCTTGCTACCTTTTGAGTGATACATCTTCTTGGTAAACTACTCTGTACGGCCAATTAGTTCCACCTTGGTGATTGGTTGGATTATTATTATTATTTTATTATTGTAATTATTATTTCAGGGTTCTGTGATGGCTTCAAGAGAAAGGACAGTCCCTTCCTAAAACAGTTATTTACAGAATGAAAAGAAAGAGGGAAAAGATGCAGGAAAGGAGAAAAAGAGAAAGGTAGACATGACCACCAGGAGAGGTGAGATCAGCCAGGGACTGCATCACAAAACTCACCAAAAGTTGATCCCCCCTGAGTCTCCCTTTCTCCAGACTGAGCCCCCCCAGCTCCCTCAGCAGCCTGGGAATGTGGGGACACCCAAGTTTCTGCCATTAGAAGCACAAACCAGTGACTGTTCTAATGTGTTTTCTTCTATCCTTGAACTGGATGGATTTTTACTGAAGCTTTTTGGGTTACTGAGCCCAAATGCTTCAGTAATAAAGAAATATTAATGTTATTAACTCGTATTTCCCCCTTTGGATGCCATTTAATATCCTTTTCTTCTCTCTTTCCCCTCCTCTCATCTGTCTTACTACAAATCATAGCTTGCTTTACATCCTGAGGAGAGGCTGGAGAGCTTGGCAGGAGAATTAATGGACAGAAATGACAAGGGACTTCTCTTCCTATATCTAAAACCCTGGACAATATTGCCAAACTGGAAGCTCTTTCAGAGGTTTTTTTTTCTTTAAATTAAAAAAAATTAAATAAATAAAAATTTTAAAAAATCAGAGATGACCTTAAACCAAGGAAATTCTGCCCATCCCTCCCTCTCTTCCTATAGAGGGAGAGTAGCTCTGCCAGAACACACAGCACAACACGTCACGAATTCACAGGCAGAAGCGGTTCGAAAATCCTTCTTGGACAAGGTTTCTATTTAATTGGCTTAAAAAGCCACTCTTCTCCCACACAGTCTTCTGCAGAGCCATCTGTGCAGGGAATTAGCAATCTGGATAAATAGTCTGTGAAGGAATTTGCCCTGCCTGGCACGGCTGGGCCGCGGGGAGCCCATCCCAGCGGTGGTGCCCAGGGGCCGAGCAAGGACAGGCTCAGGAGGGCACCAGGAATGCCCACTGTGCTGGAAAAGGGCTGCCAGATGCTGGGACCTGAGGGAAGAGCAGAGGCAAACCCTGGGGATTGGTGAGCTGGGCTGCTTTAGAGCCGTTTTGGTGGCGATGGGGAAATTGGTGCTCTACAATTCCTTGTTTTCTCAGGATAGAAGGAACTCTGGAAGGGCCATCAGCACTGAATTAAAAATGAAGTAGGAAAAGGAGCACAGAAACGCTAAGAAGACACTGCTATTGGACACTGCCTTGCAACTGCATCTTGTTTCCAAGCATTCCCAGTATCCAAAGTGCTGCCAAGCAAACCCAGCATGTGGAGATGGAGCTCCTGCTCCAACACATCCACAGTCTGGTTGCAAAACAGAAGTGAAAAAATAGAGGCTATAACCAAAACACACTGCAAGGATGTTCACAGTGTATTTTGCAAGCCCGTGAGCAGAGTACCAAAATTTGCCAGCAGGAAATGTGCAGGATGCTGGATTTGTGGTTATTCCATCTGAGCACAGATGAGGAAGAGGATCAGTATTTCAGCTCTACCCCCTTTCTGGTTCTAGAAATGTCCCCATCCTGTCGTTGAGGCTTTAACACAAGTCTTAATTACACTTCAACTGCTGCCACTTTCCAGCTGAGACCTTCCCATCCCGCACGTGAGACTCCACAGGCTCCACGAGCACCAGATGGAGCTTGTTTCCAAAGAGTGGCACCAGCAGCATCTTCCTCTGCTTTGAGGGTGTCACAGACTTAAATGGTTCTGAGAAAAACCCTGTGCACATTCCTTGGGGATGATTTCCCAGAATTAGGAGGGGAGGAAGCTACGAGGCAGCCCAGGCTGACTCAGGAGGGCTCCAGTGCCACCCTAAAGCTGCACCTCCAGGAATCCAGGAGTGACATTAAATGGCACATTAATGAAGGCTGTGTTCAAGGATTTAGTGCCCATTTTAGCAACCCCAAACTTCCTCTAGGCACTGACATTGTTATCACACAGCCTGATACCTCTCCAATTATCACCATAATGTGATACCCTGAGAATATAATTTTCAAAGCAAGACTGCCAGGCTGGGAGAGCTGGGGGGATTCACCTGGAGAAGAGAAGCTCCAGGGAGACCTGAGAGCCCCTTCCAAGGCCTAAAGGGGCTCCAGGAGAGCTGGAGAGGGACTGGGGACAAGGGGTGGAGGGACAGGACACAGGGAATGGCTTCCCACTGCCAGAGGGCAGGGAGACATGGGAGGCAGGGAAGGAATTCCTGGCTGGGAGGGTGGGGAGGCCCTGGCACAGGTTGCCCAGAGAAGCTGTGGCTGCCCCTGGATCCCTGGAAGTGTCCAAGGCCAAGCTGGATGGGGTTTGGAGCAACCTGGGCTGGTGGGAGGTGTCCCTGCCCATGGCAGGGGATGGGATGGGATGGGCTTTAAGGTCCCTTCCCACCCAAACCAGTCTGGGACTCCTGAGACAGTCAGATGTGATTTTAACACTTTCAATGCTAAATATCAACCCCCAAAGCTGTTGTGAGCCACGGCTGTGCCTGAATTTCTGCAGCTGTGCAGATCCCAGGGTGCCAGGGCAGGATGCAGCCCTCTCCTGTTTCCCAGGCCATGTCCCACCTCACTCCAGTGCCCCCATGTTCCCACCTTGCTGCTCCTCCATATCAATCCAAGGGAATAAAAGTCTCAGCCGCCTGCTACCCAATCCAATCTCTCCAGCGGACACTAAAGGGATAATAAAAGGATAATTTACTAGTATTCACTCAGATAATCCATCTTGAGCAGGTTTGGAGCTATCTGCATATGCCTAATTAGGATTCAGTGCAGTGTGTGCTGTCGGTGCCACGGCAGGTTCCCGGCGCAGGGGGGGCCCCGCGGCCGCTCCCGGGGCAGGAGGGTCCCCCCGTGGGATCAAGGTGCTCCAAAGAGAGCAGGTCACCTGCAAAGCTGAGGATCCACAGAATTTTTCATCGATGGGAAAAGTCTTCCCTGCGTTAGCAACAATTTGAAAGAATATCCCCCTCAGGGAGTCGTCCCTCCAGCAATATAAATTACCTTAAAGGGGGAAGCAGCCCAGGCAATTAGACCTTTCAGAACAGGTGACCA
The DNA here is from genome assembly GCA_013397135.1 of Pachyramphus minor. Classification (NCBI taxonomy): domain Eukaryota; kingdom Metazoa; phylum Chordata; class Aves; order Passeriformes; family Tyrannidae; genus Pachyramphus; species Pachyramphus minor. The sequence goes on from VYXB01006393.1 coordinate 133,738, forward strand.
CCCTCCTACATATTAAACCTTGGGAGGCAAAACTGCCTCTGCCATCCCCAGCCACGTCGGGTGCTGAAGTGTCAGTAAACACACAACCATAATTACATGAGCTGCCTCATTTCACCAGGATCTTTTCAAGATTCATCATCTGCACATTGATTTTGGATCTGGGACTCTGCGCTTCCCTCTCTCCTTCCCAAGGTTTTAAGCAAGGTTTAACCTCACAGAGGTGATTTACTCCTAAAGATTTTGCTGATGGGGTAATGACAAACACTACAGGGTTTATGGGTCTGGCCCCTTTTGATCTCCCACTGTTGGAGCCCCTGTCTGGTGCTGGGGGACTTTCTCCAACCTCCTTGGTGCCTCCAAGCCACCTCCCAGGTCAATCCCACAGAGCTGTGATCCCTTATGGAGTGGTTCAGTGTTCCTATTCCTATTCCCTGCTACATTTTGCTACGGGAACAGGTTTTCTCGGAATCCCAGAATCATTTGGGCTGGAAAAGCCCTCCCAGCCCGTGGATCCCCCTTGTGTCCCATCCCCACCTTGTCCCCAGCCCAGAGCACTCAGTGCCACATCCAGGCCTTCCTTGGGCACCTCCAGGGCTGGGGACTCCAAACCTCCCTGGGCAGCCCCTGCCAGGGCCTGACCACCCTTTCCAGCCAGAAATTCCTCCTCATGTCCCACCTGCCCCTCCCCTGGCCCAGCCTGAGGCCGTTCCCTCTCCTCCTGTCCCTTGTTCCCTGGGAGCAGAGCCCGACCCCCCCCAGCTCCCCCCTCCTGTCAGGGAGTTGCAGAGCCAGAAGGTCCCCCCTGAGCCTCCTTTTCTCCAGGCTGAGCCCCCCCAGCTCCCTCAGCTGCCCCACTCCCTAACAATCACCTCCCTGGTGCCTGGCAGTGCCCTGGGAGCAGCTCCCCAGGGTGGCCACCCCTCCTTGAACGTGAACCTTGAGCCACAGGGAGCAAATCCCAAAGCACTCGTGTCCACTGAGGTTGGTGGCACCTGCTCCAAAACCCGGGCAAGTCACCCCAGACCAGCACCTCTGATTCTGGCACCAAAGGACAACTGAACTACATTTGCCCAATGGGCCACATTTTTGCAATACCAGAAATGGGAAATAAATAAACCCACTGTTAGGGGAGGATCAGCCCTGTGGATGAGCACACACTGGAGGGCTCCAGCCTGAGCTCTGAGGAGATAACAATTACCAGCAAGTCATTACTTAAAAAAGGGATAATTTTTCAAGCAGGCATGAACGCATCTGCACATTCCCAGCAAGCAAAATAGGTTTGAGAATCCTCTGAACTGGAAAAAAACATTGCCAGTCCTGACCATATGCTTTTCTCCAACTGTATTTTAAAAAATGTTTGCTCAGCCCGATAATGTAAGAAGTGAAACCCGGCTCTGGTGTAGCAGCACTGAGATGTTTAGCCCGTGGCTAAACAGGATTTTCCTGTTCACAGTTATGATTTCATGTTTTGCCATAATAAAAAGCCTTGATGAAAAATATAGATGTTCACAGCGTGAGCACTGTCACATCATTAGTTTATAAATAAACATGGATTATGTTAAAAAAAACCTCTTTAAGCACAGTGACCTCCCAGTGCAAGGGCTCACATAACCCTCTGTGTATTCCAAAGGAACGGAGCAGCAGCTCCAGGGAAATCCAAGGTTCCCTGCCCATGGCCCATCACAGTCCCTTCCAACCCAAACCATTCTGGAATTCTACGATTTAACTGTGCAGGAGAACAGGTTTTCTTCCCAAAGCTCAGGAAGAAGGTCCAGAAAGACAAGAGGATGTGGGGGCTTGTGTTGTGCTTGGGAACAAACACAACACCAGGAATGGCAGAGCTGGCAGGGGCATGTGGGCTGTCCCAGGCTCTGCAGCCTTTATGTATCTGGTCCCACATAAAAAAGGGGGATTTAAAAAAGAGACTTTTTACATGAGCAGATAGTGACAGGACAAGGGGGAGTGGTTTCAAACTGCCAGGGGGCAGGGAGAGATGGGACAGTGGGAAGGAATTCTTCCCTGGGAGGCCCTGGCACAGGTTGCCCAGAGCTGCCTCATCCCTGGAAGTGTCCAAGGCCAGGCTGGACGGGGCTTGGAGCAACCTGGGCTGGTGGAAGGTGTCCCTGCCCATGGCAGGGGTGGCACTGGATGGGCTTTAAGGTTCCTTCTCACCCAAACCATTCTGGGATCCTATGTAGATGCTGCCAGACAGGTTTCAGGGCAGAGCTTTGATAGTTTCTGAGGGAAAGAGGAAGGTACAAAAATTCAGGCTTCTCTCTGCAGGTCACTGCCACGAGGGTGCTTTGTACAGACAGGAGCCCACAGCACTCCCCACGTGGGGACTCCTGCCCTCTGTAGGTACCTCTGGGGGAGCAAATCCATCACACCAGTAACAGGCTGTAAATGCCAGACTGGGCACTGCTTTCAGCAGGTTCATGAGAATATACCCAGGAGCACCTTGTTGTCCACTTTCTCATCGAATCACAGAATATCCTGAGCTGGAAGGGACACACAGGGACCATCCTATCCAGCTCCTGGCCCTGCACAGACACCCCAAGAGTCCCACCCTGTGCCCCAGAGGATCATCCAAACCCTCCTGGAGCTCTGGCAGCCTTGGGGCTGTGCCCACTGCCCTGGGGAGCCTGGGCAGTGCCAACCACCCTCTGGGGAAGAACCTTTCCCTGAGATCCAACCTGACCCTGCCCTGGCACAGTTCCAGCCCTTCCCTGGGTGCTGTCCTGGTGTCCTGGCTTTTCCTTACAGTTATTCCTTCCATCACCCACAGGTTGCCCTGGGCCAACCCTTTCCTCCTGGCAGTGTAACTCCAACGGGAACACACAGCTGATTTCTAGATTTCACACTTCCAAGCTGAAATCCAGCCCTCCAATCTATTTGTTCCCTCCTCCTTCGGGGTGGGTGCTCTTTGCTTGTCACTTCTTTTGCTGGGAACTGTCATTTATTTACCTTTTTTTCCCTAGTGCTGTGAAATGATGCCTCATTCCAATGCCAAGGTGCTGGTAAATGACAATGTAATGGCCAAGCTAAGTATGCTCTAACAGGAAAAGGAAAAAAAAATCACTAATCAAAGTCTTTCAAATTATATGGAATACTGACAGCTTTTTACGCTGTTTTAATTAAGTACACTGTAATTTAAACCACTGAACCATAACAACCCAACGTTTAGTGTTATATCCCTAGGAGAACTTTAAAAATATGCATAATTCTGCCTGGAAGGTAATTGAGGGATATTTTTGGGGTGGTGGGGGTAATTAAAGGTTATACAAGAGAGTAATAGGAATTTTACTTGGGTACTGATAGTGTAGCAACTGTGCTAAAACCTCCTCAGGAAAGTGATTCATGCTCCCAGCTGAGTTTCCCTCCTGTTATTTCTAAAGGCTGGGAGTGCTGGGCTGGGCTCTGTCAGCTCCTGTGTCCAGTGCAGGGGGCAGGGACACCTTTTCCTGGTGTGCTCACCCCTCCCTGGCCCAACCAACTCGATGCTCGAGGAGTGGTGGGATGAATTAACTGATTCCCACCCATGAACAGGTAAGAGGGGTTTCTCTTCTAGCTGAGGGCCCTGTCACGTGGGAGGAGCAGAGGAGGGGAGGTTGGGTTTGGGGATGAGGGTGAGGGATGAGCACGAGGGGAGGAAAGCAGGGAACCCCCCTGGGAAGGCAGCCCCCGGTTCTCCCTAAGCAGGGGAAGGTTCTTCCAAGCACAGGGAGGGGCTCCAGCCCCCCCTGGAGATGCTGCCTGGGATGCTGGAGCACACCTGGCTCCATCAGCGCTCACGTGAGGGGTGTTGAAAGCGCCACTCCTGCAGGTGCCTCCCAATACATCATTTTAGGGGCAATATTTGCTCCACAGCAAGGCAGGAAAGGTGCTGGCAGCCCCTAAAGCTGACGGGCTGCACAGCTCCAACTGCCACAGGATGTACAGGGAGATTCAATGTGAAAAGTGGAAGATAATGTGCTCACACACTAATGGGCACTGAACTAGACACAGGCTCATTTTTCACATCATGTCATCTCTAAGGTTTGAATAAAAAGTAATGGCTAGAATGAGCCTGGATCTATCTCAGACATTATCATTTGCCTCCTCAGTTTTATTTGTGTTGACTTGTACAGTCTAAAAAGATGACAGTCTCCGGGCCCCCGGATCAGTGTGAGTGATAATACACAGCACATTACACTGCTGGTGACAGCTCCTGTTCTCCTCGCTGGCATCTGAGCGCGGCGCATCTCCCTCCGTCAGCTCAAATGCTATCAACTGACAGAAGAAAGGATCTCGCAGAGGGGACATCACAAACCCTGTCTGTTATGATTTTATGAGATAAACTGGAGTTTCGAGGGTATCTTGTTCGGGAAATTAGTGTCAGTCAAACTTTGGGGTTTTTTCTTTTTTTTTTCCCTTCTTCCTTTCCCTTTTTTTTTTTTTTTTTCTTTAAAAAGATAAATAGCAGGCTGGAGCAAAGTGGCTCTATTTATGCTGCCACACAAGCAGAGACTAATTTGAAATTGTGGGGGGAAAAAAAAAAAATAACCATTTTAAAAATAATAATCCTCTTCTTGTGGTGAGGATAAAGGAAACATTCCAGATTTCATCTGAGCGTGACTAAACAGCCACGTAGCTCCCAGCACTTCCAACACAGCAATACAGCAATTCTTTTACGTTATATCAGTATTTTTTTCCTCTAAAAACATCTTCAATGTCCTCACCAGCCAACGGCCTGAATCCTAAAAGTTGCTCAAGCCATTGCATTCAACTATAAATTCATATAACCTGAGACTTCTCAGCTGAACCCTCCACGCTCGGCCCCACAGGCACAATGCTTAATTAAGTGTAATATCCTTATTTAAGATGGGCAGTCTCAGTAAGCCTGGTAAGTGTTCCAGAAATTATTTTCAGAGAATTTTTAGCTACAGGAATGTATAAGGGAGGAAAAAATATTACCGAGATAATCTACAGTCTCCAGAGGATCCCAACCTTACAGAGATATGCAAAAAACCCAATTCTTTTGTTTAACCTGGAAGATAATTCGAAACCTGCAGCTAATGAATCCCAGTAGGTTAGAGGGGGTTTGGATTAAGCTCCAATTTGCTAATCCTGCTGCTGGAGGTGGGGGAGGCTCCTGGCAGCCCAGTCATTCCCCCTCGTTTAGCACTGGAGCTGCTGTTTGGGGGTGTCCTCCCTGGATCCCGCTGGGATGGGACACGGCAGCCCCCCCATCCCAGTCCCATTCCAGCAATTGAGCCCTGGGGATGGGAGATGCTCCCACCTGGAGCGTTACACACGACTGAAGTTTTTGTGGAGCTGCTGCTGTTCTCTAAGCCCACCGAGCTGCTTCTCTTACATTTGCAAAAAACACACATTTCAGACCCATAAAAATGTACAAGGACTTGAACCATAATCTGCCAATTGTGGCAGCTGTTTCCCACGTAATTTCAGATATTTCTGCCATAATGAATGCGTCTCACTTGGCTGAAGTTCCTGGGAGTGTTTAACTCCAAGGGGTCCTTTTCAGGCCTGCTTTGAATTTCCTCTGCTACCCAGCTGAAAAGATGCCACAGAGCACACAAAATGGGTAAGAGATACAACATTCACTCCCAGCTCTGCTTCAGCAGGATTCCTCCTGCAAAGCTGCTTCCAGGCAGGTCTCTCACACCACAGTCATGTTCCAGTGCTACATGTATTATATCAGCAATAGGAATTAAAGCCATAACAGAGGTAAAACCCAGTGAGGACAAGTGAAGAGATGGAAGCAGCAGGAAGCAGCAGAATTAGTTCTTCTACCAACAGGAAGACTGTGAATACTTTTCTCATAGTCACAAGTGTGAAAACCAAACCCACGGTGGATTTTGGACCCCACGTCAAATGCTCTGCTTGAAGAGAAACCTGCTCTTTTGGGGACCTTAATAAACCTTAGAATCTTGTTGTTACCTCATTCTTCAGGAGAACAAACAATTGCACATTTACAGGGGTGTAATTGTGGCCTTCCAGTACTTGAAGGAGCTGGGAGAAGGAGAAGGACAGGAGAGGGACTGGGGACAAGGGCTGGAGGGACAGGACACAGGGAATGGCTTCCCAGTGCCAGAGGGCAGGGAGAGATGGGATATTGGGAAGGAATTCCTGGCTGGGAGGGTGGGGAGGCCCTGGCCCAGGTTGCCCAGAGAAGCTGTGGCTGCCCCTGGATCCCTGGAAGTGTCCAAGGCCAGGGTAGACGGGATTGGGAGTGGGAATAACCTTTAATGTCCCTTCCCACCCAAAGCACTCCAGGATTGAACAATTCTGTGACATGTAGGGATGCATTGCCATGATCTGTGCCTGCACAGGGACACACAGGACAAGGACATAAAAGGCACAGAACTCAGAAGCCACCTGTCCTGCCTGTAGGTTTCCCTCTTTCAGCTCCTTAACTCAACCTACCTGCTGGTACCTCTTTTCCACCAGGCTCATTTCCAACCAGACAAAGAGGTAGAAGCCCCAAAACAATCCGGTGTGGGATTCCATAAGTCCCTTTCCCTGGGGGAACCTCGGCTGCTATTTAGCTGATTGCAATTTCTCATCACAGCAATTCTCAACATCATCATTATCAGTACAGCAATCAAACACAAACAGGAGCTGGTTCTAAATGAGAGCTGGATGGGTAATGAAATAATTGCTTTGCTTCACAGCCCAGGGACACTCCCAGCCCCCAAATACCTGACCTTCTTGCAGCGTGGCAGGTACACTGAGCTTTCCATGTTTTACATCCCTCCTGGATATATTACAGCCATAATTCTTGCACTGCCCAAGGCACTGTGGAAATTCCAGCTTATCTCTGGTAACTCAGTGGATTTCCTTTGTACTTTTCAATCTGAAAAGATGTGCCATCCAAAAATCTGTATTTATTATTATTATTATAATTATTGCACTTGTTCAGTGCATCAGTTGAGCAGTATCTTCCCTTCAGCACAAGGGCCAAGGGCACAGCCCTCCCCTGACACTGCTCACACCCACACTCCTGCTGAGCAACACACAAGGCAGTTTCTTACCAATTCTGACAAACAGAACATCTTTTGTCACTGGAAAACCCCACAAAAATTAAAGAATTTCATAATTTCAATGACAAAGATTCATCAGAATTACATGGCAACAGTCCTACCCTCACTGGGCACCCAAATGGTTCTGAACAGAACAAGACATCCTCCAAATATCTGCTACCTGTGGCAGCAGGTACCTGAGCACTCACATGTCCTGGAAGAGTGATCAATTTAGAAAAAAATTGTTCATATTTCTGGAGGTTTTTAAGCAATACAGTGTTTAGTGTTACAGCCAAATTTTAAAGTTAATATTTCTGGTGGTCTTTGTGTGCCAAGACTCAATTCCCTGTTCTTCACAAAAAGTTTGTGTCTCCCAATCTTTTGGTGTGTTCGGTGTCCACTCACACTTTTGTAAATTAAATCTCTTTGACCAAATTAGGATCCACTGGGATCTCTGGAATCTCCATAGCACTGTTTATCCTGGTGCATTGCAACATTTCCATCCCTGCCTCAAACACCACACAAGTCCCTCAAGGCTCCAGAGACAAGGGATTAAGGTGGTTTTTTGGTTGTTTTAGGTTTTTTTTAACATGCTCCTGCACACAGGATCAGGGGAAGGCTGACAGGGCACTTTCCACCTGGCACAGGTTTATTTTCCTGCCAGAGCAGGTGCAATAATCTCCCACACACCCCTCCTGCCTCCTCCCTGCCAAGCCCCATAAGGGAGACTCAAAGATCAGCAGTTTGAACATGGTTCAAGTTTACTTGAGTCTCTGTGGGCAAAATCCTTGCTTTTGACTTTGGGATTTTTTCTGAATTAAAAATCCCAATGAAGTTTTTATAATTAATCTCTTGAAGGCATGAGAATGGGCTCTGCACCCACATTTAGGGACATTTGTGTTTCCAGATTGGTGGAATGTGCTATTTGTAAAAGCCAGGAGGTGGTTCTGTATGAGCTGTGTTGGCATCACAGGGACCCAAAAGTCACTGAAACCTCAAAATATGCAGAGCAAATGCAGACAGAACTATGCAACCCCCTCTCCAAGAATCCTGCACCCATTTTTCTGAGGAGCAAACCCCCTGTTTCACAGGCAGCACTTCCCAGGGCTCAGCCCAGCTCAGCTGATGTGGCCCAGCATCTCCAGAGTGATGCTGAGCTGCTCCTCTTCCCTCCAGGAAGTTCCCTGGGCATCAGAACATCACAGAGGGAACACAGCGAGATCCAGACAGGACAGATAAGCTAAAGTCTGGTTTCAGTTCTCTAATTAATGATGAAAAAAACCCATCCAAGCACCTGGACCAAGAGATGGTACCTTAAAACCTTGGTTGTCTATGGAGAGAGAGCAGAGAGGGATCAGTGGGGAGCAACACACTCAGGCAGTGGTGATGGAGGGACCTGGTGCAGCACAGGGATCACAGGGCTCTGCACCCACCATGGCCCCATCCCACAGTCCTGGAGAAGTTCCTCTTGGAGGGAAGCACATGGAAACAACCTGAGAGCAAAGCCTCAAAGGGGGGAGGGAAGCCTTGGGTGCAGAGGGGAGAGGCTGCCAGAGCCAGAGGAGGGTGTTCTGAAGGGGTTTAGGTTTTGGAACCAGAGGAGGATGTTCTGAAGGGATTTAGGTTTTGGAACCAGAGGAGGATGTTCTGAAGGGGTTTAGGTTTTGGAACCAGAGGAGGATGTTCTGAAGGGATTTTGGTTTTGGAACCAGAGGAGGATGTTCTGAAGGGGTTTAGGTTTTGGAACCAGAGGAGGATGTTGTGAAGGGGTTTAGGTTTTGGAACCAGAGGAGGATGTTGTGAAGGGGTTTAGGTTTTGGAACCAGAGGAGGATGTTCTGAAGGGGTTTAGGTTTTGGAACCAGAGGAGGATGTTCTGAAGGGGTTTAGCCATCTCATCCCCCCCAGCTAGAGGGTCTGCACAGAAAGACAGCACCAGGCAGGCACCTGCCCCGAGCTCTGCTGTGGGAAACTTGAGGTTCTGATCAACAAAGCACTGAGGAAATGCTTCACCTCACCCATGTGGTGCTCCCAGGGATCAGGCTCCTCCTCCTCCCCACCACACACTTGCTGAAGGGCCCTGCTGAGCTGAGACCTGCCTCCAAAACACTCCTGCTCCACCATAGACCCAGCGCCTGGCTACTGGTTGGATCAGGGCTTGGGAGACAGAAAATTGGGAAATGCTGTGTTTGGCTTCTTGGGGGGGCTGGGAAACATCAGCTGGTTACATATATATATATATTTATACACACACATATAGACACATATATAAACACACATATCTATGTAGGGATAGATATAGAGAGGTGATAGATAATGGGTAGATAACAGATAACTGAGAGATAACAATCGATAGATAAGTAATAGATAGATGATAGATAAATAATAGATAGATAATTGTCAGATAGACAATCTCTCATGCTGGGGGATTTTTTTCTCCTGTCTTCAGGAAGAAATTCCCCAAATTCAACGTGAACTTTCTATCCCGTATCCCAGTTTCCTAAGAGAGAAAACGCCCCCATTCCCCAAGTCCTGGCTGTGCCACCAGGTTGGACCCCACATCCCCAGCCAGCACAGCCCATCAATGCAGCTTTGGGAGCCAAGTGTTTCTCTTTCCTGGTGCTTCTGTACCACACAGCCGGGGGGAAATGGCAGCACTGGATGCTGGGAGCTGAGCCGCAGGCTGTGCTGGCACAGAGGGGATCGGCACTGGGGGTACCGAGGGCACCTGGCCGTGCCCGTTCAGCCTCTGTGCACACCCGGACGTGATGGGGAACACGGGGGATGCTCGGCATCCCTGGGCGGGAGTGGCACAGCCACTGGGAACGGGCTCAGCAATGAAAACACCCCAAACACCCTAAACATCAATCCACATCCGCATGCTGAGAGCACAGAGCTGCCCCTCGGGCAAAGCCCTTTCAAACCCTCGGGGATGTCCCAGCCCAGCAGCGCTCGTGTCCCTCCCGCCGTCCCACCGCCCCGCCAGAGGGTGCAGGTTCCCTGGGAGCGCCGGGGCTGGAATAAAGCCCGGGTTAAGTGCAGCAGTCCAGCGGCCCTTCCATCCCCTCCCCGCCTCGCACGGGGCTTTCCCCGCCAGGCAAACACCAAACACCGCCGGAGGTAAATTCCGCGCCGGGATTTGACAGCGTTATTTCCAAAGGTATCACATCTTAATCAAATCTTAAACTAAAGCACCGCGGCGCCGAGCTCCGCCATAAACCCCCGAAATTATATAACACACATGTTTTTATGCTTTGCCAATTACAGCTGAAATAGGGACTGTTTGTTTCAGCCCCTCTAAAAATGAGGCGAGGATGAGAAAACAACCTATTTCCTTATTAGGTTCAGGAGTCAAAGGACTCAGCCAGGAGCCGCAGGCTTCAAGAGCATAGAAGATTAAGACATATATTGGATTCATGATGGAGGGCACAAAGTTCATTTTCAAAATAAAACAGAATTTTATTCATATTCCTTTTAAAATTCAGATTGCCATTTGCCAGCTGACCTGTGACATGGCAGCAGTGTATTACATTTTCAATGAGCAGCCTGTCTGGAGCTGGCAGGAGAGGAAACTGCTTCCTCGTGGAGTTTTTCCACCACCCTTAAATAGTAAGAATTTGTCGGGATTGTTGTCAGTAATGGTAGACGGCGCAAACAGGGACAGGGCAGCATATTTATTTTTAATAAGGCGACATGCAGAATAGCAAAGTCACTGGAATTATGCACTGAATAGGGCTAAAAAAATACACACAAGAAAAGAGAAATCAGAGCTCGGTTGCAATTTGTCTGTGGAAATCAGGGGTGGAAATACTTGGCAGATACACTGAAAATAAAAACAAAAGCAGAGCAGGAAAAAAAAATAGGCATCTATATTAAAAAATCAAATGCAAAAGCAGTCTGAGGCAAGTTTGCAGAGCGCGCGAGTCAAGCCAAGGGTTTCTATAGCGAGGAACCAGATTTCCCGAGCTCACCATCTGTCAAAATTATATTACAAAAGGCACATATGCAAAGATACAAGACGACTGATTTTCATATATATTAAAACCCGCAACTCCCGCGGAAAATGAGGCGCCCAAAAGCTCCCACATCCAACTTTGGGGCTTTGCTGTAATTCTACCGCCATGGGGACGGAGGGGCATGTTCTGCCAGGGACTGGAAACCCAGCCACACGTGTCCCTGGACAAGCAGGAACGCCCAAAAATATTGGCTGTGGCCTTGAAGGTGCTCAGCAGAGGGAAGGATGGGACCTGCAGGAGGGGGATGTGGTGGGTGCCCCCCGCTCCTCCCCCACCACCAGCAGCCCACCCAAGTGATGCTGTTTTGTGCTCTGAGCCAAGAGGGGAGGATAAGGCAGCCAAACCCCTTCTCCCTGGTGGCAGAGCTCTGAGCCCACACTCCTGGGGTGAAACAGCAGGATCCCTGCTCCCCTCCGGTCCCACCCCAATTATTGGTGTATTGGGTGCCTTTTGTCCCTGCAATCAAAGCCCAAGTGCAAACCACGCCGCTCTCCTGATAACTTAATCAAGGACTCTCGGCTTCAATCTACCTGTAGATAAAATCCAGTGTCTATTTTGACACGGAGAAACAAATCCACTTACCGCAGGTGAATTAGCTAATCACATATCAGTAAAAACACGGCTCGCGCTCGGCGGGAAGATGATGATGAATATAAATTCTCCACACGCTGAATTCTAAGATTTCCCTGGCCCCGTCTCTCTCATGTGAGCCATGTTAACCTGCAATCTGTAAATACTTATCTGTTGACGATGTAGAAGCAGGATAAGCAATTTTGCCGGCAATCTCTTTTACTTTCTGAACAGCTGAGCTCTAAGGAGATCGCTCCGGCCCGAGCTGGGATTGCTGGCAGGGAGCAGGAGGGACACTCAGCCCTGCTCCCAGGTGTGCTTGTGTCCAGGGTGCGTGGGGATCCACACCAGGCTCCTCAGCCCATGAGGGATCACACACAGCTGTTCACATTTCTCAGCCCTGAGTCAGAGCACGGCAGTTTTACCACAATAGATATTTTAACCCGATTCAAGAAGACTTAACTGACCACAACATCCCCTTACAGCTACTCCTGAGGTCCAGCTAACAGGTAGAAGCACTAACTACGCCAGAAATATTAAGGGGAAAAACCCCACTCCTCCTTTACTACAGCATTTTGTATATTTATTTATTTAATTAATTAATTCTTGATGTTTATCATTTCACGTTTTGCCTCTATTTAGAATATAAAACACTCTAAAATCCCAACCTGCAAACCCATGCAGGGTTAATTGATTAAACTGAGCCTGGTGGAAGGTGTTGAGGCTGGTTATGGGTTTATATTAACAGTGTTACACCACTGGTTTATGCTATTGTTACTTCTACAATTAATCATTAGAGGAGATTCTGGCTGCTCAGGCTGTTCCCAGCATTTCAGTGGATAATGCCGTGGAGGTTGAGGTGTGAGGGCTGTGTTTGATGCCAGTGCTGTGACTGCTCCTCCTGGGAGCGGTCACACCATGGAAAAGTGGAGGAGAGGAACAACCCAGAGCCAAAGTGGAGAGAGGAGCCCACAGCAGCCTGATGGATCCATCATGGATCGGAGCCGCTGCTCTCTCAGCTCTTCCTCCCAAACCCAGCGCTCGTTGGGCATAAAATACAGGCTCCTTAATTGGTGTGTGCTTCTCCAACACGTTTTTAATGAAAACGCAGCACATAACTCTTGGTTTGTTGGCTGGCAGAGCCCAATTTACAAAAGTGGGAGTGCAAGATAAGAACAGATACATCTGCAGCGCAGGCTGGGCAATGAATCACGCCGTGCCAGAGTTGAGCAGAATATAATTGAGTCCAACATCTCTGAGCACTTTCACCATAATTAATGATAATCTGTAACAGAGGAATCTGAGATTCCAGTTCAGAGAACTGTTTAATTAGGCCAAGTAATGAAAGCAGCAGCAGTACAAGAATATGGCCTGGCTCATGATTAATGATTCATGCTACTGAACACAAAAGTGCCGCACCGTTAACTCCGGCGGAGCTGCGGCGCTCTGGCATTTACAAAATAGTGAAATGCATGCATTTTTGTGTTTTAAAGATGGGACTGGCAGCATCCTTTCCCGAGCTATTTACATGATAAATATGGTTGCAAAGGTAACCGTCTCCCCCTCGCCGCCTTTGTTCCGGGGACTCGCAGATAAATACGGTATCAGCCTGGACATCAGTATTAAGGCAAGATCTCTCTGCTCAATAATTAATGTCTTCACTTTTAAACTTAGTCAAACACCTCTGTTTTCCCTTTGTACTTGGCTAACATAGACAAGCCCTGGTGAAATGCTGTGCTCTGGGTGCAGCTACAGGGAGGCATTCAGCTCGCAGGAAGGAGAAAAGGAATCAGTTCATAAGGTACAAAATGGAAAAGGGAAAAAAAAAAAAAGAAAAAGATGAAGAGATGGTAAGTTTTTTGCAGGATTCCACTTTTGCTGGGTCAGGGTGCAAAATGTAGAGCAATTTGACACGGAATTGCCCTGGAAGTGTAAGGGACATGACAAAAGAAGTGATAAGACTGCCTGGGGCTTTAACTTACAAGCCAGCAAATTATATGGGTTTTATGTGACTATTTACTCGGCCATTCAATGAAACAAGGAGCACTACTTATCATGGGCACTGCAGAAGCCCCCGGTACATATGCAAGGTCTGAGATAAGAACACTTTTACAAAGGAGCATGTTCACTAATGTCTCCATTCCCCACCAGATTAGGTCTCCTTGGGTGCCTCTTCAGAAGCTGCCACGGTTCAGCACCCACCGAGACTAATACCCGTGCAGGAGACATTATCTGCTCTCTGGCATAATGGCCCAACATTTCCACCCTCCACCTTCACGGGGGACCCCCTGCCCTGCACCCTCTCCTTCCCCTCTCCTCCTCCCTGGCACACACAGCTCCTTCAGCTCCTCCTGGTCCTGGTGTCCGAGCTCGGGGACACCGGGGGCTCCAGCGGTGCAGCTTTAAAAGGGATGAGAGACTGGCCAGGGGGAAACAAGAATGGAGTCACAGGATATCCTGAGCTGGAAGGGACACACAGGGATCACCCATCCAACCCCTGGCCCTGTACAGACACCCCAAGTCACATCCTGTCCCTCAGAGTGTTGTCCAAACCCTCCTGGAGCTCTGGCAGCCTTGGGGCTGTGCCCACTGCCCTGGGGAGCCTGGGCAGTGCCAACCACCCTCTGGGGGAAGAACCTTTCCCTGAGATCCAACCTGACCCTGCCCTGACACAACATCACACCAGCGGCCAGAAGCCAGTGACCAGTGGGAGTTTCTGTCAGTACACTTCCCTGGAGAAGAAAAGCTTGAAGAAAAACCCACCTAAAATGAGAGGAGAATGGCTGTGCTCAAATTATGATGTCAAATAATGAGCAGGGCAACTTGTGAATCTTTAATGGACATTTTAAAGAGCTCATAAACTTTTGGGTGAGATTACAGAGGCTCTGAACCTGTCAAACACCACTCAGTTGTTTGACAAAGACACACTGGCAAGTGCAGACCACAGAGTTCCACATCTGTGGAAAGGGAACTGTGGGAAACCCTCCCAAGGGAAGGAGGGAGGACAAGGAGGAGGAGGAGGGTGTGAAGAGAGACAGCAGTGTGGCTCTGGGAATGCTGGATCCTGCTTAACTAATCCCAGTGTTCTTTGCAGATGTCACTTCCTCAACAGAGGAGGGAAATTCAGTAGATGTACTGAAATTTTCAAGAAGACATTCAGTGAGGTTTCACCTGCAGATTGACATCCCAGATAAAGATGCCCCATGGGACGGGGAATAGAGACTCCATGTCACACTGACTCAGTGAGCTGGGGTGTGTTCCAGTGCTCAGCCAGAGGGTGGTTGGCACTGCCCAGGCTCCCCAGGGCAGTGTCACAGCCCCAAGGCTGCCAGAGCTCCAGGAGGGTTTGGACAACGCTCTGAGGGACAGGGTGGGATTGCTGGGGTGTCTGTGCAGCACCAGGGGTTGGACTGGATGGTCTCTGGGGATCTCTTCCAGCTCAGGATATTCTGTGACTTTTCAGTCACACTGGGTGAGTTTAAGAAGCAGATCCAGCCTTGCCTAGACCTTGTTCCTGGGTGAGACCTGGAGTCTCCTGGCTGCCCTGGGAGGTGGAACCCAGCAGCCACATACCCCCTGCAAACACACACCTGCACCCCTGGCTGAGCTTCCAGGTGCTTGGGCTCATGACCCAGAGCCCATCTGAGTAATTCAAGGTTTGATTCCTGCCATAATTTATATTCTCAGAAAGGAAAACCTTAAACATCTGAAGACATACCCAAGGCCAGCCCAGCGTGGAAAGGTTTGGGTCAAGTCAAGCAGAGAAACTCAGTGCAGCTCTGGCCAACAGAGGAGCAAGGGAGGAGGTTTGTAACAGCTCCCAAATTCCCAAGGCACTTCCTACAGGCCCTGGAGAGGGCATGGTGACAGCCATCCATGATTTCATGACAGGTGATTTTGTAAGGACACAAGGAAAGCTCCCATCAGAAATCAAACCAGTGCACAGCAATTGTTCAGCCTTTCCCTGTATCACAGGCTACTCAGTGCATCTCCCACATTCCTGCATGGAGCACAGTGGGACTTTCAAGTCCAAAAGAGACACACTTAATGTGTCTCTTTTCTGCCCAAATACTTCAGGTGACAGGTAATTCAGTTCCCTATTTGTAACAAGTACCAGTGGCTTCTGCTTCTTTACTGCTACTCAAAACAGTAACAACATTGTTGCTTGGAACCGTGATCTCAGCAACAGAACACCGGAAATTAAGCACTGTCCTGAAACCTTCAAAGCTGCTGGGGTCTGCCCCATCTTATCATTTATTCTGCATCTCATTAGTAAGTGATTTTAGGATTTAAATTAGAGCTTTTTTTGCCCCCTCGCTGAAAGATTTCCAGCACCAATCCCTGCACTCCCTGCAAGTTTGTCAGGAGCGTTTCTGCAAATGAAGCTCAGCTGCTCAGGAGTTCAGAAGGGAAGTGCTGAAACGATATTGCTGCAGAAATATTTTTAACCTCCAGTCAGCAGCCTTAATTTTTTCCCATCGTCAACCCAAGAAAAATTAGCCCGGTGACGTCTGGTCCTGCTGAGAAAATAAACAGAGAAGGAAGTGTTGAAATCAGCCAGTGCTCTCCACGTTCTCATGCCAAATACTGGCTTATTTTAGGTTTCTTCAGAAGTTCTAAGCTGAGTTCAAGGCTTACACCACTGGCAGATGAGCCCAGGGAGCCTGGCTTGGCCCTCTGGGAGAACCGCTGTGCAAACACAGCCGGAGTGTTTGCCCTGGAATTTGTTCCTGTCAAAGTTATGCAGAGAGGGAGAAACTCCAGTTCACAAGAACTCATCGCTTGGAGTTGTTTTCCCAAAGCCCTGGCATGTGGGGGAGGGAGAGAATGAGACTCTTCTCTCTCTAAATTCCAGCAAGGGCTGCTCCAGAAATGGGAATTACGGCAATGAGGCCGCACAAAGTGAGAGGCTGAGGAGCAGTTCCAGAGGAAAATAATAAAAATAATCAAAAAGCATTGTTAACACCACTGTAAACAACATGACACCTTGAATCCTGGCCAGGGCAGAGCTGGGGCAGTCCCACAATGTACAGGGGATCCAAGGAAGAGGCTGCAGCCACCACACAGGACGTGGGTGAGATTAGTGCCAAGAGCTTCACGTGCTGGGGAAAACCAAGGTGTGATGAGGATCATGACACAAAAAAGTTGTAAAACTGGTATTAGTGCTTTCTCTTGCATCTGTTCACCTTGAGGCTGTTCCTTGATCCTGGGGCCATTTTTGGGCCCCTCATGACAAGAAGGACAGGGAAGGGAAGGGAGCTGGGAAGGGGCTGGAGCAGCAGCAGCAGCTGAGGGAGCTGGGGGGGCTCAGCCTGGAGAAAAGGAGGCTCAGGGGGGACCTTCTGGCTCTGCAACTCCCTGACAGGAGGGTTAGAGGGGATGTGGCACCTGGGGCCATGGGCCAGTGGTGGCCATGGCAGTGTCAGATTAACAGCTGCACTCGATGGTCTTGGAGAGCTTTTCCAAGTTCAACCATGATTCCATCTCCCCTCTCAGTGGCTGGAACACCCTTCAGTGGTGTATTTATCCAGCCTGTCCCACCTGAAGCCGCCCCAGCAGGTCAGTGGCTGCACAAGGACAGTTGTTTTGCACTGAGAACAAAACAATGAGACTGTGCTGTGATTCAAAGGTTCCCATCAGTGGCTGATGGGACTCCTGATCCCAGGCAGGGGATGACCCAGCACTCCTTCTCATCCCCCCTTCTGGGAGAGCAGCAGGGGCTGCAGATCCATCTGCAGGGACCCAAACAAACTGAACCAGTCCCTTGGACTGACTAATGCCATCGCTGGAACAGCTGGATTTATTGACTTTGCAAAATCAATAGCTATTTTTATTAATCATCTTTAGATAGCATGATGCTCCTACTATATCTCTTTCAGTGACTAATACAATAAATTTCCCCTTTTGATGTTCCCTGACATTTGAGCAAATTAAATGGAGCATTAAATATGATCCTCTTTGGGACAAAAGTGGGCAGAATCATTTGTGACTACTTTATTAACTGTTATGAGAATACTGGCAGCACCTTTCTGAGTGTTGTTCAGCATGCAATATTTATTATTATTTAAATTTTCCAGAGCAGTGCTATATTACTATGGATCAAATGGTTTTAGTTTGGTGAAATGGAAATATTTCCGTATTTACTTTTATTTTGAGCGTGGCACCAGCTGAGGGACCAGAGTCCATCTTTGCCCTGTGTATTACAGGGAATACTTACAGTCTGCTTTGCTCTGAGAACGGATGATACCCCATAAAAAGTCCACATATAAATAACTTTGCTATGAAATAGTTAAATTAATATTTTAAAGGTATTAAAAGGTAGTTGAATAAGAACAATTTTTGTTATTCTGAGAAAGGTACTCCAATTCACCTGCTTGGTCAAGTGGCCAATTAAATACTACAGCTTGGAAAACAGAATTTGACAGAGTGGGGGTCCCTGACCCCCAGCCAGATCCCATGGAAGTCCGAGGGGTTCCTGGTGTGTTTTTAATGTACAGTCACGTTATTGTCATTGTATTTTATGTCAGCTATTCCTGGCATTTCCATTTACATCTCCAAATAACAGTAAAAAATAATAACTAATCAAATTACAGCTGTTGGATACTCCCTTTATCCCCATCTTACAGGGGAGGTGTTTCAGGAGGAAGGATGGTAAGAAGTAAATTACTGAACCCACGGGTCAGAGCAGCACAACTAAGATTCAGCTCCTTCTGTCCATCAAGTGTTTATCAATTCTTGCACAAAACACCCATTCAGGCCCTGGATGTGCCTAGATTATGTCTTGATAGGAGATTAATGTTACACAGCTTTCTTCTCCTCCCTCCAAAATTGCAAGTACAATTCCCATCATCTCCCCCAGCAGCACGAGGCCTTTGGAGCCACTCATGGCAAACATTGAAGTTTCAGATTAAGAAGATAAGAACCAATTGACATAAAATAAGAACCAGCCTGAATTCTATAAGCAGGCTCAGAATGAACCCAGACATGAACCTGGATTGGATGTGGAGCATGAGGGGAAATGAGAGCTGACCTGCTCCCAAAGTGCCTCCCCTTAGGAGCACAGAGGTGTGTTAGCACAGAGCTCAGCCTCAGCTAATTAGCCCTGGGAGGGAACTAATTAACCCACGAGGAGCATTGTCCTCATAGAACTGTGCAATTCTCACTGTCCAAGAGGTACAAAATCAGGGTGGGCAGCTCTGCAGGGGGATTGCTGCCCCTGCAAGGCCCAGGTGGGACAGGTCTCTGCATCCCCACCTCTCCCTGCACTCCTGATCCCTCTCACCCCAGGACAGCCTCTCCTGAGCCTCTTTGTGCAGCTCCCAGCTGCACTGCTGGGCAGTGATGTCCCAGTAGCACATTCCCAGAACATTCAGGCTGGAAAAGCCCTCCCAGCCCATGGATCCCCCCTGTGCCCATCCCCACCTTGTCCCCAGCCCAGAGCACTCAGTGCCACATCCAGGCCTTCCTTGGGCACCTCCAGGGCTGGGGACTCCAAACCTCCCTGGGCAGCCCCTGCCAGGGCCTGACCACCCTTTCCAGGGAGAAATTCCTCCTCATGTCCCACCTGCCCCTCCCCTGGCACAGCTGGAGGCCATTCCCTCTTCTCCTGTCACTAATTGCCTACACCACACCACAAAACGATTTTGCTACATACTCCCCACTGATGAAATGTTTGTTATTGCAGAAAAGAGCCATAATAAATGATTTTCCAAGTTTTACTACTTATTAGGAAAAAAATACTGAGGAAAAGAAAAAAATTCCAAGTTAATTTGAATTAGCTACTTTCCCAAGTATTTCCTTTGTTGGTTTTTTTCCCCCCTTCATAATGTAATTTAAAATAAAATATTCAGATGCCAATATTAGGATAATAAAATAACACATAAAAACCTCTAGTCTTGTCTGCTGCAGGTCCTTCCTTAGGACAGTGTTTTCCCAGCCACCTGTTATCCCAAGGAGCCATCCTCTCCTATTTTCCTGGCTTTGAGGGATATTAAATCAGGAGAAAAGGGACCCTGTTTTCCAGCAGATAACACAGGGACAGCCCTTCCTCAGCACCCAAAATATTGGACCCCTGAAAGTGGTCCCAAAGACGCTCTGACTCAGCCCTTCCCTGGGTGGGGAGAACAGCAGCCACACCCAGCACCTCGAAAAGGCACAAATGCTCAGACATGCTCAAGGACTTTTAATTTCTTGAGCATTTATTGGATTTTAGCATTGGGAAAGGGGGAAAAAAAAAAATGTCAGGAGCAAGAAGTCGTTTGTGCCTCTTGGAACAGGACGGGGCGAAGGACTCGGGGATCTTCACAATCTCACCAGAGTCACTGAAATGAGCTTTCTGCAATAAGCCAAGTCATGTCACCAGGCTCCTTTTAGACTATCTGAAGATTAAAGGCTCTATTCCTGGAGGGTTCCCGTGGCATTTACTCAGGGATTTTTATCAAGCTTTATGTGATGGGCTACCTAACACACCTCTTCCAACCTTAAGAGCTAACAGGAATTTGGTATCTCTCAACATGGATTTCTTGCTGTACTGTGGAATATTTGGCAAACATCTTGAGACTGTAACCAGGGCAAAGGCAGGAGGGAAAATGAAAGAAGGGGAGAAAAGTGGCCAAAGATTCAGAGCAAACATTTAGATTTGAAGGCAAAGTCTATATGAATACAAAGCAAGTGTGTGTGTGTTAAATCCACGGGTTTTTATGTCAAACCCACAGGTTTAACCACAGTGGTGTCATTTTCTGTGCCACAATAAATCACTGGGGTGGTTCTGCCATGGTCCCTGTCCATGGGGTGCCCCAGGCAGCCAGAGCCCAGCACCAAACTACACCACCAGAGTCACTGCCAGCAACTCAACCTGCAGCCCTGGGGGCCAGGAAAGGAGGGGATGTGGTGCAGCCAAAGTAAAACCAAGAACATGTTCAGAGAGCTCCAATTTACTTCATGTCAGTTTAACAGGAAATAGAGATTTAGCAGAAAAAGTGAGGTTGCTTGAAAGGAAAATGCTTTCTAAAGAGTCATTCAGCTCTACACTGAGTACCACAGCACTGACAGAAATCCCTCTTCAAGTCTGGAGGACTATAACCCAAACCAAACCCCAAAATCTACAACTGGTTGTTGCTGTCCATGCAGGGGGTTTGGAACCAGATGCTCTTTAAGGCCCTTTCCAACCCAAACTACGCTGTGATTCTATGAACCTCCCTCCCAAAAACAAGCAAACAAACAAAAAAAACCCCAACCAAAACAACAACAACAAAAAAAATCAATCAATCATAGCGAGGGGTACCAGTGCACAAGCAAGAAAATCCAAACTATGATGAACAAAGAAGAATTGAGGACATCAGCATTACCAGCAGGAAAAGACATTTTCTGGCAGTGCTGCTTCTGTGCAAGAAGCCACCTCCCTCCTGTACCTCACCAGAGAGGTTATTTGCAGGTAAATACCATGATTTTTTGGGCTTCTCTCCACGGCTGTGAAACACAGGTAAGTGTAAGCTGGTCTGGTTTACACTCCCACACAGAGTGGCAATGCACCCAAGCACATGGGTGATCATCCTAAAGGCTCTAATAATAACTGCCCTTGCAAACCCATCAACAGAGGGTCAGGATGTTTGCTCTTAAGAGTGGAAGCCAAAAGAAATGGCCACACAAGTACTCAAGGAGCAATGGACAAAGTTTATACTGTACCTGGCTGGGGCAGGCAGCAGCTGTGGCTGCCTTGGGTTCATTGTGGGAATTGCCTACACAAGGTTCCTCCTCTGCTCAGAGAAGATCTAAAAACCTTAAACTCATCTTCTTGAAACCACCCCACCAGCCAGGCCAAGGAAACCCAAGAGCAGTTCTGGCAGCAGTTCCAGCCCGCCCGTGTCACCCCAGCTCAGCCCTGCTGTGGTGGCACCATGTCCTGGCACACACAGTGCCCCCGACATGAGGGGGCCCCACTCAGCAAAAGCCACAACAAGTGAGCTGGTTTTCTAACAGCTCACTTGGCAGTACCTCTGCAGCCAGGGGAAAAGGGGGTTTAATCTTTGCTCCATGCAGCAGCAGCTGGAGCTCCTCCAGGTGAGCCAGCGACCTGTACATCCCGGGGCACAACAGCAGGAGAAGGGCTCTCCTAGAGACGTTTGCCACCAGGAATGCTGGTCTTCTGGGTTCAGGGGAAATGCAGAAGGCCACAAAACGCCCTGTGGGTCACCCCAAGCCCTGGCTGCCCCGTGGTGCCCGAGCCAGGCAGGGCACAGTCCCTTCCCTCACCCACCAGCCAGACCCACTGTGCTGGTTTCAATTCTCACATTCTAAAATGGTGCAATTACTGCAGGTCATGAACATCAAATGCCACAGGCCCTTCCAGCTGTGCCTCTGCAATGGCCTCCTGACAGAAGGACTGCCCCACAATGATAATAACATCTCACAGTCACAGAAACCAATGACAGTGTCACCAACATATAAAACCCCACAGAAACTCCACTGCTCTCACCAAAAGGCATCCACCACTTACAGCACCTTCTATCTCCCATTGCAACTGGACTAGTTTTGTTGGGGGACATATATAATAAATGAGCAGGGTAAACAAGCCCTGGCAGAGCTGTTCTATCTCCAGGAAAAGATATTATATATAAAGTTTTAGCTGAATGCCTCAGACACACTCAGGGACCACAGTGGAAGGACCAGGGGCTCATTGGCATCCAGCTGTGCTCGTGTGGCTGAGCCCAACCAGCCCAAAGGCTGCACAGATAGAGCAGGAGAAACCCTGGGAAGGGGAGCAGCAGCACCTCAGCCACCAGTCAACCACCCAAAAAGGCGAGGAGGGGAAAAATATCAGGGCTAATGGGAGGGAATTCAAGGCAGGTGGTCCCAGTTAGGGTGGAGAGCCAGAGGAACCTCCCCACGCTCTCCCCACCTGGAATGGAAAAATGCACTAGGATCATCACAACTGGAGAAGGAGGAAAAGGCAGCAGGAAGAAATATGATGTGTGCAAAGGGTGATGGGAGAATTTCTGGCAGGGAAAAAGTGGCCAGGAGAGGGGAGAGAGGGATGAAAAAGGATCGGAGGGAGCAGGGGAAGAGCTGGGCCAGATCAAAGAGAACCACCAGCCCCCAGGGACTTGTGTGAGGTTTTATTAAAGTCTGTACTAAAAAGAAAAAATCAATTAAATTAACAAAATGGTTTACATTAGAATTCATCAAAAATACCCTTCAAAGAAAAAAAAGAAAGCTTTAACCAGTGTGGTGTTTTTATAACTCTCGGTGCCGTATCCAGCACATCCTCCTGGTCCCAGGAATGCAGTGAGGAACCAGCTCCTGGGCTCTGCTCCCGCACAGTGTGACCAGAACTGACCCCCCATCCCCAAGGAAACACCCCCTCTAATTCATCTGGACACCCTCTGGAAATAAAAGGGGTTATTATCCAGCCTTGCAGCCCTGTAATAACATCCTCAGACCTGAATTTTTGGATATGGCACAGTCACAGGATGAACACAGCCTCCTTCCCTCCCTCCTTCCACCCTTTCACAAAGACTTAAGGAAGCTGCTCCAAATATTTGTCCCCCCCAACCCTTCTCCTTTTTTTAACCTCCACAGAAGACATTTAAACCATACCTGGCATTCTGTAAAACTCTACTTTATTATTGTAACAGAGGTTTGCACTGCAGAAAACTCAGTGTTTTTTGTCTCAGAACAGACTTAAACTGAGGGACAGTTTCCCAAAATGTGTGTCCTTATAGACACACAGACTGTTTTGGCTTGGAAGGGACCTCAAAGTCATCCTACTCCAAGTGTGTCCTTGCAGCACTCTGGATTACAGCTGGAGACACAGAGGGAGAGAGAGGAGAAACCCCACTGTTCCCATCAGTGAGAGCTGTTCCACTGCTTTTTTTATTAATGCAAGTGTTAAACGAGACTATATATTACTGACAATTTACATTACCCTGCTTAAACTGTGTGGACAGGTGGACAGGGGAACAGGGAATTAAACCAGGAGAGACTGTGGTTTAACATGCAATACCGTTTATGTCCATGTATGCCTAAAATAAAGGTCTGGAAGCTAAAAATACCAAGGAAAGAGTGTTTCCTCACATTCCAGGTTGGTATTTCATGGCAGGAACGTGAGAATATATATTTTTTTTTTTATTGACTTGAAAGAAACTTGTCTACTTAAAAATCTGTCTGAATAGGGAGTGACACAATCTGTGTAAAGCCGTGATTATCTCCTGGCTTGTGATCCCCCTCTCTCAGGGTGTGAGTGCAGCTCCTCTGGCCAGTGCTAAAGGGCCCAGCTGAAGTCAAGAGGAGCTGTGGCTGAGCCAGGCATGTGCCTGTCCCTGGATTTGGGCTTTTTAACCACAAACCTGACAGGATCACTGGAAAAGCCTTCCCAGCCCATGGATCCCCCCTGTGCCTGATGCCCACCTTGTCCCCAGCCCAGAGCACTGAGTGCCACATCCAGGCCTTCCTTGGGCACCTCCAGGGCTGGGGACTCCAAACCTCCCTGGGCAGCCCCTGCCAGGGCCTGACCACCCTTTCCAGGGAGAAATTCCTCCTCATGTCCCACCTGCCCCTCCCCTGGCCCAGCCTGAGGCCGTTCCCTCTCCTCCTGTCCCTTGTTCCCTGGGAGCAGAGCCCGACCCCCCCCAGCTCCCCCCTCCTGTCAGGGAGTTGCAGAGCCAGAAGGTCCCCCCTGAGCCTCCTTTTCTCCAGGCTGAGCCCCCCCAGCTCCCTCAGCTGCTGCTGCTGCTCCAGCCCCTTCCCAGCTCCCTTCCCTTCCCTGCACACACTCCAGCCCCTCCGTGTCTCTCTTGTCTGAGGGGCCCAGAACAGGACACAGCCCTGGAGGTGCCCCAGCAGTGCCAGCACAGGGGGACAGTCCCTTCCCTTCATCAAACACGATGAGGAGAAGCATCTTGGATGAGGAGGCTGAGGAACAGCAGTGAGTATTTTCCTGTGGCCACGTTCCATGATATCCAAAACCACAGATGAATGAAACCCGCCCGCAAGGAACCTTCTCTGGGATTCACAGAGACACTGGGAAGTGACAACTGCCTTCAAACACCTTAAATAAATCTTCTTTTATTCTTTCCTTCTCTCCTGACCTGGATCCAGCTGCCACTGCACATGAAAGAAATTGCGAAGGCTTCTCAGTCACTGCTACTCTGGTTCCTTTTGCACCACAGCATTTGTCATTGCCAAAACAGCAGAGTTTAATTAAGTGTTGTGAGCAGCCTAGTGAGAAACACACTTTAAATTAAACCTCTGTACATGCAGCTATTGGTTCTTTACCTCCTGAACAATCAGCGGGGTGTTCGGCATAAATTCCTGCTCTCGAGGGAGAGGCAGCTCCCCGCACCTCCAGCGATTCATAAACGATCTGCTCTCCCACCACCAGATCTTATTAAAGCACATTTAATTATTTCTTACTTTTAAACACCGGTAGATGAAGGCGATAATTAATGTGCCTCCCACTAAACATTTTATTTACTCTTGATATATTAATGGTATTACCACGAAAATGTGCTACAGTTTCGGGTTTAACAGAATTACTCGGCAAATTATCTTTGGATGCATCAGGCGAGTGCTGATGTAACGGGATGAATTATTTTAGCACCCCAGAGTAACCAATGGGCACTAGTGAGTGAGGGTTTTAATTTCTCAAAGCGTTTTTACAATTACAGATTACGAAGGATATTTAAATTAACGATGCGGGAGTGAAGGATAAGATGGGGGAAAAAAAATAAATCCCAATCCTAAAAGGTGTTGACTTGTGGTTTTCCTATGGGAGGGAAATACTTCAGCTTAACTGGAGAAAGGACCCTACTGCATAATGATCCTCCTAAAAATAATAATTGTTAGGAGCAGGTAAGAAATATTCCAGTGGCATTCAGGCATTTTTCCTGCCAACTGTAAACACGCATTTATCTCCTGGAAATTCAGACTGGGATTGATTCTTCTGGGTATAAACACATGTTTATATGTGGAAATGTCTGCCTCACCAACACTGGGTATACAAAGGTGGGGGAGAGGTAAAACATTTGACCCTGTGGGTGCCGTGGAAGGATGCTCTGAAGGTGTCCAGGGGGTGACACCTCTGGGGACACCAGGTCTGTGCCTTCCCCTGAACGGAGCCACATCAGGCAGGGCTGGACACGAGTTTTCAGTGCATTTGTGCTCAAACCTGGCCCTTAAAGAAAGAAAAACTGAAGCCTTTTTTTTTATTATACATAATATTTTCAAAGATATTTTTATCACCCCTTATGATGTTTTGTGTGTGTGTGTGTGTGTGTGTGTGTGTAATAAATGTACAATGTAACACCAAAATGAAAATACTTCTGGAATTATCCTGGTAAACAAATCAGGGGTATTTTGTTATAATAATTCATAGAAATCTTGAAATTTGAAAATTAAAATAAATGCTTTGGCATTTCTGGGCACGCCTAGCACAGGGGGAAGAGATCCAAACCTGAGAATCTGTGGTCCAAACCAGAATATCAGCTCTTTGTGCTGGGCTCATGCTGGGCAGGATGAGTGACTTTGGATGGTGTGAGCCAAGACCAAGCTGAGCATGCACTTAAACCCTCTGCTCCCTCCCTGTTCTCTGCTCGAGCCCAGTTGTCTTCCAAAGGATGGGACAATTAAGTCAAACTGCCAGTCAGAGCCTTGACTCCTGAATTATTATGTCCAGAGCCTGAGGTGGGGCAGCAGGAGCTGCAGCTTCTCTGTTTGGACAGTGGGTGCTTTTCAGCTGTAAACAAAAATATAAGTATTTGTGGTCACAGACATTTTGTGCATCTTCTCAGTAAAGTGTGTTTTCTAGAGATAAAGGCCCAAGCTGTGGCTGCCCCTGGATCCCTGGAAGTGCCCAAGGCCAGGTTGGATGGGGCTTGGGCTGGCAAGGGGGGGCACTGGATGAGCTTTAAGGTCCCTTCCAACCCAAACCATCCTGGGATTCAATGAGAGATTCTTCCCCCAAACCTCTACTTTGGTGCTAAAGCCTAGTTTTGTTTTCTTCTCTTTTGTTTTGCCAAGGACATCTCCTTACTCCACATTGAGTTTCCCAAAGCACAGGGTATGAAAACCAATTCAAGGTCTGCCACGACCTCGCAAACCAGCGACACCTCCACAAGGACTGGCACCATCTCCACGAGGACTGGCACCATCTCCACGAGGACTGGCACCATCTCCACAAGGACTGGTACCATCTCCACCACCACTCGTGGTGAGAGGCACCTCTGAGGCCACGCCCTGGAGAAGGAAAGGATTTGCTGTGCTGTGTTTGTACAGTGCCAGCCATAGTTGAAGTAAATCAGTGACCCAAGGCCCCAGGTGTTATGGTACAGAAGAAGTAAGAGCACCTCAGTGTGTGCTTAGACTTCACCTTCAGCCCTGGTTTGATGTGTCCAGAGGGTGCCCAAAGGGTGCTCTCCTTGCTGTGGTTTCTCTCAGGCAACGGGACATCCCAGGGATCATTCTCCCTCGTCTCAGACCATCTTTGTTCCCTGGTGCTACAGAAAATCAGAAAAACAACAAACCAATTTTATTATTCTTTAAAAGGGAGGATGTTCTTCTCTGGGGTGGAGTTTGTCTGACAGATAGTGACCACTGAAAGGAAAACAGAGGGACTTTAACTACTTTCCCAAGAAGTGTGTGGTGCAATGGGAGGACTCGGGGGAAGCGATGCAGGGGCAGGAATCCAACCCTGGACCCCAGAAATAAATATATTTTGTTGGTCTTCAGCGCCAGCCAAGCCACCACTCAAGCAAAATGCTATCTTAAAAAGCACTGAAGCATTTTCTAACTTATCCCCAGGGATTTACACTTTAAAAAAATAACATAATTCACTGGCTTCCCTCAAATGCTCCGAGCAAATCACAACTCCTTGTTAAACACACGGCCAGGAGGAGAACCCTGGTCCCTGCTCAGCCACCAGGATGGGCTCCTACTTCTGCCTCTTGCAGCAGCAAAGGTAACCTCATTTGTGCGGCTTTAATATTATTTGCATGTTTTTAAGGTGAAAGTAGCTTAAGTAAATGGAGGAAATAAAACTGATCATTTGATTCTTTGAGCATTTTCATGAAGAGGGGGTGATTTATATGTCTGTGCAACCACTGGCCACTTTGTTTAGGCACTTATATCTATATTTCCTCTTATTGTGGCTCTCTCAAGTGTTTGATAGACTAAGATGGAGGCATTAATTGAATTCAAGTGTAGACATCTGAAGTATTTTTATTATTATTTTTAGTTCTCTCACCTTTTATTTCCATTAGCAAAGAAACGCAGTCGCGGTGGGGATTTACAGCTAAAAGACACAAACAGAGCTGGTGGCAGTTATTAAAATAAAACTACTTTACCTGAGAAAAAAAGAGTTCCCAAACCACTTAAGCTGAAAAAAACCCCATAATAGAACAAAGCCCCTGTATTTTCTCAGATTTCAGAGCCACAGCAGACTTATAAGTTTTTACGCTGCATCCTGTGCTGTCGGACCAGACAAAATTCCTCTTCCTTGAAGCTGTGCTCCTGTTCAGCCACCAACCTCCGGCTCCCCCTTACACAGAGTGGGGAACAGAGACAGTTAAATTCTATCTGCAAATATAATTCAACTGTTTGAGAGGATAAACATGACAAGGGAGTGGGAAAAAGAAAAGGCAAGGAGGGAAAAAGTGCGTGTGTCCCTGCACAGGGCACGGCCGCACCCACAGCATCCCCAGGGCAGGAGACACCCATGTCCCCTCTGGGGACAGCAGCAGGCAGGCAGCTCTCTGAAATATAGATGTGTGTCTACACCTATGGATGGATCCAATTGCAATTTCTGCAGAGCATTCCTCATTTAGTTATTTTTCCCCAGCCCTGTCTTCCCAAAGAGCGTTGCCCGGAGCCGGCTCCGAACAGGAGGGATCCTGAACATCAAACAAGGCTGTGCACTCCCTGCAGAGCAAACCTCATGCCCACTCACACCCAGGGCTGGAAGCACAACCTTTCCAGCAGCAGCACACTGGCTGCAGCCACCTTGGAATGAATCCAGGATGTGCTGCAGGGGTGGGATCTCCCACTGCCAGCGACTCCCTCCTTCGCTCCAGGGATCACTTCCCAAACAAGGTCCATGCAAATTATTATTGAGTTGGTGGTGGACCCAAACCCCAAACTAAACCCCTCTTCCATATTAAGAAAATCAAGCACATAATTTCAGGGCTTTCTCTGAAACTCTGTTTTCTCAGCTATTTTAGAGGTTTGTGCCAGGCTGCTGAATGGGAACTGTAAGGAAAATGCAGTGATAGAAACTGTGAAGAATTGCTGCATTTCATGCTGCACACTTTGCATCATTAGCCTGAAATCTGAATGGGAGCCATTAGGAAGGGTTTCACATTAAAATGCATAAACATATGTCGGGTGGGTACAGCAACGAAATCCTCCAGCATAAATTGAAGGATTATATATTGTAAGATTTCCAGGAAAAAAGATATGAGGGGCCTATTTTTTGGTCTAATGCTGAGGAGCATCCTCTTGCTATTGATTTCAGCTAAAGTATTCAGAGGAACAGACAGGTGCCTCCAGAGGGCAATTCTGACAATCTCAACAAGAAAGCCCCAATCTGGCTGTTTAAAGGATGGGAATCCATTGCATGGAAGGGGAAAAGCTCCTGCACCTGTGTGAGTATCTCTTCCTTAGCTGCAAAATGATACATTCAGCTCCTACATTCCTGTTATTAACACTAATAATTTCTCTCAGCCTTTCTTTTCCTGTAAGACTAGAATTTAACACAGGTGTTGCTTGGATTTTTCTATTCTTGAGGTGTTTTTTTTTCAGTTCCTGGGGTGAGCTTTGAATCCTTCCCTGGACCAAATAAGTGGACAATATAAGACTACTTCAAGCTTTTACCAAAAAAGCACAGATTGGCAGCTTCATTGGTATTTTCAGCTACAGCGCCTGGAAGGGGATTTCTTTCGAGAGACTTTGTCAGAAAGAGAAAATAAAAGTGTTTGTCACAGCAAAACTCAGCCATAAGCCATTGTTTGTGAAACCATTTCCAGGGCTGAGCAACGTGAATGAAGGGGAGGCTACCCCAGTTACCACATGGCCATCACTGCCCACCCTCCCCTCCTGAAGCCACCCTGGATGGAAAGGCTGAGGTCCCTTCTCTCCTGCTCAGCTCTTTCGGGTCTCCCAATGCACATTTTGTCAAGTTCTTATTTATTCCTGTTGAGATTTTTTTTTTCCAATTGCTGCTTGGCTCAGACTTTTAAATAAAAATGCAAATACCTCAAACCCAGCAATAAAAGTGTCCTGTTGTGGCACACAAGTATTATTGGTGTCATAAATAAAGCACCAGTATTTGACTGCTGTGAAAAACACCCCAAAATGAAGCAGAGCTGTTTCCAGGGGTCTGTGTGAGCAGCTCTTAATTGGAAGAACCTTGGAAGAGCCCCGAGTTTGCCACGGCACAAACACCACCACTGCAGTGGTGTTCCTGAAAACACACCTGAATGGAGTGACTGAAACCCCTGTCACCAAACATCAGATTTTCCTGCTTGGGCTTTTCCAAGGGATCCCATCTTTCGGGCCAACTCCATCCTACCGTCACTCAGGCAAACAAAAATGCTCCTCGAACATGATGTCAAAATGTCTGAAAATCAATTTTCAATTGTCAAATTGCGATTTTCAAGCGCCAGGTTGGTCCAGTACTGTGTCAGTCCTGAGGTAAAGAGCAGCCTCTGGAGACAGAGTCTCATGGACAGAGTGACCCCCAGTTTCTCATGGACTGGTGTCACCACTGGTGCCTGAGGGACAGATGTCACCACGGTGTGTCCCTGCCCTCACTCTGCTGAGGCCGGGTCTGGACTGGCTGCAAGTTGGTCACAAACCCCAGCAGCAGGTTCAGCACATGCAGCTGTACTGCTGCCAAACTGTCTCATCTCCAAAGGTACGCACACAAATCAGGAAGTATAAAAGAAATATTGATTTTGTAGTACAAAATGAACTTAAAAATCTGCTTGTGCAAGGTTTGGGAGGAGCTCACCACTACTTCTCCTCCAGCACTGGGCAGGCAGTGGGTGTGAACACCTTGGTGGCCCTGCCAGCCCCCATGTCCCTTCATGGGGGACATGTGCAACCCGTGGATGCTCCACCACACCCTGCAGGAGCAGCACAAGGGGTTAAAGGTGCCAGAGGCCAGCACAAAGCATCCCCAGGTGAGGTGAGCTGGCCACAGGTGCTGCTGCATCAAACCAGAGCATCAGCCTTGGCCTTGGCCTCCTCCAGCTCCGCGGTGCCCCAAGGCCACGACCGCGTTCCTCACGCCCGTTCATCTTCCCGACGGCTGAGCCCCCGTCGAGTGGCTGATCTCGAGTTATTTACTTATCTCCTTAATTTGCCAGCAGTATTAATTACTGCTCCTCCAGCCCAGCCCATATTGCCAGCTCGATTAGCCCGGCTCCCCTCCAGTTCCCTGGAATGAGTTGTGCCAGGGCACTTAAGAAGTCGCGAACACTCACCCTTTTCCGAGGCGTGAGGCTCCCGCGGCACAAATGTGAGCTGACACGGGGACTGGGCGCGCTGGGAACTGAGGAGACAAGGCCACCATGATGGGGAGAGATGGCCAGAGCCCTTATCGCAGCTGACAAAGCCCAACGCCACCTAAGAGGGAGCCTGGGAGATGCACATGCAGCCTGACAGACTTTGGGAGGGCTGGGGTTAACCCGGGCAGCGCAGCCGCTCGCGTGAACCTTAAACAAACTTACAGCAGCATTTTTCTTCTCGCAGACTGACATTTTTCTTTCTGTTTCGTCAGTCATATCTGAGCGATCAGACAGGCTCTACACGTGGTACACCCACCAGGATTATTATCTAGACCAAAGGCCCAGAGCTCATTGTAGCAGGCATGTAATTCTTTACAATGTATGCCACGTTAACTGTGTTGGGTTATCTATTCAACAGCTGACTGAGCTGGGCTCTCAAGCTCTTCTCAACAACCATGTAAGAAGCGATGACAATTGTACTACTTCATAACGGCTGCATGCAACTCTGACACACACTTCACAGCAACCAGTCATCTATATAAACCAATTTCAAGAGCAAAATTGCATGGTGCCTCCACTCTGTTATAAACACAATGATATCCACTCAGAGCTGATAAATGCACTGCATTTCTCCAGAGCTTTAAGGAACAACTTGCCCGCGCCTGAGAGCTCCGTGGGGCCGATCCGGGCTCTTCCCGCCCCGGCTGGTGGTGGCAGAGGCACCAGGAGCTGGGCACGGGCTCTGGGAAGGTGATGCTGACACGGCACAAGGCCGCTCCCCCTCTCCCCAGGCTGTGCCTGATGAGCTGCAAGAGAAAACAAGGTTAGACGTAATTAAGGTTTTAAATACTTATCGACTCCTTAGCAATTTTCAAATTAATTACTGTATCTTTTCGTGGGATTACATGCAATGTAATCCTTGTTACGGAATAAAATATCTATAGCAACCACGAAGTCCTTGAAAAAATACTTCAACACCAACCACTCAAACAAAGGGGCAGATTAAAGGCTGTCAAACAAATTAGAAACATTTTTCCTGGCTATTAGAGCTCGGGAAAGCGGAGTGTGGAAGCAGCAATCGTTGGTGCAGTGCTGGCTGCAGACGGGCTGCCAAGGGGTGAGGCTCCAGTTTTGGGAATACTGCAACTTCCCACCAATTTGGGGTGGCAAATTACAGTTCTGAAGTGCAGGCAACGAGGAAGCCTCAGAATTTTGCCTCACGCTTTTGCCTCATACACTGTGTGTGTAACACACCCCACAGCACCACAGAGCAAAGGAAAGATGAAATATAGCTATGGGGCCCTTGATTTAATGAACCCTGTAATTGAATACCAAAGCAAACAGACATCCTGAGAAAACACAACAATGATTATTCTTTTCTTAATTCAGATAGAGAATAGGATCAATCTCTGCTTGTTTGCATTGTTCAACAGTACTATAGGAGAGTCAAAAGAGTGATCGAGAACAATCCACAGGTAATACTGTCCTCCTTTGTGCAGTATAATAATTTAAATATTATAAAAATTAACAAAAACCGTTTATATATTGTTATCACACTGCTACTTTTTCCAATCACAACCACTGGAAACACAACCAAGTGGGTCCATCCAAAATACGTGGTGCTGCCACGACAGGATGTCTGAGATGACTCATGGCCGAGGTTGTCCCTGGTGCTGGGATGCTCTGGGACAACATCCCATGAGGAAAACAGCTGCCTGTGGAGGCTGGGGAGCAGTGGCAGAGGATCCACAGAGGCGCTAGGACAGGAAGATCCATGCAAGGAAGACATGGATGGGCTGGAATAAGCCCAGGGGAGTCCAGAGCATCACTGAGGGCACTCAAAATTCACAGAGGCCCAGACACAAGTGTTTGTAACCTTTGCTTTCTACACAGAGTTTAAAAAATACACTTTTTTACACTGCTTGAAAAATAAAATTATGTACAAGACTTGCACTGTCCTGCCAGACAGTTCCCAGCCTTGACTCACCCTTCCACACCAGAATTTATTTTTAAGGAAACTAATAACAATGATCCCCATGGAAAGGCTTCCTAATCCCAAATCATCCACCCAGCTGCAGCTGAGAACAGGGACCAGAATGAGGCACTGGCTCAGAATTAACTTTGCTTCCCAGATTGGTCTACAATCCTCATTTTACTCTAATTTAACCTTTCCTAGTTAATTTATACCGGTTCATCTTGGCAGGCTGTACCTGCCACAGTGATCATCTTCCATCAAGGCTCTGGGCGTGGAAGGGGTTGCTCTCTGTCGGCTCCGTAACCAACACACCTAATTAAAGTCCTTAAAAACCTTTAATGTGACAAGACGAGACAGGGACGGGAAAGGAAAATAAGAGAGAATCTTTCAATTACTTTAATCACGCCGACTTCCAAATCCCCGCCAAAACACGGCGCGGGCTGAAAACTTGGTGCAGTTTTCCCTTTATCCATGTGGCTCCCGGTGTCCCGTCCCACCGCGGGCACCTCCCCGGTTAATGAGCACGGCTCCTGTGATGGGAAGGGAAAGGGAAAGTAAATATATAAAGTGCTTGTAATAAATGATTAAATTGTCCTCCAGGCAACATTTTGCATATGAATATCGAAGTTGTGATTAATCGGTTATCTAACACATTAACAAAGGCTTTAGCAAACACGGGCCAGCGTCGCAGCATTTGCCAACCCTTTCTGCTTTAAATGGAGCTGGAGCAGAGTGTTTGCTGGAGTCCCAAATTCTGGCCAACAAGGCCATCAAAGCCGGGGAGATTGCGGCTTTTTCACCCGGGAGGCTTTTTGCTCATTGTGAGCCTAAATGCCCCCACTAGGCTCGCGATTAAGAGCGATTTAAAAAAAAAAATAAATAAATCCAAACAAAACCCAAAAACAACAACGCAGGAAACAACGTCCCGTGCCAGTGAGGAATGGGAATTGCTCGGAGCTGGGAAACAATGGTGAGGAGACAAAGGGGACATCTGGAGCCGGGGAAGGGGGCACCGTGCGCCAACCCGGAGCCCTCCGCCTTTCCATGGCTGGGTTTATGAGCCAGGTTTCCACCCTCGCAGCGCAGCACAGCCCGTGTGCAGGTGCCGGGAGGAGCCGGGCAGCGAGCGCGGGGCGCGGTCCCTGCGCATCTGCACCGGGATGCGGGTCCCAGCCCGGGGCACCGCTCCTCCCCAGCTCCCACCTCCCTCACCCTCCCGCCAGCACACAATGGCAGCCAAAGGTTAGCGAAGCCTCTCCCCGCCAGCCACTGAAGCGCTACAGAGAAAATGAAGAGAAAAACGTGCTTTTGG
>VYXB01006393.1:168178-220817 GCA_013397135.1 Pachyramphus minor
GCTCCTGCAACAACAAATAATTCATATCCATCCCCTTTCTTCTTGCTCGCAGATTTTTAATCCTCTCTTAAGCACTTTGAAAGTGCCCAATTTTTGTCTCATTTGAATTTAAATCAGCTTGTAGGGAGAACTTGGAGAACTTTTTTTTTTTTTTTTAAGCAAGCTTGTTTGGCAGGTACATTTTCCCAAGATCACTCAGCTTTAATTTTAAATTTCAAAAGCCTTGCTTTAATCCCTTGAGCTGGCCTGGTACCTTGCACCATCTGTTCTGGGGTTTTGTTATAACAGAGAGCACCTGCAGAGTTCTGCAACATTTCAAGCTGTCTGTGGACAAAAATCAAAATAATTATAATTTTCATAAACTAAGGGCGGCGATTCAGCCACCGCAGCCCCACCTAACACCGATTTTGCACAACGAGTCTCTGCAGTGGGAGCATTTCTCAGGCACGAGGGGGTTTTGCTCTTTCTGGGAAGCCAGAAGGACCGTGGCCACCAGACAACACCCCACCTCACCAACCTGCTCCCTGCCGCTGGATCCCCAGGATGCTCCGGGCTGGGAGAAGCTCTGTCCATGGTACCACTGGTGGGGTACTCACAGAAGAAGAAGAAAATGGCCTTTTCCAGCAGTCAAACCCCTCAGAGAAGTGGTGACAAGGCCATACCTGTCCGCACCTGTCTGCTCCATGAGGCAGCGTTTCCCATTCCAAAGGCACCCCCAACCACTTGGGTGGGTAGAAAAGGTTTTCTGCCACATTGGGCAAACAAAAACTCTATTAGAAAGATGGTGTTTGTTTAGACTTCGTTACCCAGAGCTCTTTCTCACTGATAAATCCCTCCTTAGGGTATGCTGGATAATGTGGACACCTCCCTTAGGGATGGTGAGCACCCATCCCAAACTGACCACAGCCCGTCCAGCCCTGGTGGATCTGCAGCGTTGGCACAGCCCTCAGGCTCACCAGAGCCACCAGAGCCACACAGGGGCTTCTCTTCTTCACAACCACCTCACCCAAAATGCACCTTCCAAAGAACAATCCCTCCACTTGCACTCACATCCAGAGGCTTCTCTCCTCCTGCAACTGTATTTGTTCAGGGAGGCCGGGGCAGGAGCAGGAGGAAATGCTGGCTCCTGCTGAGAAGTGTCATCTCTTGCCCTGATCCAGCACATCTTGGGCATCTCCACCTTCCCAATGGACTAAAATAAAATGAAATAAAATAAGACAAAATTAAATTAAACTAATTTTTTTTAAAAAAGCATAAAAAAATCCTGACACTTCTGAACACTGAGCCCAATTCCCCCCCGAGCTGTGAAGCAGCAGTGACTCACCCCACGCAGTTTGTAGTTCCCAGTGAGACACAGGCTCTGTCTCCATGGAGGAGCTCAGTTTTCCGCTGCAGGAAACAGCCCCTCTCAGCCAATTCTCATTTCACAAACCCTCCATCAGAAATCCCGAGCCCCCAGAGCTCTGCAGCACCAGAAATAGTTTGTTAAGGCAGACGATGCGGGGATGGGAATGAAACCTAATTAATTAGAAGAGATGCTTGGAAAGGCTGATATTCCCAGGAAATGGTGCTCAATCTCAGGTCCAGGGTTACCTGGGCTTCAAACTGGGGAAGGGCAGGAATGGAAGGCACTTGGTTTTACCATGTACCAGCCTGGAGCAGGGGTTGCCCTGGGATTTGGGATCCTCGTGACCATGGCTGCTGCCCATGGAATGTGAGCAGGGTGTGAGAGGGAGAACTGCAGAGCAAACCCTATGGAAACCAACCCTGCACTGCTGTTAAACATGGAGAGACCTAAAACCCTCTGCAACTCCCTGACAGGAGGGGGGAGCTGGGGGGGGTCGGGCTCTGCTCCCAGGGAACAAGGGACAGGAGGAGAGGGAACGGCCTCAGGCTGGGCCAGGGGAGGGGCAGGTGGGACATGAGGAGGAATTTCTCCCTGGAAAGGGTGGTCAGGCCCTGGCAGGGGCTGCCCAGGGAGGTTTGGAGTCCCCAGCCCTGGAGGTGCCCAAGGAAGGCCTGGATGTGGCACTCAGTGCTCTGGGCTGGGGACAAGGTGGGGATGGGGCACAGGGGGGATCCATGGGCTGGGAGGGCTTTTCCAACCTCAGTGATCCCAGGATTCTGTGACAATACCAGGAGATGGTATTTTCTCAGCACAGAAAGGCAGCACAGAAAAGGTGGGTGAGGGTTCCTGGGTCAGGCTGTGTCAGGGCTGAGCGCTGTGGTGGCATCTGTTGTCACCTGGGGGGTGGCAAACAGGACCAAGGCTCACCTGAGCAATGAGTTCCACAGGGAGACAAACACTGAAAGGCTTCTGCAGAGTCAAACCCAGCCCCACAGTGGGTTGGGATGATGCTTCACCAAGAGCCAGGAGAGGCGACATCCCGGCTCCCGCCTGCTCCTGCTCCACGTTCCGTCCCCACCAGGTGACACAAAGCCTTGTGCTGATCACAGGAGCCCTCACAACTACATTGAATTTTCCAGGAAGCAAGCCAGCATCCTAGAAGTGACCTTGTAAACAGTTCTCAGTGAACACATCTGAGCAAAAATCTATTAGTACTGTTCAGCTTTTAAATCCTGGTGAAAATGAAAATTAAACAAAGTCCAAGTGTTCTGCTCAAGAACACAGGAATATTTTAAATCTGGTAACAGTTGCGAGCTACAGATTCAATATTTCATCTTCCATTTTTATGCCCCCAGAATATAAACTTATATTTTCTTTATTTCCTTTATTTACTATTTATATTTTATATATTTCCTATATATTCTCTATTTCCTTATTCTCCTTTTATCCCTTAATTCCCTCCTCTCTGAATACAAGGAAGAAATTCCAAAGCTCTGAAGACTAAAATCTGTAAGTGAATGCTTTTTTTCCCCCCTAGTTAACTCCCTAAGTTTATGGTGCACAAAACTGGAACCTTAATACTTTTGAAATCAATTGCCAAACACTTTAAAATAGAACAATACTAAAAAGAACAGGGACTATAATTTCTATATTTTTATTAAAGGGACTGGATGTTGTACTATCCCTCTTGCAATTTTGTGATTTTTTCTGGTCACACTGGGGAACGTTGGGAAATGGAAGCAAATAGGATTAAGATATCAAATGTTGGGGATGTTTTATGCACTTTATCTGCCTTGCACTGGGCCAGTGACGACGAGGGGCTAATGGAAACTGGGGACCCCAAATTCATAACAGCCTCTTCAAAGGGAAATTCTTCTGCTACATGGATCTTATTTGTGTGGGAAAACCCAATTACTGCAGGGTTCTTGTACCTCCCTATTTTCTTTTATGATGCTTTTTGCTCTAAGTGCTTATTATGATTCGATAACCCAGTTACAAATAAACTGTGACCCTCTGCTCTTATCTCCCAATTCCCAGCTTTCCAATTTGTCGCAGTTAGTTCAGAACTTGACTTCTTATTAATTACTACCACGGGGGCCTGGGGGGGAGTTGCAGGGCTGCAGCATCATCTCTGCTCCCGTGAGGTATCATGGAAGATCTCTGAAACCCAAAGCTCTGCAGAGGCAGCCGGCCAACAAAAAAAAAACCCAACACAACAAACCAAAACCAAACAAAAAACCCAACCAACCAAATAAAACAAACAGAGGAAAGGATCTGAAACAAGAAAAACAGCCAAAACAACCCAAAATCCAACAACAAACCAACCCCACCACTATCACTACCACAAAAAAATCCCAAACTAAAAAAAAATGAGAAAAAAGAACACCAAACAACAACAAAATCAAACCAAAACCCAACAAAAAAACCCACCCACCCAACCAACCACAACTACAAAAACCCAAAACAAAACAAAACAAATATAACAAACCAGGAAAACCCGCTGCAATTAAGAAAAACTAAAATATTTTGGACATACATCTTGAATAGATTTGAACAGCAAGTCGAAGATCAAAAGGTCTCCTTTGCATCACCAGCTATTTAATTTCCAGCTTCTTCTAAAGTAAACCCCTTCCATGCCCTGCCCCTTCCACAGCATCCTCCAGGGATGTTGCTCTGCACACACAGGGACCTTCTCCCCGGGATTTCTGATGCTGGAAAACCTTCCACATTCCCAGAGAACAATATCCAAATTCTCAGCCCTGACGAGCTGTGGCAGTTTTACCAGGCACAAAGCCTAAATCCAGAGTAAAACAAGGAATAAACCCATAGAGGAACTCCTATTTTGGCTGTTTCCAGCTGGCTGCCCACGGCTGTGCCAAAGAGATGGTGAAAACGGGTGTCTCAATCCCATATTTTGTGATAAAGTGACACTGACTTTCCCAAAGTCCACTTTAATATATAAACATTTCAGTAGTAACTGCAGAGTCTTAAAAAAATCCCACTCCTCTAGGAAAACATCCTGCCTCACTCCCAGCACCCACGGGAATTACCAGATATATCCATTCTGGGAACCATCACCAAGACAGAGACAATTTTTTCCATACTGGTGCTCCTAAAGCTCTCCCAGATCCAGCCTGGAGAGGTTCTGACCCAAGGGCAGGTGTGAGGTGGGAAAACTTATACGGGGAAGCAGCTCCATGGATCTGAGCTATTTCTCTACTCACTGCATCCACAGGTTTTTCCATTCCAATCTGCCATGGGAACGCTCCGGGTGGTCCAGGGAGGATTCAGATTTCGGGTACAATATTGGCCCTGCTCAAGTGATGGAGCCCATCCTCTTCCAAGGGCATTTTCATCCTTGGCATTTCCTCCTGCATCCACAGGAAAAGC
Organism: Pachyramphus minor; assembly: GCA_013397135.1. NCBI lineage: Eukaryota > Metazoa > Chordata > Aves > Passeriformes > Tyrannidae > Pachyramphus > Pachyramphus minor. The sequence goes on from VYXB01006393.1 coordinate 172,917, forward strand.
TTCTCGAGATCTTTCTCCTGCTCAGGAGTCTGCTGGAAATTTCCAAGGATATTCTTTGGAACAGGCACAAGGTGCCTGGACAGACCCTACGGATAACGGGGCAGGGAAGGAGAGAACTGCAATTTCTGAATGAATTAGACATTTACTTAAATTTGTTTAACAAAAAAATAATTGAAGCAATGTAAAAATTGCTTAAAGCCCTCTAATTACAGGGCCTTGGCAAAGGGATCAATATGATTACTCCTGTCATCCATTAATTATGAGCCACGTTTCCACAGTCAAGTGAGAGACGATAAATACTCAGCTACTGTCTAATATGACTTACCAAGCCCCAATTTCAAAGTTAAACAAATAAAATCTGATTTGCAAAGTACATTATTAAATATTTCATCCATTAACCGCTGCTAAAATAATTCAGCTCTCCAATTGGAGCCATTTTTATTTGGACTATTTCCAGCGCACTCGAGGAATAACACTCAGCATCAATTACGGACGAGTTCTCATCCTGAACCTGCAACGTGGTCTGTGATGTCTGAAACACGTCCTCCCTGTGCTCTGGGTGACAGATGAACTCAGATCTGAGCGGGGTGAAGGGGGCTGCTTTATTTGGGGGATTTCTTTATATTTTAATTAATGTCATCAACAGGAATATATTGATTTGCTAAGCCGGTTTTTAATGAACGATCAGACCCAAAGCCTGCGGCTTTCCACAGATCTTTGCTGCCGTGTGCAGGGAGGCTTTGCCTTCAAAGAAAAAAATAAAATAAAATAAAATACAAAAAGAAAACAGAAAGAAAAATGAGTGTTTCAATCGGTTCTAATGCTCCCCAAACCCACAGTACTTAATTTCTCGAATCTCCTGTTAGTGAATGAACAAAGGTAAAAATAACAGGCTAGTTATAAACTAGTACTATGATGACATTGTGAATTATTTAAAAAGGGCATATTCAGTGTGACCATAGAGCCATCAATCATAATAGACATTGATGAGAAAAAGAGGTTTCAGTCACTTCCTATCTGCCAGGAGAACAATTCTATCTCGCAGGTAGCTCTGAAGTGCCGCTGACCCGATGTCACTCGCATTGTTGCTCTACCCTTTGAACGGGGAGAGCAGATTCTCTCAATATTAGAATCGAATGAGTAAATAAATCCCCAGTTCAGCGCCGCTCTCCTTCCGAGTGCACACTTCAATTTGTCTAACAATGGGCAGGACAGAAAAGCAGGAATCTCTTAAAGCAGGGATGAATTTTTTATGGCTGCTCCAGGCCGGCTGCAAAGAATGGGGTTTTAAGCTGCTTTTAGAGGGAGCCCCCAGGGACAAGGGCTTGGGGAAGGGGTTGGTGTGGAATTCAGCCCTTCCCAGGCACATCCCTGGCTCTGCCTTCCTCCTGGAGCCACTGCCAAACCACCCCAGTGTGGGGCCCACTGGGATCTCTCCCAGCAGGAATGAGAACATCCCCCTCGCCCCCCAGCACTGACAAACACCTGAGTTTTACAAACACCCAGGGAGAAACCTGCTTCAACCAGCCCAAATCCAAAACCTGGCTTTACCAGCCCAAATCTGAAACCTGCTTTAACCAGCCCAAATCCAAAACCTGGCTTTACCAGCCCAAATCCGAAACCTGCTTTAACCAGCCCAAATCTGAAACCTGCTTTAACCAGCCCAAATCCAAAACCTGGCTTTATTAGCCCAAATCTGAAACCTGCTTTAACCAGCCCAAATCTGAAACCTGCTTTAACCAGCCCAAATCCAAAACATGGTTTATCCAACCCAAATCCAAAACCTGGCTTTACCAACCCCAATTTGAAACCTGGTTTAACCAGCCCAAATCCAAAACCTGGCTTTATCAACCCAAACCCCAAACCTGGCTTAAACAATCCAAATCCTCTGGTGGCTTTAAAAGGGAGCAAATATTGCAGCTGAAACGATGACTGTAGAGTAAGAAGGGAAAGAAAAAAATCACTCCAACTTTTAATTTGTGCTGGATTAATCTGGGAGAGACTCCTTCACCTGATGGCCCATGTAATTATATCCGAAACTTTCCCTGGGATCACATGTTCCATCGTTGTTGGTTACTCTAATTAGCCCTCGGATTCCTGCAAAGATGGAATAAATTGTGCAGAACTCCAGCTTTGCACAACAAACACTTCTCCCACAATCCCAGGGATGCTGCCCATGGCATCCCAGGGAGGCTGCAAACCCCGAGAGAGGCTTTGCCAAATCCTTCCAGTCCCCATCACTGGGCACTGGGATGGGACAGGGATGATCCAGGACAAAGCAGGATACCAGAATGTGGGGCTACAGGGATGTAGGGACACAAGGAGGTAGGGATGTGGGATGAGGGGATGCAGGAACATGGGGATGGAGGGATGTAGAGATACAAGGATAGAGGGATGAAAAAATGTGGAGGATTAAGGTATGCAGGGATGTAGGGATGCAGGGAAACAGGGATGAAGAGATGACGGGATACAGGGATGATGGGATGCAGGGACATAGGGATAGAAAGATGAGGGCATGCAGGGATGTAAGGATACAGGGATGCAGGGATGAGGGGATGTAGGGATAGAGGGATGAGGGGATGTGGGGCTGCCTCCCTGCCCCCCCCAGCCCCTCTGAGCCCAGCCCTCCAAGCCTGCAGCACCATCCCCAGCACTGCACCCACTCCTCATCCTCACCCCCACTCCACAGCTCATCCAGGGAATCCATTCATCTCTGGGTAACCTCGTACCACTCCAAACCTGTGCACTGCCACTTAATTGTTACTAACAGGTAAATCAAAGGTAAAAGAGAACTAATTAATTTTCCAGCTCAGTTTTATTTTACTGTTACTGTTTTGAGAAAATAGAACTAAACCCCATTAGTGTTAAGGTAAGACCATGAAACAACATAATATAATGCAAGAAAGACATTTAATAGCGTAGAGGAATGTTAAATTACTAATTAACTCCAAGTTACTGTATAAAAAAGCAGAGTAATTTACAGGATTATTGCAATATGCAGCTTAGATTGCCACAAGGGTCAGCTGGGGAGCATTTCCTGCTATTTCTTTCAGTGGGGTGGTTATTGTACAATTCCTCTCACATTAAAATCTACTGTCCTTACCCACAGTTCAGTGCTGCTAATTAGCAGCCGCTGAGATTTCCCGAGCAGTCATTTTTTTCTGTGTTAAGCTGCCAAATGTTCCCAACTGCTCGAGAAGCTCCGAGTGTCCGGCTGCCCGCCCTGCCCCGGGCTCGGCACCCAGGCGAGGAAAACACCCCCCAAACGATCTGTCCTGCTCTTTGTCTCCACAAGGCAGGTCAGCAGAGCCCTTCTGGCACCTTTGGCTGAGCCACAGAACTTGGAAATATTTTTTCCCTCTCTTTTTCCCCCCCCCCACCAAACGCTCCCTGCACTGCTCAGAGCCCGACACTGGAAGCTCTCCAATCTGTGCTTTTTTTCCTTTAAAAGCCAGTGTTTCCACATTCTATTTAAACTTTTATTTAAACAAGAAAGCCAGAAAAGGCATCTTTTAGTTTTTACCTAAATATATAAGAAGAATGCCATAACTTTGATTAATAATTGATTAAATAAACCATCCCCACATCAAAGGCAGGAAGAAGAGCTGTTCCACAGAAAGGCTCGACTATCAAATAGCACTTTGTTGTCTTAAACACTGCTCAGATCTGCAGCATTACATAGCTCGTTGCACATTAATGTTGGAGGTTATAAATGGCAGCGTTTCCCAGAGTTTATTATTATTATTATTATATTATTGTTATTCTAAAAGGGAAATAGAATCCAGCCTTTATTTTTTTCTAATTAAACAGCAGCAGTTTGAACCCAGAGAAATTTGGTGGATAATCGTAGAGCCTCCTCCTTTCCTCTCTCTCCCTTTTGTTGGCTTTATGACTAATTTATGTTTAACCTTCTTGAGAATCCATGGTCACAAGACACTTTCTAAAAAAATTCAAAGCAACTTTCGCTGTGTCCAATAGAAGGGTAAAAGGTCTTGGGAGCTGGGAGACGTTCGGAACTGAGAGAGGCGGCACGATCTTCTTCAGCTCCTCTTCACGGCAGTAAGAGCAATCAGGAAACAACTACTAATTGCTTCATCAAAATTAAGCTTCTCCAGCTTCATACCAATTATTTCACCATGGCTGTTCAGAGCCTCGTGTGCTTCCCACCCACATGAAGGGAAAACAAATCAGGGCTCTGAGCTGCAATGCACTGCCCGGGATCGCCCGATGGGAGTGGGGTTTGGATTGCAGGGTTCAGCTCTTCCAGCTGCTGGAATTCCCCCTTTAAATATCCAAAGTTGCTTGAAACATAAAGCACCTGAATATGCTGGTCCTTCATTTGCACATGAGAAAGGATTGTAAAATTTACTCACGACAAGAGTGCAAAATTCATTGTGCTGACAAGAATAAATCCATTCAGTCGATGATCAAAACAGTAGCCCAAGGGTAACAAAGAACAAGTGTCAACCACATTTGCTCTGAAGTGCCACAAAAATCCCCCCTGGGAATTCCAATCATGATGCTCTATAACTATATTTATATAAGGGTTTTTTTTTTTTTAAAAAAAGGAGGAAATACAAAGGGCAAAAAGACTATGCTTTGAGGATGAAGAACTCTTAAACTGGTTTAATTTTCCCTTCAAAATACAATGGTGGAGTGTTCAAAAATTAATTTGTAAAGTACTTAAAATGAAGTGCATTAATCAGTGCTCAAAGATACCTTTTCTTTTGCATGATGTGCAGGGGTCTCCATCTAATACCTATTAGTGGCTATATACACACATACATTATAAATGGATATACACATATGTGTATGTACACATTATAAATGCACACATACATATCTATACACATTATAAATGCATATGTGTACATATATACACACACATATACATTAGCTGATATATATATATATTTATAGTGTATCTCTACTGCAATGCAAGTGACAATCCTTGAATCCTGTTTCTTTTGGCAGTGAAATGCTCTTAATGCTCCTGCAGAGCTGACAAACACCTCGGTGTAGATGAGGACAGAGCTCCAGATTAAGGGCTGCAGCTTTTCCCTCCTGAGCCTGGCCAGTGGCTCCTGACTCTGTAGAGCACTTCAATATGTGTAACATGGAGCATATGCTGAACCACATTTCTATTGCCAAAAACAGAGCCAAACCCCGCAGTGACTGCTGGAGCCAGGGCAAGTCAAGCCCAGGTTTCTGCTCGCTGGGTTTTGGGGCTTTTCCTACACCTTATTGTGCTCTCAGTGTTTCCTCTGATGCTCTGACTCTCTCCACTGATTATCACAGCAGCATTTTCCCCTCATTCCTTACACCTTGGCAGAGAAGGGAATGAAGGAAGCACACCACAGAAATATTCAGCTCTATTTTTAATATAAGCCTTGTATTTATGTGCCATGGGAGAAGTTAAAATGCATATGGGCAGAGGAGGCGACTCTTCTCTGGGAGACTCCAAAAATTCCTGGGTGCAGCTGATAATCTTTGATTATTTTTCCCCAAATGAGATTTTTTTCCCCCTCCTTTCTCACTCACAGAGGCAGCCAATGACAGGGCTATTTCCACACTGGCAAGGGCTGCTATTAGTGTGAACGATTAAATCCAGCCCACGGTGCAGACACTGCATGTGCTCCTGGAGGGAAAGTACACACCCCCCTGCACCAGCTTCACACCAGGACTGGAAAGCGAGGCACAGGAATAAATACACCAGTGGGGAAAAATAAAGTATTTAGCACCTACTTTTCTTGCATAGGGAGTACAATAGTCACAGTTCTCTACTTTTCCCCCCACTTCAAAATAAACCCGGTTTAAAAGACACTGATACTGTGGTTCCTGGAATTCTGCAAAACTTGATTAGTTCATTTTATGACCTGGGATCATCCCAAAATATCTTCTAGGTGCTGTCACCACGGCGGAGCCAGGAAATGCAGAATACGGTATTAAATGAGCTTTTACACTCTTTTCCTTTTAAGCCCCACTACATTCCATAAGGTGAAATGCTGCATTTCCGCAGGTTTTCGCCCATCCAGGCGGGTCCATCCCTCCATCCTGGAGGGGTGCCCGCCCCGCTGGCAGCGCCCCGCGGGCTCTGGGGGCAGGAATGGCCCATCCCGGGCTGTCCCTGCCACAGGCACGGCAGGGCTCAGCCCCAGGGCCGCGCTCCTGCCGAGCATCCTCATTCCTGGCTGCCCGGCCTGCTGTGCCCGCTCCGGGCTGGGCTGCGCGGGATGCCCGGGATGCGCTCCGAGCCGGGACCGGCCCTAATCGAAGTGGCAGAGCCGTCACCGTCCATCTATAGCATCATCCCCTCCTCCCGCACTCATAAATCCCAAATAATCGCCCTGATGCTGCACTGTTCCCACTCGATCACGTCTGGCCATTCCAGCCCCAGCAGCCCGCAAACCACCTCGGGAAAAGCCCTGGGAGCGGAGCACTTCCCTGCTCCTGCACAGTCGGGGTGATTTCCAGCTCCCACGTGGAAAGGCGAGAAACATGAAGTGGTTCTGTGAGAGCAGCGCTGCCGCTCACAACATCCCTCGGCAACATTCCCATGGGGGAAGCAGCTCCAGAGCCTCTCCCAAGGCAGGAACCGCATCCCCGGGACGGCGGGAATGCTGCCCTGACCTGCAGGAGCTGCGGGAAAAACAAACCAGTTCAGGGGGATGAACCAGCGCCTGCCAGCACAGCACAGGGCAGGAATTCCCTGCACGAGGGACAAGTGACAAAGGGAGCAGAGGAAGGACTGCAGGAGGTGCATTTACAGCAATGCAAACAGGCTTTCTTTAAATTAAATTTTCTAGTAAAATGATTCATTCAAACACCAAGAACCTCAAAACATCACTTTCTCTATTTTGCTCATTGAGCTTGACTTAGTTGGTTGAAAACGTCCTTGGCTCCAAAATGAATTTTTATGGAATGGGAGCAATATGTTTCCTTCCTATAAACGACAATTCAGGTAAAATTCTTCAAGCTGGAAAACCTCCCAGTGAAGGTGAAGCCTGTGTGCTGTGGGAAGGGATTATCTAACCCAATTTGGAGTTTGTTCTGGTGATTTTTACAAGTGTTCTAGTAACGGATACAACCTTACTAATTCCAGACTTCCATGCACTTTTACTAGAAGGAAAAGAAAAACTTCAGGAAGTTTTAAAGATTTTATTTCCTGACTCTGGATTTTTCATGCAAAATGATGCCATGAGTGTATTTCTAAGGCTTGTCATTCTGTGGGTGTGAAGATCTACACTTAAAGGAAACACATTTCCAGAGCAACTGGACAGCCCACAGGAAAACAGGGAAATGTAGGGAAATTACTCAGTGTTATGTCAGAATTACACGATTACATGTATCACAATAAATAAAAAAGTGCTTTAGTTATATATTTAAAAAACAACCCGTTATGTCTTGGGAAAGTTAAAAATTAAATTGCCTGTTCGGTTTGAACATACTGAGATAATATCAGCACTTAAAAATGAACTCCTGCTATTCCATGACTTCACTGTGACTCAAACCACGCTCGAATCACGAGCGGATGAAGTTGGAGAGGACACTGATCTCCAACTGCAGCAGCTGCTACATTCTGGGAGCTGAAGGATTTTAATTTCCCTGCTGAATCCGAGACAGAAACGTCTGCACTAGTCCCACCACTAATTAATGCACCACTTGAGCTGCACTAACTAGACCAGGACAACAGATTTTTTGGGTTGCCTGGGTTGTTTGCATTTCGGAAATTGTCGTCACTGGCTTCATATAATTATTGGAGCCCAACTCCTCTGCTTCCTGAAATCCTAATTGCTGCTGCCAACATGGCAGAGAACGAGGTTTCCTTCAGGACAGAGTTACAATGACAGGGTCCTTTCCTCTGCCTGTGCTCCATGGCTGCTGGGCACGTCAGTCCTCACTGCCCTTCCAGGAGAAGTCGTGGAATCTCTCACTTGTGGCAATTTATGCTTTGAGCTTCAATGAGCTTTTTCTTTGATGCTCTGAGATGCCACCACAGAACCTGCTCCACTCACCCACTGCCTCTTGCAGAACCTGCTGCTTGGTTGGAAATTTTAATGTCCTGATTCAGCTCAAATGTCTTTTTGATTCTAGATTTCTTCTACATGTAGTTAACATCTTCCTCTTTCCTTCCTTCCTGCCTTATAAAGGATTTAAATAAAGGGGGTTCTTATGCTGTGCCTCAAGACATGGTCTCCTTGGCCATTGCTATCACTAAGAATCATTATTTATTAATGAATTGCCAGTTCATTCTCTATATGATGGTGTATTTCAATATTCAGTGTCACTGTTCTTCTCATCTTGCCTGGGACATGCTCAAATTAAATGTATTTTAGCTTTTTACCAACTGTTGTAGCCACTGAGTACTTGAGTGTGGCCTTGGGGCACATCTCAGGTCTAGTACAGTCCTTTTTATTAGATTTCTCTTTCTTTGTGTTGTGTAAAAAGGAAATTCCAGCACTTTCAGCAGAGAGTGTTGCTCTTTGAAAGCTGAGGAGGGGGAGGTCTTTATCAATGCTTGTAAAATGGGGGTAAAATGCCATCCATGTGATGGTACCCCAAAACCATGGTGATGTTTTCACTGACATATTAGGGGTTTAGCAGTGCTGTATATAAATTATCTAACCCCAGCCAAACATTAGGCCTTTCAAACCCACTCTGGATCCCAGAGTGATCCACACACATATCCCTCGTTACTGTTAATGAGCCCTCCTCTGTAATGCTGAGAACATGGATGTTTAAAATCTCATTAAAATTTAAACTATCATCCCTCACCTTTTTAGGACTGTGCCTTTCCTCTGAAGAACAATACCTGGCATATACACATCAGCTTTTGAGCTGATTCTGAGCTGAGATTTCCCCTGGAATCCTGACCCAACACTTCTCTCAAGCCTCCTCGCGTGCTCGACCAGCACCACCAGCCCCAGGTTCAGCTCTCAGTGTTTTATTTCTCTTTCTTCCTTGGCTTGAAACAGCACATTCCTCATCCTGACTTGCCCCAGAAGCCTTTCCCAGAGCTGCTGCCCTGCTGAGGGTGGAGGAGTGAGTTCTGGTCCTGTCACCTTTCTCTCTTCTCAAGGGTCTGAGAGGCAGCTGCAGGGAGCCCTGGCTGCTCCCAGGAGGGCAGTCCCACTCTCTGCCCTCTGGCCTGGTGGGACAGGGCCCCAGGGAGGTGTTCTCTCTGAGGGCAAAGGCCACCTCTGCATCCAAAACCTGGGTGGGGAGAACGTGCCAAGCCCCAAGTGCTGGACCCCAAAGCATTTTGGTTTATTCCACCCGTGACATCCAGCTCGTGCTCCACAACTTCCAATCTTCTTTGTGCCAAGTAACAATTTCTTGGTGCATATGAGTAATGAATTTCAATTACTACATTTTAACCCTTGGCTCTCCCCAAGAAACTGGAAAGATGTAGTGTTCTGAATCCATCCTTTAAAACGGGAGAGTGGAGAAGGAGGGGGATTTTTTTTTTTTTTTACCCTGTTTTATCTGGGAAGTTTCTCTGCTCCAGAAAACCCCTCCTAAATTTCCAGTAAACCTGCACTCGTTTACAGCCAGGCAGCCTTCTGCGCAGTTTGATAAATGAGGGGGGAAAAAAAGGGAAGAAAACCCACAAAACCCCCAGAGCTGGATTTTCTTGCCCCATCTGATCTGTGATTGGGAGTTTCTCTGCCCCGGAAAACCCCTCCTAAATTTCCAGTGACCCCGCACTCCTGGTGGAAGCACAGGTGAATTTGCAGCCAAGCAGCCTTCTGAATAGTTCCACAAATAGAGGGGAAAGGAGGAGGGGAGGGAAAAATGCCACAAAAGCCCCCAGCCCACCCCCCCGTGTGTGGGTGCCTCAGCTGCACATCATACATGCGGAACATTGAACCAACCTCTTAAATATTATGACATGGGGAAAATCACATTGTGCTTTAACCTATCAACAAAGGAGCAAAGCAATTACAGAGCTAAACACAGTCGAGGAAGACCCAATAAAGAGAAATCCAAGAAAATTTGGTGAAAATTCTTAAGGGGCCTTACAATGTTTAATCATGCTCCAGGCCTAAATTAATATTCTGCTTCTAATTCAAAAGACTGAACCACAAAGGTACATCTTTTGGGTATTTTTAATAACCAGAGTACAACACTCTGTGAATTAGCAGCTGGTCTGACTGGTATTTTACTTTTTCTTTGCTTACTCAAGTAAAGCAGTTAATATTAGTATAATCATCAAACTAACATTAGTCAGACAGAAGGACAGATTTTTTTTCCGTATTGTAATGCAGAATATAAAAAAATTAAACCCAGATTTAGAAATTCCTTTGTGTATTAAATAATTTTTCTTAGGCAGTTTCAATAAAACAAAAAAATTTGTTATATTCACCCATTTTATAAAACAAACAGTAGATTAAAGAGTACATAAACACGTGGAAGACAGTAAAAAATCCCACTACTATCCAAGTGCCATGAAAAATACTTATGGAAATACAGCCATCCTGTTCAGAATTGGTGGGAAAACATATTTCACTGAGCTGAAGGTGCTGGTTAGCAGATTTACATCTGGGTTCTTTCTTCTTCAGCCCCAAGTATTTGCAAATGTGTCACTGGATGAGACACTGGGTTTTACATCTGGTCTGTGGAATAACCCAGCAACACATATTTATTCACCCAAGCTCTGGATAGACTTGGAATAATCCCATGCAGTGGCCAAGAAAAAAAGATAATTTTCCTGGAAATAAGTAAGTAGCAGAGACTGGAAAGCTCAAAAGTGTGAAACAAAAGGACATTGCAACTCTGAGGTTTGTTTCTGTTGCTCTGACATTGAAGAACAGCCCAAGACATCCCACACAGCTCAAGGACATTATGGAGTTGGCCTCGCCTGGAGTTTTTGCCATGTACGGTTTTTTCACTTGGACAGTGCCAAAAAAGCCATGAATTCAACACATAGATTCCCATTTTCATACAATTCCTACTTAAAATTGCAGCCAAAGTAATGAGCCTGAAGCCACACTGACCATATGCAACATTTCACATCATTAAATTCCCATTTCTGCTCATCTTGTGTTGCATTTGTTACACCAAGAACAAAATACCAAATGCATGGAGAAGGGAGGGAGGGCAAGAAAGGGTGGGAAAGAGATGAGATGTTCTGAGACAACATGAATCCCCTCCTGGGAGTGTTTCCATTTCCTGTCCATGGCTGCCTGTACCTCTCAGGCTGTGCTGGTTGTGCCACGGAGTGCTGGAACGTGGCATGGACAAAGCACAAATCCTGTGCATGGAGAAGGGATGGGGAGCAGCCCTGGGGAGAAGGACTTGGGTGTGTTGGAGGATGAGAAGTTCCACCAATGAGAGGAGCTCCCTCTGCTCTGGAGCCAGGCTGGGAGAGCTGGGGGGGTTCCCCTGGAGAAGAGAAGCTCCAGGGAGAGCTGAGAGCCCCTTGCAGGGCCTGAAGGGACTCCAGGAGAGCTGGAGAGGGACTGGGGACAAGGGTTGGAGGGACAGGACACAGGGAATGGCTTCCCACTGCCAGAGGGCAGGGACAGATGGGAGATTGAGAAGGAACTGCTGGTGGGATGAGATGATCTTTAATCCCTTCCTACCCAACCCATTCTGTGATGTGATTCTGTGCTATGATATTTAACCCTGATGAAGAAGAAGCTGCACCTTTAACACTGTCACCTACTGCCACAGCACGTCCTTGCAGGTGGCTCCCTGGGGCTGCTGAGCCCTGTGGCCCCAGCAGAGCCCAGCAGAGCACAGAATATGTCCAGGGCTCCTGCTCCCACCACCCAGGGGCAGAGCAGGGGGATGGGGGATCGAGGGATCACCACCAGGAGCAGCCCCAGCCCAGCCCTGGGCACGCTCCTCACCCAGGGCAGGCTCCAAGCAGAGCCTCTGCTCTGGGCAGCCTGAGGATGGAGGACCTGGGAATGGCTCTGGAGAGGACACAGACACCCCACTGCAATCAGATCTCGGCAATGTGCCACAGGTAACATTTTTAATATCTTCATGGATTAGTGCCCAGTAAAGCTCAGCTTATGACAGTGTTTACACATGGTCTTAGGCAGAGTCCCACGCTCAGCGCTGCCCTGAGTCCCTCTGCTGTGGCCATCTGCTTCCACAGAGAGGATTTGCTCAGGGAAAAACAAAGAGAGACCTAATGCAGGGCCTTCTCCTCCTCCCAGTCCCTGCTCATCTTAAACCCCAGTGAGGAAACTCCTTCCATCACTTACCGGCCTTTAGCAGAGTTACTCTAAGGAAACTACCTTGAATAATCATATAACATGGTCAAGGAAAAAGATGATTTCCTTTAAATAAAAAAGAAGCAGAGATTTGGGTGTTTTGTGGGGTTTTTTAAAGTAGATAAAGAAGAATTAAGCATGAAAAACTTGCATTTCCAAGGAGCTTCATCTCCCATACAATGCTCAGCAACGCACCCACTGCCCACCTTCAGCAGCACAGGGAGAACAGAAGTGGATCAAGAACATAATCCCAGCTATGCACAGGGTGATGGAGAGGGACCAAGACAGGAATGAGAAAACCCAGCAAAGATCTGGAGTTGCATGTGACGCTGCAATGAGCCCCTTTGTGCTCCCCTGTGCACAGAACCATTCTCACCCCAGCCCTGCAGGCTCCCCCCAGCATTCCCAGAAGAATTAAGCTCACTTTAAGGGACCGTATCGCTCTTGTCACAGTTATTTTACATCTACTTGAAAACACGGTCCAGATTGCAAAAGGACGAGCCAGAAATCAAACTTAGTTAAAGTATTAAATCAATGTGGGGAAAAAGAGGGGGAAAGATGGTAAGAAACACTTTGTCAGCAGCGAACATCTGAGCAAATCCCAAGGAGAGCTTAATTAAGGAGGAAAAGCAATTTTGTGTCAAAGCAGCAGCTTAGAAAGCGGTTGTAAAGCACATATTCCTCCCCTGCTGAAGGGCAGGGGGTGCTCTGGGCGCTGCTGGGGGAGCAGATCCCTGCTCAGGGTCCGCTGCAGGGGGAGGCTGCGGCCGCGCTGCCCCGCGGGAGCTGCAGGGCAGGACCCGTGAGATGGACCACTGCTCTGATCCACCATGGCAAATCCCAGCCTTCCACCTAATGTCTGCAGACAACGGGGTTTAAGGTGTCCCTTCCATTACCCGAGTGCACAAATGGCTACGGGGTGAGAAGACAGCGGGTGCGGCTCAGAGCGCGACGGGGAGAGTGCTGGGAATACGGGGAATGGGAGAGCAGCTCCTGGAGGGAGAACAGGTGGGAAATGATGCCCTGTTCAGGAACTGGGTGTGGGGATAGCCCTGGCTCTGGCACCATGGCAGGGAGGGGTGCTGGGAGGTGGTGCTACCTGTCATCAGTGGCATCCTCTCCAGGATTTAATTCCCACCCCTGGAAGCATTCAAGGCCAGGCTGGATGGGGTTTTGATCAACCTGGGCTAGTAGGGAGCATAAGTAGCTCCCTACTTAGGATGAGGGAGTTGGAACTGGATGATCTTTAAGGTTCCTTTCCATTCTGGGATTAATTCACTTCCAGGGGTGCTCACAGGGCTCTAACAAACCAAACTGTTCCACGACAGAGTGGACAAAAACTGAGCATGAGAAGAGCACCAGGGGAGAGAACCAAACCCAGGTCTCCCAAACCCCGAGACAACACTACACAGAATCAAAATCTAATTTCACTACACAAGACTATATTTTTTGGCCTGAATCATCCCCAGCCCAGGCCTCTTAAAATTCTGCAACACTTCCCTCTTCCTTCTTCCACACCACTGTATGATCCCCTGACCATTCCAGCAGCAGAGGACACAAGTCCCTGCGTCCCCATCTTGCCCTTTTTACCATCACCTGCATTTCACAGAGGAAGGAGCCATTTCACTGAAAGCCAGGCCCTGTTTGCCTGGCTCCTCAAATATTTCCCAAGGAGCACAGTGTACGCAAGGAAAAGACTCACCATGAGCCCCCCCAGGTGTCCCCCACCTGCTTACCCAGGGTCTGCCATGACAGGGTCACAGTCCCGGTGCCACCACGGCTCAGACAAAGAAATAAAACGACCCCAGAGGAGCAGGGACTGACTTAGCACTGCAGGAAATCCAGAGGAAATGAAAGGAAAACATTTTGCCAGGATCAGCCAAGGGGGGACGGGCAGCCCACAAGTCCAAACGTGCTCATGTCTCCCCACTGCAAATATTGGAAGGGATTTGGAACAAGGATAGTCATTAAATAGCGGGTTTTAAAAGCCCACTGCACTTCAAGCACAGCTTGGCCCCCTCGTCCTGAAGCTTTGTTTCATGGCAGAGGAAACCTGGAGACATTTAACTCTCTCTTGAATTTATCTCCAAAAGCCTCACAGTAATTCTCAGCACCCAGCCATTGATTTAAAGCATTTTTACTGAGTTCCAATACCTTTAATTCTTTATCTGCAAATCGCTCCTTGGTCAGGGACAGAAGCGAGAAGAAACCACCACATGTGGCACCACTGCACATAGACCAGTCCCATGGATCATCTCCCAGGGGTCTTCCAGTGGGACACTGGGCTCTCCTGTGGCTGTGATGGACTCCAGGCAGAGCACTGCTCAGTATGGAAGCCCATTACCAAAGATAATGCCAGGAAAATTCCACTCTCCCATGAGACAATGAGGGTGGAAGTGCATTAGTAAGTCAGGTGCTACACCCAGTTGTAAGATGGGAACAGGAGCAGCACACATGCGGCACTGACTTCATGGAAATCCAGCTCATCCAGTGTGGGTTTTATTGGAGCTTTGAAAGTGCTCCTGAAGATTTAAGAAATTATTTTTCTCCTGGACACAGTTTGTCGTCTCTTGGAATGGTTTCAACACATCATTTAGTTAATCTGTGTTTTCTATATTCACTCAAGTTTATTTAATCTGTGAAACCATCAAGCTGCAACAATTATCTGGGTATGTAACAAAAATTCTCTCCCCAGTAACAGGGAAATCTGTTTATAAAAATATTCTTGAACGTCTCCCTGCCCACCTGTTTCTGCAAAATTTTGAATGGAAAAGAGAATAATATTTTTTTTCTTTCCTTCCTTTTTCTGGGTGATTTTGGAATTCCCCCCTTTTCATCATCTATTCCTTGATTTTCCCCACACGGGCAGTGCTGAAGCACCACAGCCAAACTGACCCTTCCAACTTCTGACCTAATCAAAAGGCAGAACTATAAAAAAAAATCTGGTGAGACGCAGTTTTCACAGTAATTTCAGCCCAATTTTGCCCACATTATATCAGAGAAGTGAGTAGTAAAGCACGTTTTAGGTAGAAGAACTATAAATATGTCCCCAATTTTCTTAATGAATTGATTGATTTCATAGAATCCCAGAATGGTTTGGGTTGGGGGGACCTTAAAGCCCTTCTCATCCCACCTTCCACTAGACCAGGTCTAACCAGTCTAGTCAGTGGACTAACTGACAGCAGGTTGTAGGAACAGAAGGAAGTGAATTCTGCGCCCCTAAAATCCTTCCCTGCTCTGGACTGACCGACACACTGGTGTCCTCCAGGCCCTGATCCTGCACCACCACCTGATGAACATGGAGAGGAATTCAAGGAGGACTTCCCAGCTCCCATCTCCAGGTGGGAGAGGGCAGGACATGGAGGATGGTCAGTCACACACCCCTTTGTGGTGGGGAGAGCCCGGAGCGGCACCACTGCAGCTACGGGCGAGGAGCTCACTGGGATCCACGGACTGCCCAGGATTTTCCATTTCACTGAGTATTTGTGAAATGCTCAAACCTCGCATATAATGCGTAATGCTATTAAGTAGAATATCTAAAGTACTTAAACTAATTATGCCTATTTTGTAAGATTAATTATAATTAATAATTTAACATATTTTATCATTTAAGTCAGTATCCGTTCTGATCTTTAACTTTAGAGAGCACACTGTATACGTACCACATAATTAGGGCTTATGTATCACATAATTAGGGCTAAATACTAGGAAATCAGGCTAATTAGACTAAATCAAACTGAATTATTTAAGCTTTTTTTTTTTCCTTAATTTTAGATGTAGAATATTTGGTAATTAAACACTGATTTCATTTTCTTGTGCTCGCACATCGCACTTGTCTCTCAGCCGTCGGGATAATGAAGCTTTATGGAAGGGTTTGTCAGGGAGGGCAGGATGGGGAGCGTGGGAAGGGGCAGGGGAGGCACCGAGGGAAGCAGAATCGTGGCATTCAGGGTTTAGGAGGAGTTGAGCCACGGGAGCATCCTGTGAACCCCCAAGGCTCCTCCCAGCTCTGCACTCCCAACACACACCGTGTTCCCACAGCGCTGCTGGGAATTTGTGTCAGCCCACAGCTGAGGAGAACCTGCAGCACAGCACCTCTCAGAATCCCAGGATGGGTCAGGTTGGAAGGTCCCACCTCCCTGCTCCAGCCAGGTCATCCCAGAGTTAGATGGGATGAGCACCCTATGGCACAGGGTTGTGTCCAGGCAGTTGTGGGATATCCCCAGTGAAGGACACTCCACCCCCTCTCTGGGCAGCCTGTTCAGTGCTCAGTCACTGCACAGGGACTGAGTTCTTCCTCCTGTCCAGGTGGAGCTTCCTGGGCATCAGTTCCTGCCCGTTCCTCCTGTGCCATTGCTGGGCCCCCCGAGCAGAGCAGCTCCATCCTCTGCCCCCTCCCTGCAGCCCCTGACACCCCCTGGGCAGGGCCCCTCTCAGTGTCCCCTCTGGGGGCTGCACAGCCCCAGCTCCCTCAGCCTTTGCTGCTCCCAGAGCTGCTCCATCCCTTCGGCATCTCCGCAGCCTCCCCCGGCCCCGCTCCAGCAGCTCCATGTCCCTCCTGTCCTGAGGAGCCAGAGCTGGACCCAGCACTGCAGATGTGCCTCCCAGGGCTGAGCAGAGGGGCAGGATCACCCCCCTCAGGTGCTCAGGTACCTCAGGTACCAGCGCCCAAAATCTAAATATTTCAATATTCACACACCTCTGTTGGGAGCAACTAAAAATATCCCTCCTATCCAGGTAAATGTTACTGGAATCCATAGGAGATCAAGGGCCAAGAGATGGAAAACAACCATATGCCAAGCAGTGGGGCCCTGTGTACGTGTGGCATTCGCTGCTGTGCCTGAGCCAGCGCTCAGCCAAGTCAATAAAAGGAATCCCATGGACTTCCAGGGGCTTAGAGGGAGCCCACGGCTTCCTTGTGCTTTGTTTGGAAAAACGAGTGTTCCTCGTGTTTAAAGTGCTTAAGATGAGATTTGCACACTTTGACTTTTTTCGACACCAGCTCTTGAATCAAAGCAAGTTGGTTTGTGGGTGGTTGGTCTAAAATCTCACACCACGTAAAACTGAGGAGGGTGGACAGGTGGCAGAGCCAGAGGAGCAGGAGGATCACAAGTCATCCAGTGCCAACTGCACAGGACCCAGGGCAAATTGTCATTGAGGCCATGGAAGATGGGGAAGTGCTTTGGGGAAAGTAGCAAACCAATATTTAACTTTAAAGACCGACCAGGGAGATGTGGTCCAGCTCTTCACTGCTCCATCCCCACAGCACCTCCAGCAGCATCCTGGGAACAGACACCACTCCCTTGAGCTCCACCTGCAGCTAATAATCCTCATTTCCAGATTCTCAAATCCCCAGTTTTTATGGACACAGAGCCCAGCCCAGGCTGGGCTGCTGGACACCCTCAGCTTAGTTTTACCAGTGCACTTTAAGGTGCTCATCAAAAGTATTTCTTTATCTGACTTTGTTCCATAGAAGGAATTAAAACCCTCCAATTAAATTCTACACTCCCACCAGTTCCATGTTTAATGTGTCCCTCAAAAAAGGCACCTGCTCTGCTCGGGATTCTCCATGTTCACAGCACAACCTCCTCGTTTGGTGGCAAACCACAGAAAATAAATAGAGCTCCAAGTACAAATAAACAATTAATAAACATTGATTTTATGGATTTCTGGTTCTCTCCAGCCCTGTGAACAATATCTGCTGCGTACAATTCATGAAATGAAGCTATTTTGATTTTTTTTTTTATATAATAGTGTTTTCTAAATCATTATTTTATTTGTCGTTTATTATGCATTTGAATTGGCCTGGAGACATCCTCGCTCAGGATCAGCTGCACACGAGCTGGTTTGGAAGTCAATTTTCATTTACTCCTGTGAAAGGAAGAAGCTTTTTTTTATGTTTTTCTAATCACTTTTTTAATGTTTGCCTTGATCTGACACAGAGATTTAGGCAAAAGGGCACAATTTCAGCTCAAAAGAGGAATTATTTAGTAAACCTCCACCACAGGCAAACAGGCAGCTCTCACTGAAACTGCAACACAGACTTAGTTGTGCTTTGCCTATTAAATTAATTTGTAAGTCAGTGTCATATGGGGAGGATTTACATGGAAATACACCCAATCCACACACTCCTATGCAAAAAACTTAATTCACCTGCTTTTTAAAAAAATGCCCCAGTTAAATGACCACTGAAGAACTCCGAAATACCAATGTAATTTTTAGTTTTCAATTAAACAGTTTCCATCCCCAGTTCAGAAAATATGATAAATATTTTCAGCTTGACAGCATTCCACAGTGATTCCCACCCTGCCTGGTGGCAGCTCCAGGACTTCACGTGCAGCACAGCCACAAAGAATAATTTAACACCCATTAATAAAGGAATTTTCAGAGGAGCTCGAGCTCAAATTATATCAATCTTCTACTGTTCCAAAATAAACGCATCAGGTGGCATTTAAATGCAGGTGGCTAACCATTTTATCAGTGCACATATTTAAGCTATTAGAAATATAATTAGAAAAATTAAATTAAACACACTTAATGCAGATTCTAATTCGAGTAACACTGTCCTTATCATTATGCCATTTTTATAGCAAATTATAAAGTATGTCTAAATTGTGCAGGTTTGTTGCTGACTGATAGCTGAACTCAGATAATTAAGTTGTTAACCATGTACTTCAGTGGTCAACATGGTTATATATCTTTGTCTTATCACTCCCCCTCCTCCTTGTTTCCCCAGAGCTCAGGGGAAGCAGATGAATGGCACTTGACACTACCCACCTACACAGCCGACTGATTAGACACAGGCCCGTGCCACAGGTACACTCAATTATCTGCTTTCCTGACGTTCAAGCAGTTCCTGGAGCCGGGAGGCTGGAAAACTGTTTATTTGCTGCCCTGGGCAGCCGAGGAAAAGCTCCACGAAACGTCCTTAAAACTTTCCATCCTATTTTATCACCTTGGGCGGGAAAGGTCTGCTCCTCATCTCAGGAAGGAGCAAAACAATAAATCCTCTCCCCCACAAATAATTCAAGTGCTCAGGAGCGTGGCCAAGGCCCTGCCCTGCCCCCCAAAACTGGCCCAGTGTCCCACATCCCCACACCAATCCCAAGGCCATCAGGGATCACATCCCTCCAGCCAAGGGACACTTCACTCCTCACACTTCCCTGACTAATTAACATCACCTCAGGGGAATCAAAATACAGTTAATTACCAGTGGGTCCAATCAATAAATAGCAAAATATAGGCACAGGTAGAGGTGCACAAAGGAAAATCCGGATTGCAGTTCCCCCAGGGGAACAATCCACGTTCAGACAGCACAAATGCATCGCTGAGGATCGGATTTGTAACAGGAGGAATTATTTGTAGTATGTTTGAAACTGAAGAACTCAGGGAATTTGAAGGCTTTGGTCAGGTCTCTGCATCTGTAATTTCATGTGGATGAGCTTTCTCCTAATTCAAGGGGAATCACTTGGGTCTCATGGAGTCAAGATCTCCTGGTACCCCCTTTTCTTCAAAATAACACAGAAAATGAATGGGAAAACTTAAAAACGTTAAACTTTTTTAATTTCCCGAATTTTTAGGTATTTCAAAGTAACTTTAGATAGGTTGGGTGATCAGAGGGGTTGTCAGAAATGCAAGAGCTGCTTTAATGACACAAACCAGAGGTTTTTTTTCACAAGATAGTTGCAGTCATTTCTTTCCCACTTAACCTGCCTGGACACTGAGCAGTGTCTGCACTGAGCATGTGAACGGCCACAGCCCTAATGGAGTTCCACCTCAGTGCTCCTAAATGATTACAAACTAAAGACCCTTAGTTTAGGAAAAGAATAGGGTTGGGGTTTTTTCCATTTGCACGTGAAAGAGCAACACGGGGAGTTATTTTTTCCATATGTCATCAATAAACATTTTGATTTCGTAACTCACTTAAAAAAATTCTGTTTTCTTGGAGGATTTGTTTTTCCTCCTCCCACTGAAATCAGGCAGAGACAAAAAAATCCCCCCCTATTATCCACATTTATTAACAAATTCAATAGGATCTGGTGGCTCCCTTTTTACACTTCTGAGCACAGGAAATATTTCAAAAGACGCCTCCTGAAAGGGGAAGGAAACCACTCTGCTTGGTGGGGGGCATCAGCCTTTCCCTGGAGATCCTTCCAGGAGAGCAAACCCACACACACACGGCCAGGCTGGGCAAGCAGGATTAAAGCAAATCCTCTCCACAATGCATTTTCCTGCTTCTCACTCTACGTGATCAGACTCAACGATTCTTCCTAACAAATATGTAATTATTAGCATATAAATTTAACACCTAGCTATGCTATAACCATAATGTCTGTCTATATTTCCTTTACTTACTTATTATGGAAAGTTATCTGTCCGGAATTATTGTTTTCTGGTTTTTATTGTTGAATGTAATTTATTCCTCAAATTATCATTAGCTTCCACATACCTGTCAATGTTAATTTTTGACATGTTTAAAATAATGGTAGAGTATTGAGGATAATTGTCCAAATGAATTTTTTTTGGTATCTTACACGTCAGTATTTAGACCCACAATCCTTTCCCCCTCCCCATTTCTAGGGCAGAGCAGTGCTGGATGTCCCAGGGCCTGAGACCATGTTCTCCCCTGGCTCAGCACCAGTCTCTGAGTGACAAGAGCTGGAGTTTAGTCCAACCTGAAAATGTTGCCTCTTGCCTAAGTGTTAACTTTTGGGGAAACAAAATGGATTTAACCTGAAAGAGAGGAGGGTTACATGGGACAATGGGAAGGAATTCCTGGCTGGGAGGGTGGGGAGGCCCTGGCACAGGTTGCCCAGAGAAGCTGTGGCTGCCCCTGGATCCCTGGAAGTGTCCAAGGCTCATGGCAGGGGGTGGGATGAAGAATCATCTCAAACTCACCCAGCACATGGGCATCACAGACACTTAAACACTTGTAATGGATCATGGGATCCCACAATGGTTTGGGTGGGAAGGGACCTTAAAGCCCATCCAGTCCCACCCCTGCCATGGGCAGGGACACCTCCCACCAGCCCAGGTTGCTCCAAGCCCCATCCAACCTGGCCTTGGACACTTCCAGGGATCCAGGGGCAGCCACAGCTTCTCTGGGAAACCTGGGCCAGGGCCTCCCCACCCTCCCAGCCAGCAATTCCTTCCCATTATCCAGTCATTCAGCCTGTCAGTGTGTCTGGCACCAACCCGTGATCCCCTTTGAGCAATGCACTTGTGTTCATCTCCAGATGAAGATTCCCCATTTCACTGACCACCACTTCACTTGAAGCCCCTGAGTTCCAAATTTCACAACCCACACACTTCAGACTTCAAAATTTAATCATTGTATGACCTGGATGATGGGCAGGGCCAACTTCAGAGATTGCCTTTTGCAAAATAAGTTATTTGCCATTATATAAAAATTAAAACAAAGGCCACAACCCCCACTAATTAAAAACCTCTCTAAAACATCATTGTTAGGGACTTCTACTCCCACCACCTAAAACATGAGGGTTGACAGTTACAAGACACACATAATCTGACTCAAAGTTTTATACATTCTTCTATATTCAGCTATTAATTCTTTGAATTTTTATACCAAGAGAAAAATTAAATACAACAGGGCACTATGGGGAGGTAGGACAATCACACTGCCTGAGTTCAATTTTCTAGCATTATTTTCTCAGCAATCACAGTTTGTATTAAACTTAGAGCCACCATAAAACACTGCTGGTTCTTGGGGAACATTGTCCTGAGGAGAAACCTATTTAACAATGTTAGAGGCTGGACAACAGGTCAATATTTGCTGTTTAGTCCCCAGTTAGTGTGTCTTTTACAACTGACTGTATGAAAAACGTTGCTAAAGTTTCAGAGAAATGAGAAAATGAGCAACACATGGGACTTTCTGTGAATTTGCCCTTTTAGAAAAGTCATTATAGTGTGAAATCTAGAACAGCCTCTCTCTTTTCTGCAGTCTGGGTAAAAGGCTGGGAGCTTTTATGGCTTTTAAGGTGCTGCACTTAGAGCAGGTCAGCATCCTAAAAATGTTATCCTGGTACATTCTAAACATTAATTGAAAAGAAATCAAAACGAAGAACCCAAGGAGAGCCTTCAGTCTGACAATCTGGAGAGGATCAGACGATCCTAAAGGGAAGAAAGCAGCAGAAGGAAAAGCGAGGAAAGCCCTCGGTTTGTGGCGATGGTGAACTTCATAACGGATTCACAACTGCCAATAAACAGAATTATTGCTGCACAAGAGAAATCTTGTGGTCTCTACTCTATCACTACAGAGGGCAGCAACAGACAACAGAGCTCTTTAGTATTACAGAGGGAATGTTAAACATTCCATGTAAACAAGGGAGCTGGGAGAGGCTGAGGATCTTCGAAGCCCCAGAGCGTTCCTTACACATTTCAGTCTCCTTTGGAGGTGAAGAGGAAGCAGGTTGGGACAGTCTTTGGGAAACCCGGATGCTTAAGGAGCTAAGCCTGTCTCCTGCCAGTTCAGCAAGCGCAGATATTAAAACAACCCCAACCCCTGAGCCAGAACGTTTGAGCTGCACCACATGGCAGCGAGCTGACTTCACTTGGTGTGTTCTGCCCCCCTTCCCAGCCAAACCCGGGCTCTTTGCTTCCTGCCACATCCCTGGGCAGGCGAAGAGACCAGGAGCTGGGACGGGTTGGAACGTGCTCTCCAGCCCAGGGCCAGCACGACACACAACACCCCCGCTCCACGGCGAGCACACAGGAGCTGCGGGCGGGAGGAAGTTGCTCGCTGGAGCATCTTGCCAAGGCTCTCCCTGTGCTGCTGCTGCAGCAGCAGAGCCGTGCTGGGCACAGCTATCAGCGCTGGGCACAGCTATCAGCGCTGGGCACATCCTCCTCCCGCTCCGGCGGCGGAAGCAAAGGAGGGCAGCAAAGGTCTGGTGATCAAACGGGGAGAAAATGACTGACAACACGGAGCCAGTTCAAAGGAACTAATGGAATAATTAGTTCCAAAAAAGACTAAAAAGACTGAAGAATTCATGATGTCATAAAAAGCAGAGCTACTTAAATTGGATTAGAAAATAAAAATGACACGAACATTGTAAATATTCACAGATCACATCATTGACGTGTAATGTGCCGTTAAATGATGTCAAATTAAAGGGGAAATTACATGTGTAAGAACTAGGAAGAATAAAGGGAAGACATTTTAAAGATGCACAGTCCTTCAAGTGAAAATCCCCATCGTATATCAGGGCTGATCACTGCATGGATGAGGAAACTATGAGAGAAGAATAAAATAAAATATGAGAAAGAAAACATAAGGTAAAAACATCTCAATTTAAAGCTGTGGTGAAGGGCTGTTAACTCCAGAGCCCGTGAGCTTCCCTCAGCCCGGCTTTGTCAGGCCATGCCCAGCACCGGGCGCCTTCACTGCTTAAACCCTGTTAAAATCAACCCTAATTTATTACAACAACCCCAGCAGTCAAGGGTGCTTTCACACGGGAGGCTGCCCTGAGTGGGGAAGAGGACTTGGCTCGAAAGGCACTTTGGAATTTTCTGAATTGTGGTGCAATTAACACAGTGCTCCACAAGCGAAGGGAGCGCCGGTAAGGATGGCACTTCTGAATCCACATTCTCCCGAGGCAGAACAAGCCTTCATGGAGACCCTTAATCACACACACCTCGTGTACACCACCCAGAGGGGCTCAGAGACCCTCCACCAGAGTGAGATCTCATCTCCTCCACGGCAGATAGCAGTGCTGTGGCAATTAATTTACCTGCACTTGCTCTTTCGAGTGAGCTCGACAAGCAGGTCCTCCCAGCCTCTCCCCCTCCCCTCCGTGTGCCATCAGATTCCTCTGCTCCAAAGGTGGCATTTAAACCTCCCGAAAATACCTGCATAATAAAGGGTAAGAGATACTCTGCACATACATATATGTACATATCTTTGCCTTCCCTCGTGGTCCCTTCCACCTCCAAACTCTGCGAGGTGTTAAACCCACATCGCCCGTACCAGGGAGCTGGAGATGGGTGGTGTTATCTCCCGTCCCCCGCTGATAAGATGGTCTGATGTGCTCACTGCTGTGATAACAGGCACAACTCTGCACTGCCAGGCTGCCTGTGGCATTTCCTCATCCTCTGGGCCTTTGCCACGGGAGATTGGTGTCCCTCATAATTTAGAATCACTGACAGGTTTGGGTGGGAAGGGACCT
The DNA here is from genome assembly GCA_013397135.1 of Pachyramphus minor. Taxonomy (NCBI): domain Eukaryota; kingdom Metazoa; phylum Chordata; class Aves; order Passeriformes; family Tyrannidae; genus Pachyramphus; species Pachyramphus minor. The sequence goes on from VYXB01006393.1 coordinate 197,329, forward strand.
CAAAGCCCATCCAGTGCCACCCCCTGCCCTGGGCAGGGACACCTTCCACCAGCCCAGGTTGCTCCAAGCCCCGTCCAACCTGGCCTTGGACACTGCCAGGGATGGGGAGTCCACAACCTCTCTAGGCAGAGACAGTGTTTAGACCAAGCACACATTTGCCTCCCTGTTGGAGGTGACCACACGGTTTGGGATCAATGTTTTTTCCCTCAGTTATGCTCCACAAGGAACCCGGTCCAGCAGATCCCAGTGGAAGCACGGGGTGCTGGCAGGGAACCCTGGCACATCTCTGGATGGCTCATGGTGTAATCACCCACATCTGCCCCCAGTCCAGACAGACATTAACACCTGTGCCACCTCAAAAACCTCAGGTGACCTTTAATGATCACTGCATCGGTTCTGTCTTGTATCCAAACCACAAATATTTACATCGTGGTGACTCTCCCACCGTTAAAAAGTCACGTGGAAATGTGAGAAAAAGAGCTACTTTTTCTTATGTTTTTTTTTTCACTGAGTTGAAATAGCACCACTGTAATTCTTCAGGACTTCAGTGATCTCTGTGCCCACACTGAGGCACCTCCTGTCCCCACCTGCAGTCCCCAGCTGAGGTGGGAACCCACTGGGGCTCTCACTGCCAAAGGCACAGGGTCTACAGGGACGCTGAAAGTTTGGAGATCCAAGAGCTGAGCTCACAGAAAGCAACTGAAATACTTCAACCACTTTTAAACCCCTAATGCAATGCCTTTTAATCACTTCTCAGAGCCTAGTTTTGTGTTGCAAATACCCAAGTGTCTCCCAGTCAGGAGGATCTGCAGAGCAAGGGAAGGAAAGACACCTGCACAGCCAGAGAAAGGCAGAGCCTGCTCTGCAGTACTTGGTTACTGTCAAGATTAAAACATATTAAAACAGGCTACACCTTCCTCCAAAAGGCAGCACCATCTCTGCTCTGTGTGAGCAGGGACAGACCCAGGGAAGGGCTGGAGCTGTGTCAGGGCAGGGTCAGGTTGGATCTCAGCAAAAGGTTCTTCCCCCAGAGGGTGGTTGGCACTGCCCAGGCTCCCCAGGGCAGTGGGCACAGCCCCAAGGCTGCCAGAGCTCCAGGAGTGTTTGGACAACGCTCTGAGGGACAGGGGGGGATTGTTGGGGTGTCTGTGCAGGGCCAGGGGTTGGACTGGATGGTCCTTGTGGGTCCCTTCCAGCTCAGGACATTCCACGGTTCTGTGATATATTCAAACAAGCAAGGGAAAGACAGAAGGGTCCCTTTTCTGTTACCCCATTACAGTTATAGATAAAAAATACATAAATTACACCTCGTCCTGGCCATGGCTGTGTGCACTCAGATGTACTTCATCCCACAGCTCCTCTCTCAGCCTGGAATGACATGATCCAACCATTCATGGGGGTTGTATGTGCTGGTCTGGCTGCATACAGAGGGGCAGGGAGGAAATGAGCCCATTCCAGGGAGGAAGACAAAGCCTGGGAGAGCCTGTGGTAGGTCAGGCCCCCCAGCCCCGCCTGCACGGCCCCCGGGGTGCCAAGGAACCATGTACCAGGGCCTGGAGAGGGAACAATTCCTCCCTGAAATTTGTACCACTCCAGACCATAGCCAAGAGTGATTTCCAAAGTGGAGCTGCCTGAGCCCCGGGAACAAACAAAAGTATTCCGAGATCTTCATTTGTGCAATGGCATTTCCACACTGACTGCAGGGATCTGCTGGTTGCACTCACATTGTCTCTATAACAATTTGAAAAATTAGAGGGATAGTTATCTTGGAGGTCTTTTCCAACTCCAGTGACTGTGACTTGTAGCTCAAGAGAAAGTGTTATTTAGATTCCACTCCTCTGTTTTTCCCACTGGCTTTTACCATGTCCTAAGTACACAGGGGGAACAGGTTTCCAAAGCCAAAGGGGTTTATCAGGGAGAACTTTGCACCCACGACCCAAAATCTCTCAGACATAAGGAGCCCTGATACAGCAGGAGGTCTGTCAGGGCTGAGGATCCGACATATTACAAGGCCCCAGCAAAACCAGAGCCCAGCTAAATAACTTGAGAAATATCACACTTGTAATGGCACTGCAGAGTCAATCAATTTAAACCTAATAAAGACGGCGACAGACAATGAAGAGAAAGTTCAAGGACTTTTCACCCAGGGTTTGCTATGGCTGGGAGTCAACCTGCTGGAGTCTGTGGAAGTCTACAGACTCTGCAACTCAGCTCCAGGGACCAGAATCACATATGAAAACTAAGGACACCTTCGATTTTGGGGCACAGTGCTCCAAAACACAGGCATAAGCTCTGGAAAAGCTACAGGAATTGGAACAGTTTTGAAAGCAAGAACAAATTTCCATACTTTTTTTGGCCAGGCAATACTGTAATTCATCTTTTCATGCCTTGGCTTCATTGGTGAACTTTATCACAGCTCAACATCACAGGCTGGACCCAGGCATTGCACTGACTTTGCTCTGCTCCCACTGGTACTGGAAGGTTAATACACTTCATTAGCTGTGCATCTAATTCCTGGATTTATTCCTTTGCTACTCATTTATTCCCTAACTATTGTTTATTCTTCACCATAACACAGGAAAATGCCCAGTGCATGAGACACAGTTTATCAGTGGAGTGGATTTACGACCTGGAACTGTGGAACCCATTAAGTGTGTTTAGAAGTAGGTGGCAGTTTGCACCCCCACCCCATTTGTAGTGACACCCTGGCAGGGACATCACAGAGCACAGGTTTTCTATGGAAATGATGTTGTTTGCTGCCTTTGCTACGAATGAGGAGTGAACTGCAGATTGCAATTGGGATTCAGTGCAAGATGAAGCCTGGAAGCGCGAGGTGGAAAAACTGCGTCTCAGTTCTCCTTGCCAGGTGGTAACAAACGGGCTCAGGATTCAGCAGAGTCTCAGGCTTGGTCCCCATTTCAGCCGTTGGAAGAGAAAATCGAGCTTTGGTCCAGCTCCAAGAGCTCACAGGGATGGCAAGGCAGGTTTTTGGGATGTCCTGAGGAGCTCAGAGCGTGAAAAGGGCCAAAGGGCTCAGTGTGCAGGTGCTGCACGATGACACGGCAGAGGAATATTTGGGTAAGGAAAAGCAGGGCATAACCAACCTGCTGCATGGGAAAGTCTGTAAGGCAGCTAGAAAATATAAAATATCATATTTGAAAGTAAAGGGGAAAAACTGAAAGGTTCTGAAGAGACAGGGAGTGCTGGAATTCAGAAAGCTTTATGAATTTGGAAGGCTTCACTGTGAGTTGGTGATCTTTTCCATCAAGATTTGATCTATATTAACTCTCTAGCACTGAGCTGGATCCTCCAAAACCCAGCTCCCTCAATTAAAGCACCCACCAGTTTCATTGGGAAGAGCACTGACTCCTTCCAGTCACCAACACTTCAAGACCAATGCTTGGTGAGACCATGTTTATGGAGACAGTCATGCCAGACAAAATGCTCCTCACAGAGGCATCAAATAAATCCTGCAACCTATGCATCCCAGAATATTGGGGTAATTTCTAGATCTGAGACTCCCACAATTATCACATAAACTGCCAACACACTTGCAAATGCACAGTGACATCATTAATATTCCCAACAAGGGAAGCACACTAATGTCATAGGCTGGAGCATTAATATCCCTGTGCAAAGTGATTCAGCACAGTTTAATTAAAATATGCAAAGTATTTTTGTTTATGTAAAGCATGACCAAGGCCATGGGCATCACTCACCGGTGCTTCGAGCACAGCCCAGGAACTCCAGAGTACAGAGCCACTCCTGCTGCATAAGAGACCCTGACTCTAAAACTTGGCCTCTCCATTTTCCTAACAATGCCTTTTTCCCAGGGAATATCCCCCCCAGAGCTGGATCCCGTTCCAGTGCAAACCGTCACCGTGCCAGTGTGGTTTTCAACTAAAAGCTGAACACAAAAGATTTTGATTATATAAACTCTAGACAGGTGACCCCCCCTTCATGCTGCAAAACTCAGTCCAATATTTAATATACACTCAAATAAAATATCTCTATCTGGAGTAATAAATTGAAGCCAGATACTGGGCTAGAATTAAACCATTAACTGGTAAATCAGCTGCTAAGTAGCCCGTGTTCCTTTTAACTCTAGATTCTTAATGCTAGATTGAAACAGTAACACATATTTGACAAAAGCTTATTCAGAATACTGGGGTGACTGGGAACACTGGGCCTGGCTCCAGCCTGCTGCTCTCTGAAGTTTATCCGGGAGCAAGTGGGACTGAGCTCCAAACAAAGGCTGCAACAGGAGCCAGTTGTTGACACTCTGCATCACGTGCTGCATATTAAATGATTCATCAAATGCTGTGTCACAACCTGTATAAAGTCTTTTAAAAATGCATCCTTCCTCCTTTTTCTATTTTAGGCAGCAAAGGATATCTGGATAAATCTGGGCTTCCTCAACCAACCCTCCTGTCCTGAAACCGCCCCCCATTTAATGCACATTATTTGACCCAAAGAGTTATTAGGAAGAGCACCAGTCACCAAATTTCACTAAACAGTACAGAAATACGTAAGCAAAAATTATTTATCCGCTATAAAATGCAGTAAACAGGACCAAAATAAATAAATAATTTAAATGTACCCAGAACATTTTGGAAAACTAGATAATAGATGAGTAAATAATTTTCCTGTCTGATATGGAATGGCAACGTGTTATTGTAACCTGCCTTGTATGCTCCTTGTAAAGCACTGTAAATTATGATTTTAAATTATCATGTTAGATTAGGTTTTCTGCAGCTTAATATATTGTAATATAATATAATTGCCAAATGCAAATGAGCTACTGTACAGCTTTTCCACGGAGTTGCTCCTGAAAGCCGAGCGTTTTTCACATTACAGCGAAGTGCGTGTTATTAAGAAACAAATTATAATGGAGCTAAATTTAGCTGGGAGCCAAGATGCCGCCGCCTTATCAGGGCTGACAGAGCACTGAGGAGCCTCCTGGAGCTCTCACACCAACTTGTGTGCAGCTCCAGGAGCTCCACGCAGCCCCAGCCAGGTACCAGCTCCCTCCCTGCTCGGGCTCGCTGGGATCTCATTACCTGAAAGTCAAGTAACACTATAAAGCCATCAGTGTGCTCCAAACCAGGCTGACAAATGCTCTCCTCACAACAACTAACACAAAGCTGATGAGTGCTCCCACACTGCGCCCTGGCAGGGGGGCCTGGGCAGAGGGCACATCCCCACTGCAGGATGAGTGCGGAGATGGAGGCGACACAAGGGTTAAACCCAACAAAATCACTGGGGTTGTGCTGCAGATCACACAACTGGAACCACAGAGTCACACTGTGCCGGGGGGTTGGAAGGGACCTCTGGAGATCATCCACTCCAATCCCCCTGGAAATGTGCCTAGGTGGGTTTGGAATGTCTCCAGAGGGGAAGTCCCTTCCTGGGCAGCTGTTCCAGGGCTCTGCCACCCTTATGGAAAGTTCTTCCTCAAGGAGAGGTGGAACCTGCTGTGTTTTAGCTCATGGCCACTGCTCCTCGTCCTGTCACTGGGCACCACTGAAAAGAGCCTGGCACCATCCTGTGACACCCCTTGGAGACATTTATACGGATTGATGAGATCCTTTCTCAGTTTTCCCTAGATCCAACTACATTTCTGACCCACAGACCCAGTCCCAGCCAACAGGCACAGCCCTGGCGCTTCTTCTCTTCATTTTCATCAGCGAGTCACAAAAAACAATAGTTGCTGGTAGATGTGCCAGGAGAATGCACTCCCTAAATAATGCATCGGCTTGCAAATTGTCCGTCCAACTGTAAATTCCAAAAGAAAAATTAAAATGTGCTTTTTCAGCCCTTCCCAAGCGGCGCTCGCCCTGCACGGAGCCATCCCCCCGTCCCCCCAAAAGCACAGGCACCGATGGGCTTGGTACAGAGCAGGAAAAACCTGCTCCAAAGCAATTCATTATTAATGCCAGAATATTCTTGCTAAACAGTTCTGATTATTTCACAAGAAAGAGGTCAAGGTATTGGAGAAAGGGATTTAATCAAATAAACTCTCAATCTCTCTCCAAATAGCATTTTCATCCGGCTGCATGTAAATTCATCAGCTGACTCGGCTCCGAATGCCCAGGCAAGGTTAATCTGCTATGACTGTTAAAACTTCTCCGAGACGCCCATGGAATAACGATTTAAACCGGGATGAACCACCAAACTCTTTCCTAGTTCTCCTTTTCCTGGAAGTTTGGCCCCAACCCACGTCTCCAACGGGAGCTGAACCCCTGCTCCTTGGGCTGCGCCTTTGGGACCCCACAAGGAACTCTTTGTTTTGCATTTGCTGCTCAACTCTCTGCTGTCAACAGCTTATTTCAGCTGCCCCACAGCAAATATCCTGCCCTGGGCAGAAGGCAGAGGGGGAATCGTGGATTATCAGGAATAATTCCAACATCACCAAAGCACTCGTGGTGGAAAACAAAGCAGTGTGGTCACTGGCAGGGAGGGAACGGAATTCCTCCTGTGTTCTGAATTCAATATTGCACCGCTTTGCTTAAATAAGGAGCCGAGGAATTTTTCGTGGCATATCCCAAGGTGAATTTAGTGGCAAACACTAATAATCCCTCCCGGACACTCAGCACTTATTAGGCAAACCCTGCCTTCCAGCAGTGCAAATCTACGTGTGTTTTTAAAAAGGATCTCTGTGAACTTCATGTTTAACCACAGGATTATGATATAGCTGTAAACTGCACACTCAGTCTTAAATGAAGAACTGCAATTTCGGGCTTTGTTTAAAAAAAATAATATCCCAAATGCCTTTTGACACAGAGCAACGAGGAAAAAAGGAGACTGAAATACAGCAGGGAGGCAGGATTATTTTCACTCCTATTTTTTGCTCTCTTTACCCAAAGTCTGGCCGAGGATTCTGTATCTAGTGGAATATTCTGTAAATATCTTCACGGAGCCGGGTCATTTATGAGGCAGAGGAAATACCCCTGATGTGACACAGGGTGTTCCCCAGACCAGCCCTTCCAGCCTCCCACCAGCACACGTGCCCCACGCTCCATCTCCTGCTGCCCAACAATCCCCAGGCACCCCTTCCTTTTAATTTTATTTTATCTAAGTGGCCACTGTAATTTATTTATGCTACAGAAGCAGCACACACCTAAACACCCTCCACCTGAGCAGCTTCGTTGCCTCGTTCTTCGAGAAGTCCAAGCTGACATTTCCTCTGCTAAAATCCGAGAGGGTTCCGGGCACCCACCACCTCCATCGTCGATGAGGAGCCAGGCAGTGGTTAAAAACTCTGCCTCATCCGGAGAGAAGGTGTTTTGATGCTGGTATTCTCTGCCCCCGTTGCTCCCAGCACCTTTGTGGAATCTCAGACACCATTTTACATGAGGATGCTTTCTAAAGAGCCAAATGTAACTGTCTAATTAAGAGCGGAGTGATTGGCTGGTTCATGGACTCTGTGACAGTTATGACAAATACACATATTGGCACAGCCCTAACCTCACTTCACAGTTTGCAACACAAAGATGGTATTTCCAGAAATGTGCAGAACACTCTGATACAAAGCTTCACCTTGTCTAGTGCTATTCCATTTAATTTTTTATTAACTGCCTGAACATATGCCATTCTAGGAGAGGGTAATAGTTACAAAATGTCAGCAGAAACATTTAAACTGCTCAAATGTAAATGATTTTATAAATTTGTAATGAAAGGTAATTGTCATGTGGGAAAAGTAACAGAAAAACAGATATGTGTAAATGTAAAACAGGCAAAAAATACATCTGACTGGTCGAAGGCAGCAAAATTTAAGCGTGTTTTAATGACCACTGTAAGAAGTATTTAAATAAAATTAGCTTCATAAGCAGAAAATGTGAATTCTATAATATTTTATTTTCTAACATTAGCAAAGTTCATAATAATGAAAAGACCTCATGGAACTTTAATGCGCCCAAATCCATTAAACAGTAGGACATTAAGATTCCTCACCTCATTTTAAAAAACAAATAAATCAAGTCAGATAACACAAATACAGAGCCCCCGCCAGCCCGGCTTTAAAAGAACAATATTAGAGCGCGCTTAGTTAGTTTCTTTACTTTCCGCTGAAATGAGAAACAATTTGGTGATTAATCCCTTCAGCGATGCGGTGCTGGGTCAGTGCTCCCGCAGATGTCAGCCACGAGAAGACTCGGGCGAAGGAGGGAGCTTTTCTTCAGCCACCACACAGAGCAACCACCTTCCAGTCAGGTTTGCGGGCAACCATCTTTAAATGCTTGAGCTGCTCTGCGTGGCCATGACAAGATTTGCAATTCCCCACGTTTATTTACACACCATCACCCCAAGTAGACATCACATGGAAGTGGCATGGTCGCGGCTGACCCCAGGGTAGTCCCTGTCTCTGCCGATCCCATTTCACCCTGCTCGGCAATTGAACTGCGCTCAGCCCGCCCCGGATGCTTCCGCCGCGCCGCAATAAAATTAGCAGAAGCTTGTCAGGGGATATTTTCTAGTTTTACGCTGACAGACACTGGACAAATACGTCTGCTTTCCAGAAACCCGCGGAGGCCCCCGCCCTCCCGAAACGCATGGTGGTGGTGGCGGGGTGGACGTGCTGCCCACGCGGGGCACCCCACGAGGGCCGGCCCAGCTCCAGCTCCCTGCCTCGCCTCCCCTCCCCACGCCGGGTGAAACCCCAAACTGCCACTCAGGTCTGCTCTTGTTGTGTTCTCCCACATCCAGCCCTGCTCAGGACTGGACACACGGAATGAGCTCCACTGCCGGAGATTAATAGAACACGAACCCACCAGATCTCCAAGGCCAAGGCCGAGGGGCAGGAAGGGCCGCTCGCAGCCTGTGATGGGTGCACAGATCACCCCGTACCTGCAGCTCACCTCAGAGCCCACCTGCCACCCCATCAGAGCCCACCTGCCACCCCATCAGAGCCCACCTGCCACCCCGCTGCCCCCCACCACCCCCCAGGAAATCCTGTATTCATTTTTTTAAGCGCTTTTGCAAATAAACTAAAGAAAACGACCGTTTGTTTCGGAATCGGAAGCCGGGGGGAGGCTAACGCAGTAAATAGGGGAAATTTACCATCTGTAATCGGAACATTTTTAAATAAAACCACCTAATATGTTTGGTAATCTACACCAATGTAATTTTATTAGCTATTCAGTGCAGTTCTTACATCAAACAGCCTCAGAAGCCCTGGGATCATTTTATATTCACTGGAAGACAGAAAGAAATCCAAAACCTAGTTAAATAAATTGTTCATTTATTCCTTTCCTTTTATGCACCAAGATCTACATGTGGTCATTAATTATAAAGAGACTATTATAGCACCATATTTTCATTCAATACGATGTCCTGGTATATATCAAAGAAGTCCCATAATTAAAACAGAAGGGCCACAATGACAATTAAAATTACAATCTATATGGGGAAAGAAAGTACAGTTCTGCAATTTTTCACCCTGTCACTGTCAGCACCGGGGGATATTCCAGTCACGTCTCTTGTAAAGCAGCCTAAATTCTTCTTCACCAATGCAACCTCAAAAGCATTATCAGCACCTAAGCAAAAGCCTATGCAAGTATAATTTAATACCAAGCCACAGTTTGCAAGTAATAGCGTATAAAGTGATATTTAAGTGGTGTTTTAAGCACACTTCTGATGGCTACAGCCGCCTTTTACTGGTAAATGCGTTTTCCTTTGAGTAGTGATTATGAGTCCTGGGTGAAGAGGTCCTGTGTGCAGGTCTGCCTGTAAGCCTTACTTCCAGCTGCCAATCTTTACTTCACAGTGAAGAAAAAGCCACATAGCACCTTGTTCTTACTCTTGTAGGCTGTCATCCCCTGAGCCTGATAACTGCAAAATCATTTCCACATAACACTTTTCTGCTTCTGCCTCTTAAACCTCGAGACCTACACATTGTGCACGCACTCGCACCCCCGGCACTCGGCCCCCCAGAAGCTCCACCGCCGGCCCCCTTCCCCGGCCTATTTTTTAACACTTATCCCAGTAAATATCTGCATTAATGGAGTAGGGGGCCCCGCTGCAGCAATATGTATTTGCTACAATTTATTGTCTATAAAAGTCACGGGCGGTGAGTTATTACAGTTAAAACTGTGTTTTTCTTTATAATAACTGGAAAGCGGGCGCTCACACATGAAGCATGCAATGGAGATGGAGAAGGTTTTGTATAATAAAACGGTGACATGGTCATTTTTCCCAGTTTTGCATTACACAGACACACTCATGCATGGTGCTTTTTAAATTCTTATTATATGTGAGGTCAGGGGGTCGAATGTCAGAAAGTACTGTTAATTTCACGGGGTTAGGGGAAAGTAAATTCAGAGGGAATACAGATCACTTAGCACAGAAAAGCAGCTCCTCTGAAGTTTGGTTTTACATTTGTTAACCATATCCTTCAGCTGACGAACCATTGAGACCAGGGTGACATTCTGGGCCCCGCTATAATGGCTTGACACGCTGCGGGGAGAGCGGGACGGCGGCGCTGGGGCCGGAGCCGCCGGAGCTCCGGGGGCTCCGCGAGCCGGAACCGAGCGGAGCATTGTTGCCATTTGGGCTGAGCCGCTGAAATTACAGAGAGAGCAGCGGAGATGGCTTAAAGTTCAACCTGACAAGGAACGTGAAATATATTTCTGTCTCCGTTCGGCGGGAAGGGAGAATCCTGCAGCTGCCCAGAGTCCTCTCCCAGCGCTTCCCAACACATCACCAAAGCCTGAAGGGTGGTACCAGCACTTGGAGCATCGGGGTGCTTTGGTTTACCTTATGATGCTCGGGTGATTTACCTTTTTTCTCTTTTTTTTTTTGTTGATGTTTTAAGGTTTGGTTCGGTTTTTGGTTTTTCCCCTCAGTGGCAAAATGAAATAGTGGAAAGCAGAAGAAAATGTAGATGATCCTGGTTTTACAAATAACAGGAGGGTGGTGACAAAACACGGTGACAGAGCTGCTCTTTTGCCAAGACAAAACCGGAAGCTACTTGTTTTTTTAATATAAAAAAAAGAAAAGCCATTTGCTTGACAAAAACCACCTTACACGCAATTTGAAGTAATAAACAGTTTAAAAATGAGAGGGTGTCTTACATCAAAGATGATAAAGACCTTGTTGCCATTGTGTCTATGGAAAGTTCAACTTCGGGGTGTGCCATAAGGTCCACACTCCACATCCATTTGTGACGTGCAAGAAAGGGAAAAATCCAACACAACAAACCAGGCTAAATTTACTCCAATCACTGCAAGAGCCATTTTATAAGATGGACAGGATTATTCCCTGCAAGGAACCTGCCCGGCCTGACGCTGGGCTGGGTTTATGTGTTGGTGCCTTTTGCAAGATTCCTCAGAGTCAAACCCCAGCCCAGGCTCAGCTGCCCCCTCGTAATTACATTTTAATGACTCGGGCTGGGTGTTTGTGTTTTGGCAGCGTGTTTAATAGTGTTAGCATTTAAATGGTCACAACTGGAGCCGGCAGGGCAGCGCTGCTGCCGCTCGGGGTGAAGTTCACCCTCCTGGTGCTGCTGCTCATCACAGGAGCCGCCGCCAGCCGGGACAGAGCTGGGCCTGCCCCCCTGGGAGCTGGGCTTTCCCAACCTCTGCTCCTCGTCCAAGGGATAGAACAGGAGCTGAGGAAATATTTCAGATCTATGACCTGGTGGGTTTTCCAGATGCCGAGTCTGGAAACGGAGCACACAGCACACTCAGCTTTTCTCTTCCTCGGTACCAAGAGATGCCAGCCGAGTTCATAATCACCCCTCTCTTCCAAACAAACACTCCCTAAAACCTCTCAGGCAGACAGGGAAGTGGCAGGCACAACAAATACATGTATTTTATTGAAGAAGCATTATTAACTTTGCAGTGGTGTATTTCACTAGCTGCCTTCTATAATTAAAAACTTTTTTCTCCCATCCCCTTTCCTGCAAGGAGCCTGTTGCCTGAAGATTTAATCCTTCATTACCAGTTAAAACAAAATCACCAATTAGGCACATGAACACGTCTGTATTAATCTCATTAAGGTGATGGCACCAAATAAATTGGAACTATTTTTGTGCTTTTACTGTGTTCCTATGGCTTTATCAGGCCCTGTGGTCATATACAAAGACCTTGCAGCTCAGTCATTTAGAGTCATTCGGTTGTGGACTAAATGTGGCATTACCATCTATGGCTGAAAATTGCTTTCAGCTTTTAAACTGCACTGACTAGTCTGTAGTTAATCTTAGATCATTCACTTGCAAAATTAAATGAGCCAGAACGATGGTCGTCTTTTTTTTTTCTTTTTTTTTTTTTTTGTAAAATAATACATCACAAAACACTTATTTGCCCTGCCCAAAAGAGAGATCAAATTCATTTAAAATCCCATAAACCAGAGTTGTGAATTTTTAATTTTATTTAGGAGCACAGAAATAGAGGGGGAGCTATCTTTGCACAGCCCATCATCGCTATAAATTTACATATAGAACATAGTTTGATGCCTAACCAACCTTTAATCTACCTTTGATGTATACTCCTACTCCAGTATGGATCATGTGATGCACCTTATTAATGCAAATGTGAGAAGGATTGTTTTGGATCTCTGATGTAATTAGCCATAAACCACGTTTAAAAGGAAAGGGGAAAAAAAGCACTTCCTTTGTAACTACGGTTGCACAGACGTGCACGTGGAGAGGAGATCACACAACCAGAGAGTCTTTCAGCTTGGAAAAGATCTTTAACACCATCAAGTCCAACCCAAGCACAGCCCAAACAGGGCTACAGCCAGCAACACGTGATGGTGTAATAATAAAAAAATATTTGCTTTCACTCAGCCTGGATTATCCCTTTGGTTCTACCAGTATTCCACCAGAAAAAAAACAAAGGTGAAGCAAAGCTTTACCCAACAACATAAACAACAAATCAATTAATTCTTGATCCTTCCACCATTGAAATCGACGGAAATTTTGCATTTCAAATAAATATTCAGGCCACTTGCTCTAAGTTTCCCTTAAGAGTCTGCTTTTCCCCTGATGGACCACCATCGCTGCTCTCTCCACTTTGCACTATTGTTATGATTCTAATTATTGTTATTATTATTATCCCTGTGTTGCAAACCACACGTGGCCATGAGGACGAGCCCGGCAGTGGCTCCCCCCGGGCGTTGGCACAAGCAGTGGGGGGAGGTTGTAAGTGGTTTGAAGGCTCCCGTGGTGGCTCCCCGAGCTCTGGGGTTACGTGGTGGGAAGCAGTGGGTTTAGTGGCAGGGGCAGCCCCCGCTCGCCAGGGGCAGCGCGGGGCTCCGGGCTCCGCAGGGAATAAATCAGGCAGGAGCCAAGCATCCATCCAAGCCAGAACCGCGGCGACCGAGGGCCGGGGCCGGCGCTGACATCATCGGGGGTCCCCCAAACCCACTGCTCTGTGGGGTTTTAATTCCCGAGGAGAGAACGCCGGAGTTTATTCCTCTCTCCTGGCGGCACGGGAGAGCTGGATCCCGCTCTGCCGCGTGTGGAGGCTCCCAGCTGAGGGAACACTGAGGCTGTGGCGCTGCCCAGCCCACCCCCGCTCCCCCTCCCTGGCAGGTCCCGTTACTGCCCTGAATCCCGGTTTTGCCCTGAATCCCGGTTTTAACGCGACGCCGCCGGTCTGTTCCCTGCCACGGCCACGCGCGGCTCCCAGGGCTGACACGGGAGCGGGGGGAAGAAGCAGCAAACCCGAACCCCACCAAACCCGCCCGCATTTGTTTCAGTTTGCGCGGGTTTGCCGCATTCCCCGAAAACTTTCCCGGCGCGGAGCAGCGAGCGCTGCCCGAGCCGAGCGCTCCCGGCCCCGCTCCCGCTGGAAGCGCCGGCTCTGGAGGAGCTGATGGATTCAGCTTCATCCTCCCGGCTGGCAGCTCTGTAACAACCTCCCGCCCTGCCTATCACCGGATCCGCTCGGGCTTCTTCAGCACCGAGTGATTTTTAAAACAAAGATTAAGATTGTATTTCTCAGTAATTTGTAATAATGATTTTTTTCTTCCCCCCCCCCACCACCCCGGCTCAGAAATGAAAGTTTCCTCCAATCGCTCTCTCCCAGTAAGGATATCCAGAAATGATAAATTTTTATATGCATAGAATAATATTCTAATATAAAGCTACTATTCTCATAAAAATATATTTATCGGGTAGTTTTCACTCTTCAGAAGAAAATCTGCATATTTTGTTTATTCTGGAAAATATTCTTTTTTTTTTCTTTTTTAATAGCCTGAACCAAATAATTTCTCATTTTTACAGGCTTCACTTCACTTTTCTCACAGTGAATAAATTGCAACTTATTTCCATGAAATTCACAGATGACACAGATCTTTATTTTGCATAAAGGCATAGAGAAGTGTCTAATATCTTCAATATTCATCCGCTAAGTGGACATTTGCATTGGGCGAGCGGGGAGAAGGAGCCGCGGCCCTCCCGCGGTGACAGCTGTACGGAGGGATGACATCTGACAGCTGTGACAGTGCTGACGGGAGGCCGGGATGGCTCCCGCATCCCTGATCCAATTACGGCGCGCATCCCTCTGACAGGGCCGGCAGCCGCTCCCGCGCCGGGAGGACAGTATTGATCTCTTGTCAGAGACGGGGCCGCCGTGAACTTTGCGGATTCGGAGCCCCCTCGGCAGCGAGCAGGGCGCCCGGGCGGTGCGGGCCAGGAGCGGGGAGAGGGGCAGAGGTGCGGGCCGGGCGCTCCCTGTCCCCGCACGGGGACACAGCCCAGCCGCATCCCCCGGGAGCGGGGATGGAGAGCCGGAGCCGGGCGCTCATCCCGGCGATCCCGCGCCGGGAACGGCACCGCAATGAGCGCGGGCGGGGCCGGCACAGCCCCGGACAGGGCAGTGGCAGCTGCCAATAACGCCGACCCCCCCCAGAACCAGAGGGACTCGCAGCAATCAGCCCCTGCATCCTCCTGGTCCCACGGCATCAACACGGCTCCATCACCCCCAGCGAGAGTTACCCGGTCAGGGGCCTCCCCTTCCCCCTCCTCCCAAACTCAGCACGGCAGCCACGCACCAGGAGAGGGAGGATTGGGCCTGAACACTTCATTAAACGCTAAGAAAGTAGTTAAAAACACATTCACTTAAGAGTTCTAACCCTAACCCCTCCAACTCAGAATATTCTGTGATGGTCCCTAAGGAACAAACTGGTCACCAACCCCCACAGCACGTGGGGCCAGAGGCCACGGCACACCTTTCATCTGGCTGTTACTTTATACCACCCTGGGACTAAAAACTACCAAGTGTTTGGGTTTATCACATTATTTTAAAAGTTCTATGTGATCTCTAACAGTTCAAAGCAAAATCATTTCCAAAGAGCCTCGTTATGCCACTGCTTTCTCCATACAGCAGGCCAGAGTCTGGTCCAGCATCCTCACATAGTCCAGACTAAGCAGAGACAGTGATTTTAATCTGCTCCCAAGGAACAGCTCAGAAGAGCAAAACAGAGAACATTCAGAAGCATGTGGACACTTCAAATCATTTTGACAAAAATGAAAGCAAGAGCGACCCAAGACCTTCACGAGCCATGGCCCTGCCCTGCCAGGGAGGTGGGATGTGTAACCACATCAGCACGGCAGGAGAGGTCATCACTCCTCATCAGCATCGGAAGGAATCACAAAATAAAGCCCTTCTTTTTGAAGAAAACCCTCATCCCTGTGTTTCTCCCCACCCTGCCTCACTGTTTTATCTCAATCTGCACGGAAGGGGCCGTGCCCAGGCCCACATGGTAATTCCAACATCATTCCTGTCGGTCCAACTTCTCTTTGGACAGGCTCTGCAGCAGCCCCACGCTGCCAGCTAGATGTCATTATAAACAAAGTTATTGATTACCTCCCTCGAGCTGGATTGGAACCTGCAGACAAACTGTGACTTGCTGCCACGCTATAATTTTATTGATCAGAGCAGTCCAGCTGCCAGTGCTTTCTGGAGAGTAAAAATAATAATAAAAAAATAATAAAAAACCCCAGCCCGACTACATCTTCCCTTTGCCCACACATGAAACAAACCATGATTTTAAGGCTGAAGAATTTTTAAAATGTTTTCCTCTCCTCCCAAATCTTTTAATGTAAAGCCACATATCTCCTCATCTTCCAAAGTGTTCCCATCTGCCAGCTTTGGGATGAGACTGCGACCATTTCCCACCCCCTTGTGTCCAAATTCCCCAGGGGGTTGTGACCACCAGTGCTTCATTTTAAAAAAACATTGTCTGTTCTATTTTCATAAGTTTTGAGCTCTCTGGAAACCAAGGTGTGTCTTTACAGACTTGGGTCACTGCTTCAAATCAAGCTACTCAAATGCAAACATTGCTTGAAAGGTTTTTGGGTTCATGCCCCCAGCCAGGTTGTTCCATGGAATTTTGTGAGGTTGTAGAAAGATGAGGGTTGGTCTCTTATCCCAGAGATCAAGGGACAGGATGAGAGGGAATGGCCTCCATCTGTGCCAGGGGAGGGTCACACTGGACATGAGGAGGAATTTCTCATGGAAAGGGTGGTCAGGCCCTGGCAGGGGCTGCCCAGGGAGGTTTGGAGTCCCCAGCCCTGGAGGTGCCCAAGGAATGACTGGCTGTGGCACTCAGTGGGCTTCAGGGGCTGTTGGAGCTCTGGATGTTATTCCATCACTAAACTGTCCAGTCTCCCCACTTCACCCATGGCTGCCTTGGAGTGAAGATGCCCAAGATGAGCCCAGGTCTGAGCCCACCTTCCCCTGATCTCCCCTGCAGCATCACACCTCCTCCTTTCTCACCATCCTGTGACCAGAAACTCAGCACCATAAACAACAAAGCCTCACAAACTCCTTTAACAAAGTTTCCCTGAAAACAAAAGCTCCCTCCCAGGGAACATTTCCTCCAAGAACAGCAATTACTCACAGGATAAACACCGGTCTGAGAAACACACACGGAAAGGACACGAGGAATTCTGCACAGCATTCATCAGAAAGGATGGCAAAATGCACATGCAGGAATTTCAAAAGCAAATTGCTTCCAATCTGTTTGAAAATGCGATTCACACTCTCAGGCAAAGCAGTCGGGGCTGCTTGTTGTTGTTTGGCTTTTTGGTGGTTGGTTGGTTTTTTTTTTTGCCTGACACAGTTTGACTCTGAAACAAAAATATTTCAACTAGAAACTGTTGCTTTAGCAGCCTCCCAGAAAAAGGGGGATCTGAATCCTGCTTGCCACCAGGAAAAGGTTGCTCAGAGCAGAGCTGCTGGAGTCTCATATAAAATGGAACAAATTCTCCAGAAGTTTGTTTTGTATTTCTTTAAATAAAAAGAGGAATTAACTGAATTACTGACATGTCACCTATGGCCGAAGTGCCACACCTTCAGTCCTGCAGATGAGCCCAGAGAGACTCCAATCTGTACAGAAACTACAAAGGCTACGGAGGCCAAACCTCAACTCTGCATAAATCAATAAAACCATTGCACTGAACTCAACATTTTACCTTAGATGCCACCTCTGATTTTCTTTTCCCAGTTGCTGGAGGTCTGTGAGCCAGCATGGGAAGCCCATAAGGGGGCCACCACATCAGCAGGTTTGGACATGCATGCTCTAGATGGATGCATCCATATATTCTTATTTGCAGCCTATTTCCTTTGTCTACTCTTTACCTTTACAGTAAAAGCTGAATACTTTTGTATAAAGTCATTAAGAACAACCGCAGTGGTTACAGGTGGCTTTGCTAAGGAAGAGGGGGGCAAAAGCATCTCAAGGAACATGGAAACGCTGTAGAGGTTTTAGTGCAGCTCATTAATTCGTCCTGGATTGCAGACATTCTTTGATTGTGATACTCTTTAATGGCAATTCTTAATTGTTGACATTAAAAAATATGCTGAGCTGAGCAAAGAGCTGAGTTCTGGCTCCAGCACAGACGCTCCTTCCCAGTCTCAAAAATTAAGTGTAACAGGCACAGTGGCTTAATAACCTCTCTCAAGAACCATAGTTCAATCCCAGGTGCCACCAGAAAGGTTAGGTGTGTAAATCCTGGCAAACAGGCAGTTCAGGAATGTCAGTGCACAGGGGCAACTTAGGCAAGTCTGGAGACTACAGAAAATCTAGAAAAGAGGAGGAGGAGTCCTGTCCTGGAAGCAAAGAGGCCAACCCAGACTGGCTCCTTCCAACACATGGATTCAATTAGTGCTACTGGACAAAGGGCTGGGATCTGGAACTTCAGTCCAACTTTGGGACCACCTCAGAAGAGTTCAGTTGCACAAGCAACCAGAAGACCCCTTCCTTGAGCCAGGGGAAGGGCAGGTGGGACATGAGGAGGAATTTCTTCCTGGAAAGGGTGGTCAGGCCCTGGCAGGGGCTGCCCAGGGAGGTTTGGAGTCCCCAGCCCTGGAGGTGCCCAAGGAAGGCCTGGATGTGGCACTCAGTGCTCTGGGCTGGGGACAAGGTGGGGATGGGCACAGGGGGATCCATGGGCTGGGAGGGCTTTTCCAACCTCAGGGATCCTGGGATTCTGGGCTCTCACACAGCAACGTGGGAAAGCCAAGATTCCTCTGTGTGCAGGTACTGCTGCTGCTACAACTCAGGAGCTGCCAAGTTAAAATTTCATTCAAGATATTACCCTTGACTTGAAAAACTGGAAGCTATAAACCAGATCAGATCATGCTGTATAAATACCCCAGGTCTGAATTAATCTGCAAAGTTTGTTAGAAATGAAGGTCAGGACTTGAATTCCCAGCAATTAGAATCATTGATATTTTCATGGTATCAGCCTCCTGTTCCTGATTATCAACTTCCATGGTGCTGACACCTAAAAACTTTGCCCCTCTGACCCTGCCTGAGTTTAGCTGTAGATTCTGTAATGTTGAGAATATGTTTCTGCATTATCTTTTTGCAAGTCAGAGGAAATTCATTCTAGAAAAACACCACGGAGAGAAAATATATATGCAGAAATATATAATTTTACATATTTTAATTGAATATTATAGCCAAGTAAAATACTGATCGGGATTCTGCCTTCTCCAACCTTTGCCTCAGCACTTAATGCAATTTATTAACGGTGTTCTGACCTACAAGGCAACTAACCAGGAGATCAACTTCCAGCACAAACTTCTGGGAATGAGCTCACCAATATTCAGCTACCTAGAGAAAGCAAGGCCACAAGGCTGATCTGCTGGGGGAGGAGGGGCTGGAAAGAAATGCCATTCCCTGAGATCCCTTCAAAATGCAGATCCAAGAAATCCTCAGTTAAAGATATCCACTGATCCTTCTGCTGGCACATAGAAATACATCCTTCATCAACACTGATAAATATGCCATCCCTCTGCAAATCCAGAGGCACTGAAGTATTTAAACCCATGGAAATCCCATAAAACAGAGGCACCAGGAATGGTCAGAGCATCACTGCAGGGACTCACATGCCAAGGAGCCAATTCCTTCCTGTATCCCTCCAAATAACTGTGCAGACACCACAGAGCCACAGGATAGTTTGGGTTGGATGGGAGCCCTGAAGATCACCTGGTCCAACCCCCAAATTACAGCTGAAAAAAGGCCCAAACAACCAAAAACATCACCTAATTTCAGCCCAGCTCAGCAGAATGTTACATAAAAAAATGCCCCAGTTCTTCCCTATTTCATGAACCTACTTGTCTATCCAGGAGTGGTTGATGTTTTTCTGAGGGGAACAGGTTTCTCCACGGCACAATCTCAAGTCACCCTCTAAGTGGCTCAACCTCTCAGATTAAATAAACCAAGGGGGTCCTGTGACTTTGCAACCACAATCATCACCTTTGCCAGAGCTTCCCGAGCTAAATGCTCAGGTACAGGCAGAGTCAAACACCCCTCACTGAGTCTGACACCATTACAGTCCTTCCCCCTTGAGAACAAACTGCAGGCCTGTGATTTCTGTACACACTGGTTTTCTTCTAGTCTAAAAGTTACCAGAATTTACAGCACACAGTGGGGGAAAAACAAAACAGAGAGAGTGAGTGGGAATTTTCTGTGTTCTGGATGCAGAGTACAAAGATAGAACGGTATAACCTTATTTTTTTCTTGCTAATACACCTCAACTCTGACCTTCCTGAAAACCAGGACCTCCTGGGTAATATGGTAATTTAATGTGAGTGCTTATATGCTGATTTCTATGGAGTGGGTTGGCTTTGTGAAATACGACGTGGTTTACTTTTAAATAGAGCTCAGCTGAGACCTTGGAGGGAACTGGAAACAGGCCTCCAATGGAGAGAGATAAATGCCTAATTTACTGTCCCACTTAATCCAGCGCTTTTTCCTTAAGTCATTATCTCCCATTCCTCATTATTGTGGCAGCACAGTCCTGAAAGACATGTGCAGTGAGACCATGATTTGAGCACTTCTGTTTACAATGGCCACCATTTATCATTAAAACAGCAGCAAAACTGAGCCTGATGTGAAATATTAAAGATAAATAGGATAAAGCCTGGAAGTCCCTGTTCCAGCTCAGAGGTACCTTTACCTGGAGAGTATCACACACAACTGCAGCTGGGAAATCTGTTTCCCAGAGCATCATCTGCACAGCAACGTGGATTATGGAGAACACAAGTGGGGCAAGTTGAGCATCAAACTTAGTTGAGCCTAAATCAGTAGCTGGTTCTAAATCCCTGAGGTTGGAAAAGCCCTCCCAGCCCATGGATCCCCCCTGTGCCCATCCCCACCTTGTCCCCAGCCCAGAGCACTCAGTGCCACATCCAGGCCTTCCTTGGGCACCTCCAGGGCTGGGCACTCCAAACCTCCCTGGGCAGCCCCTNCAGTGAGGGCCCAGAACAGGACAGAGCACTGGAGGTGCCCCAGCAGTGCCAGCACAGGGGGACAGTCACTCCAAGGACACTGGATCTTGTGCTGACACTGAGATGAGGCTGCATTAAAAACACTGTGGCCATTTAGACTTCAAGACACGTCTCTGTCTTTTCACAGCACTTGGCACTGAACGGGCAGAGTGGCCAGAACAGGGTGTCGCACGCCCAACGTTTCAGGTGTGCACATAAATTAAAATTGTCTCAAATAAAAAAAAAAAAGGATCTATAAGTTTGGATGCCTCAGGGCAAGTGTAAGTGCCTGTCATGTGGCCATTAAATTTGGTATTCACTGAGGGCAGTGGCTTTTTAGTGCAACCACCTGTGCAGCCCCTCCCTCCCCGCAGACACAGAGACCATCTTCCCATCAACACACAAGTTAATTTACATTGTAGAAACCTCTTCGCTTCACACATTTTAAAGTGGGAAAAAGACCCAACCCCATCACCAACCAGCTTTACAAAATGACAGGTTGCAAGGCACAAACTGTTTGAACCCTGGAAAATGTCTGGGGGTGCCCTCAACCCGGGGGACCCGCAGGGAGAAGCTCTCCAGGACCACCTTCCCACCCGCCTGCGAGGCCAGAGCTGCACAGACAACAGCCCTTCTTTAATGGCACAGCCTGAAAATGCAAATCAGCCCCTTAATTCCTCGCAAATTTCACATTAATTATTACTCTTTATCAGTTTAAATATTAGTGTCATATGTACGGGGACGGGGCTACTTGTCTGTGTGTTCAGAACAGATGTTGCGAGGAAAGTGGAGTGTAAATATTTATGGGTTAAAGGAGAGACTTTGTAATTTCAAGATCTCTGCTGACGCTTCTCACGCTGCCTCTTCCCATCCTTCTCTGTCGGCGTGTTTGGGAGACAGACAAATGCTTTATATGTACATGTATAAACTGCCACTTGCAAATTATGCTTTCCCAGCTCAAAATACCAAATATTTAACACATGCAGAGCTAGAACAGAAAATATTGTTTTCCAGAAAGACTTTTGCTCTTTATTTTATGCAAGCCTTACATTTCATTCCCTGTTCTCCTGCTTTTTCCACACTTGGCACCTTTCAAAAATCAGGACCAAAATTTTGAGCTGGGAAAATTACGACTGAAGATTCCCAAAGGGATCGATCGCTTGGCAGCCTCGGCTGGCATGTTTCAGATCACACTGGTGATCTGAAATCATTCTGAAATTATTCCTCCTGTAATCAGAGAGAGAAATCCCAGCCTGTTGCAGGACACACCTGAGCTCCTCAGCCCCATCCTGACACTCGTGGGAAGTTCTGCTGTGGACTCAGGTACTGTTGATGCAGCTCTTCCCACCACACCCTCCAAACATCCCCCATTCCAAACACAGTTATCCTGTTTGGTAAAAATCCATTACTTGGGCATTTGGGAGATTGAGAGTTCTCAACCCAGTAAATGTGCACTGTGGAGAGTGGAAATTGCATCCAAGCATTTTATTTCAGTCCCCACTCTGTCTCACTTCCCTCTGGCTTTCAGGTTGTCACCAATTTGGGAAAAGCAACATTCACCCTCTGCCCTGCCCCTTGGAATAGTTGTGGGTTTTTTCCTGAATATCAAATGAATCAAACATGTCTCAGAACCCTGCATAACAGGATGAAGAAACTGCATCCAACCCTCTTATTCTATCCAACTTCCCCTTGGAAAGTTCAAATGCTTTAACTAAAAAAAAAAAAAAACAAACCCACAACTACCAGCATTTTTTTAAGAGAAAGGAAACTGTGCAACCCAAGAACACTTTGCTGGAGTCGCCTTCAGTGTGTCAGTGTAACCAGAAACAAGGTGTGTTGACACAGTGAGCAGAGCAAGAACTACAACACTTTTTAGATGTGTTATTACAGAGGTTTGAATGTACAGCATTTGCAATGTTTGCAAGTGGGTAGCCTGCAGTTTCCATCCCTACTGAAAGAGTAAGTAAAGGTAATAGAGGAAGAGCAGAAAGTGTCACAGACCCCTGCTATTATAATTAATTACAGCACATTTCAAGGCTTTCTAGTCACCCACTAAGCCCACATCTTTGCCAGCTCTCATTTAAATCCATTTCAGCCTCTAGCAGAGGCCTGACATAAATCCATGTGTTTATTTAGATATATATTTAAAATCCCTCACAGGGTGAGCCAAGTTTAGGAAGCCTAAACCCTAAAATCAGAACATTGCTCTAAGTTGCCCATTTCTTCCCTTCCACGAGTTCAGGTTCTGCCACTGCCTGGGGTCACTCAGACCACGTTGTCTGTCTGTGTGCAACAAGTCCAGCTCCTCAGAACAAGGGTTCACTCAAACCTCTGCCTGATCTTGCCTGAGTCTGACAAGTTTCAGAGCCCAAATATATTTATCAGATTTAATTATTAGCACTTATTTGGGCTTCTCACACTTCTGTGCTGGCAGGAGCGTCGCTGGTGCTCAGCTGCTGCGTCAATGGACATATTGTAAAATGATTAAATGAATAAATATTCGGCCATAGGTATAAATGACCTATCCTGGGGGACAAGGGCCATTATTCACTGAGCATAATGCATCTCAAGGAACGCACCAAATTAATCAGAGCCCTGCAAAACCTGACATCTGAGGAAAGATTAAAAGAATTGGGGTTGTTTATCCTAAAAAAGAGCAGTTAGTAGAGGACATGATAACAATTTTCAAGTGTGTCGACAGCTGTAGCAAAGATGGAGGGAAAATCAGTTTTTCACATTTATGGTGGATTGGGGGGGGGGGGGGGG
>VYXB01006393.1:220833-232001 GCA_013397135.1 Pachyramphus minor
TTTTTATGTTTGGGGGGGGGGGGGGGGGGGGGGGGGGAGAAAAAAATCAGGGATTGAAATTTCCACAAGGGAGATTCAGGTCTCCTGGCAGAGAAAAAACACAATGTGGGAGAGGGCAGCCCTGGAATAAGTTCCTTGGGAATGTCTAACAGTGCAGAGCAGGGAGCATGTCCACCTTGTCAGCAGGGAGATGGGGAAGGTGAGCCGTGCCGGGAACACGGCCCCGATGACATCCCCTGGTGCTTTTCCAGCCGTGTTTTCCTGGGAGCCACACAAAAGCTCACTCTATTGGAGAGGAGTAGAATGTCTTGCTAATTGAATGTCAAAGCAATTAAAGTGGGTATAGACTTCCCTCAACATTATCTTGACTTGATAAAATAAAGTTGTTTTGACAACGCGCACTGACAATCCCTGATTTCCAACTGCAGCGATTTCTCTCCAGGCAAGACACGGAAAATGTGGAGACTTTAGAGGGAGTTTTCAAAAGCTGTGCAGGAACATTATTTTCAGAACAAGCCTATTAGACAAAACTAATCAGCGATTTTCAACGTACTGCCACGATCCTGCACCCGGGGCTGATCTCCACCTCTGCCTTCCCACAAACACAAAGCTTTCCCAACACACCAGAACAGCTCAAGTTCGAGGTCCAGCCCACCCCAGGATGGTGCCTCCTGCACTTAACACCGAAATTCACGTATCTCCATTTGATCATATTCCTACAGTCACCTGTATCTTAGCCAATGTGCATAAACACAACATTTCAATAACAAATGTTTTGTCACTATTTGCATTTGTTTCCTTTCCCACCACCTTCTCTCCAGACCCAATCCAACAGCACCCTTCATCCAGGCAGCACAGCTCATGCTTTGGAGGTGAGCTCACTAAAGCTGGACCTGCTCAGGGGAAGACCCCAGTAACACAGTGCAAAACAATAGCAACCTGTGTTCAAATTACTCATTCTCACCCAGGAGAATGGGGAGTGCCTTGTGAACCCCAGTTCAGCTTGGTTTAATCCCTACTGCAATCAGTTCCCAGGAATAGATACATAAGCCCCAAGCATCCAAGTGTCCATCCTGGCTTTCAGCCTGCCGACCTCAGGGAGGAGTTTGAGCACACACTGAACCTCCAGCAATGTTTCCCCAACAATCTATGTGCAGCCCAGGGAATTCCTGAGCCAGAGGTTGGGCTTTGGACTTCGCAGCCTTCACTTCTCTGACACTTCCTCAGCTGCCATCTGAACCCCTGGCAACCTTTGGTTTGAGGAGGAACAGCTTAGAGTTGTGGAATCACAGAATGGTTTGGGTTGGGAAATACCTCCATGACAACTGAATCCAACCCCAGCAGTGCCCAGGTCACCACTAACCCGTGTCCCCAAGTGACACATCCATACAGCTTGGAACCCCTCCAGGGAGGGTGATTCCACCACTGCCCTGGCAGCTGTGGCAGCCTGTGTCCCTGCCCAGGCCAGGGGCTTGGAATGAGATGGGCTTTAAGGGCCCTTTATCCCAAACCACTCAGAGATTCTGGGATACCCAGTACAGTGCCTGCTGCAAAACTCTCTGGTTTCACCTGCAGCAAGAAGGGGCTACAATCAACCCTGTTCCCAGACTGCTCACTGTTCATCCCCATTTCTGGGTTAGGATTTTTAAAGCACCTGTGAACCAAAGCTGTTTCTAATCTCAAAATTTGCTTTCCCGAAGACAGAAATCTGAGCAAGAGGGCGAATTGCAAATCCCAGAATAAAGCTTTTCCAACAGGTAACAATTGGTCTGACACAAGATGCAGGAGGGTTTGGTAAGTTACTCGAGAAGAATAATTGGGCAGTTGTGTTAAGTAGGGGCAGTTAAGAATTCTGTGAGCAATCTCTGACCTTTGCAAATTCTATTTCCAGAGCTCTGGTCACACACTTTCCCCCAGCATGGCCTGGGCGAGACAAAAAGGAAACGCTTTTATTTATTGTCACGTTCTCTGCGCTCATTTGCATAAGTGGTCCATTAAAGGCAGCTCTCTGTTCTCACACCTGCACTCCCCCCAGCTCCACGGCCAAGGCTCAACATCACCCAGGGAAGCTGTGGCTGCCCCTGGATCCCTGGAAGTGTCCAAAGCCAGGTTGGACAGGGCTTGGAGCCACCTGGGCCAGTGGAAAGTGTCCCTGCCCATGGCAGGGGGTGGGGCTGGATGAGTTTTAAGGTCCCTTCCCACCCAAACCATTCTGGGATCTTCAAGAAAACTCATCCAAGATTTACTGCATTGCTGCCATGCTCCTCCTCACACTTCCATCACAACTTAAAAAGGGATTACAGGGGGAAGACATTGTACAGCAGTGTAATAATGACACTTTGTGTCACTGGAGACACCAGTGCCATTTGTTTAGTTGGAAAACACAGATGAACATTGCAAGGATGCGGAACAGAGTGGAGGAAATGGGAGAATGGGGAAAGGAGAACAGGGAACCATCCAGAGACATCCTCAGTTCTGCAGTGGCTGGGGCACACTGGGGACTGGGAATTGTCACCAGTGTCACACAGCCCTGAACACCTGACAAAGACCAACTGTATTTGCAACAAACTACTTATAAAATCAGTATTTTATACTTTTTTTTTGAAGAATGGGACTCAATCCCAGGCTTTCTGCATCTATGCCTTGGGCCAGGGATTGCCAATTACAACGTAGTTTAAAAAAACAACAACTTAAGAAAACTTCTGTGTTTCCGAAAACACCCCACAAACTACACAAATCCACGGCCTAAGTGTAAGTTTTCCCACCTTAAAAACAACTCAAAACAAAAGAGGAGGGTGCTATTAATCCCTCTCTCCCATACGAACAATGCCAACAAAGACAAGGCCAACAATTATAGAAGCACACCAAGTTCTGAAAGACACCACTGGGGCACGAACTGAACCCTCTCAGTACATTGCTGCTCCACAGAAATAATACTCACTCCTGAAAAATGTGGGCTCAGGGATGGGAAAACCAGGCAGAATGAAGGGAGAGCAGGAAACAAGGGTCTGTTGTCCAGCCCAGCACGGGCTCCCCAGACCCTCAGCCTCACCCAGGCTGCTCCAGTTCCCACTGCTCTCCCCCTCTGTCCATGGGACACTGTGCCTGCTGTTTGCTGCCAGCACTGGGGGAGCTGCTGCAGCCCAAGGCTGCCAACACCCAGCTCAGCCTTGGGAATGTGCTGCTTTGCCACATCCAAAGTGATCCCCCCGTGCCCTCCCTGAACATTCCCATCAACGCACCTGAGGAGTTTTGTAGCGTTTGAGAAAATGTAAAGGTACCCATTCAAAGGCAATTTATATTAAAAATAATTTGAAAACTAAAAATAGCACTCAAGACCCATATTTCCCCCCCCCCTCCGATTATCCTTTCCCAGGAATTTCCATTTTTAATTTAGGAACCCTCCAAAATTGGCATTTCTGAGGACACTGTCAGGTGTCCCTGCCCATGGCTTAAAGGTCCCTCCCAACCCAGGCCATTCTGTGTTTCCATGATTATCATGGACACTCCAAGCCAAATGTATTCCTGGTTCCATCCCATTCCATAAAGACTCAACTGTGTCCCACCTGAGACTTGGCTGTTTACCCTACCTCTGTTTTAAATAGTGAGTATTCCCAAATTTTGGGGGGTTTTCCACCCTTTCCTTGCCCAGGCTGTACCCCAAGCTTCAGGAAATCCCAATTCATCCACCTTTTCTGCTTTCCCACCACACAAGCAGTCATCCCCAGCCACTCAGCTGCTGTCCAGGCTCTGATCTTGCTCATCCCCACCCTGACAAATCCAGAGCAGCTCCACTGATATTAAAGGTGTTGGTCTGGACTTAGACCAGAGCAAACGAGAGCACAGCCTGACCTTTTCTCTCCTTCCTTTCACACCTCCTAATGGCTTTTTTTAATAGAAAAGATAAAATGTCTCTGAAACCAAGGAAATCCCTCAAATACCATGTAAATTCCCCTTCTAATTTTCCCAGATTCATTTTGAAACTCCTCTTAAAAAAAGAAAAAAAAGCAAAGAGAAGCTTCCTACACTTTCCCCTTTGTCTCTACTTTTCTGTGGCATCCCCAAGCTTGACTTCCCAAAAATGCCCTGCTCAGGGGTCTGGGATGAGGACTGCTTTAGAATCACCCTCGTGTCTCATCCAGCCCCTTCCCTTCACAGGAACATTTCCTGCAGCCCCCAGGATGTACTCCAGTTTTGCCCCTGACAATTAATATTAATGAACTCTTAAGGACCTCACTCAGCTGAGGACAGGCAGCACCTCGATTCCTTTTGGTTTCAGCTTTCCAGGCAATTCAGGGAAAGAAAAATGAAAACTTCTCTACTTTCCCTGTCCTTCAGTCTGCTTTTAACTCACTCCTTCCCCAAAGCTCCCAAGGCTTCCTGCTTGGCATTTGCTTATCCATTTTGTTACAAATGTATTAAGTGGATTAATATTTTAGATTCATTGTGTCTTTTAAAGTTATTAACAAGCACAGCTCTTCTGAAATGAGTGAAAGCTAATGATAAAAAATACTTCTATTCTCTGCCTCAAACAAAGTGGTTCTGCTGGAATCAAAAAGTCCCACTTTCATTTGTGTCATTTTTTTAAAGCCAGTAATCACAGCAGAGCAGCATTTCTAACTTTTGAGTCATCAGCAGCACAAATAAAGCTTTCACAAATTGCAATAATTTCTCATCAAGGCCCCCCCACAGAGGAAAAAAAAAGTACAAATTAACACAATGTCACATATCACAAGTGGAACGCTGGTACAGAACATTTTTTGGGAATAAGAGAAATTGCAAGAAACAAAGCACATCTTCTGACAGAAACAGGAGAGTGAAATGGAGCCACGGGGCTGCAGCAGCTCCAGGCACCTCTGCAGTTCTGCTTGAGCACAGTAACCTCTTCCAGCCACAGACTGCTGGCTTTTCCACAATAAAACCCCTGGGAAAAGCCACCCCTGAGCAGGATGCTCCAAACTTGCTCCTGTCTGAGTTTGTGCAGAACTCTCCACGTTCTGTAGTGGCCAAGAAGAAATTGGGGTCCTGCCTCCTTTCCCTTGCACTGGAAACTGGGCAGATCAAGTTTGAATTCCCAGCCTGGCTGAGGGTGGAAGGGGCCTCTGGACATCCCTGTGCCCACCCCCTGCTCGGGCAGAGTGACCCAGAGCCACTGCCCAGGGCTGTCACTGGGTGGCTCTGGGGTATCCCCAAGGGGGGAGACTCCACAGCCTCCCTGGGCAACCTGTGCCAGTGCTCAGTTACCCACAGTGAAGGGTCTCACGGAACCATGGAATTGTTTCAGTTGGAAAAGCCCTCTAAGACCATCCAGTCCAACCATCCAGTCCAGCACTGCCAAGCCCACCACAAACCCACATCCTGCCTTCCTCACCTTCCTGACTCTTTGTTGGGCTCTCTTGTACTGGGGAGCCCAGAACTGGCCCCAGGAGTGCCAAGCACAGGGGAGGGGTCACTTCCCTGGACCTGCTCCTGCTGATTGCTCCCAGAACACCTTTCCTGTTCCCCTTGGCAAGGGTTTGTCCCTGGCTCATGGTTACCGTGGTGTCCAGCAGGACCCAACACTTGTTCCTTCCTCCCAGCACCACATTTTCCCCAGAGCTTGACTTCCAGCTTCCCAAGCCCCTCTCTGCTGCTTAGAAACAATTCCTGGGTCTCCAGAGCCAGCAGCTCCATCACCACACAGCAGAGTCTCTCTGTCCACACCCAGCAAGCAAAAAGTCACAAACCTGAACTAAACTGCCTGTGATCATCTCACTGTCCTGCCACCCTGACAAAAGAATGGTTCTCCTGCATGGGCAGGATGAGATCCCTCAGCTGAATTGGGAATCACTGGCTTCCCACTGCCAGAGGGCAGGGAGAGATGGGAGATTGCGAAGGAATTCCTGGTTGGGAAGGTGGGGAGGGACTGGAATAGATTTCCCAGAGAAGCTGTGGCTGCCCCTGGATCCCTGGAAGTGTCCCAAGCCAGGTTGGATGGGGCTTGGAGCAACCTGGGCTGGTGGGAGGTGTCCCTGCCCATGGCAGGGCTGGAGTGGGATGAGCTTTAAGGTCCCTTCCCACCCACATCATTCCCTGATCCTATGATCACAAGCTGCATATGGTACCTTGGCACAACACTCACTTCCTGTCCATTCTCTCTGCTACATAAAACTCTTATTTCTCAATAGAATTAATGTCCTAAAGGTTCAAGTTCCCAATTCCCAGGACCCACCACACTGGGCTGTGGTGAAACACCTCAGATGTCTTGTTATTTCGAAATAAATCACACATGAGCAAATCCCACCCTGGGCTGTGATTACTGAACCTTTCACCAAAAACACACTGTATTTTTTCCTACTACTTCCTTATTTTTACCTGCTCTTAAAAGTCAGTGTGCATAATAACAGTTATAGGGAGAGAATGGATTTTATTAAATATTAAATTTTCTATGGTGTCTGTAATTTGGAGTTTGTCAGATCTGAGCCTCAGTAAGTTACAAGCTCAGAATTTGTGGACTAGAATAGATTATATGTTTTATTGGATCTGCACTGGCTGCACCCATCAGGGAGTTGCTTTTACCCCATCAGTCAGTAACAATTAGGCTGAATTTATGACAACAAACCTCATGACAGGTATATGCAGAAATACAAAACCACTTTATTTACTGTACACACCACTGACCCCCACACAGCCACGTGTGTGTCTTCCCAAGGAATTCCAGGAAACTGAAGTGGCAAAGTGCTGCTGTTGGTATCCCAGAAATTAGGAATTGGTTTTGCTGCCATCAGGGTGGACCCTCAAGAGACTAAACCAGCCCCTCTGGTGCTGCTGAGGAGGCAGTAGGGCAAAGCAACCCTCTGGCTGAGCTGCAGTCCAGCTCAGCACAGATGTTTTGAAGGACACTTTGGAACACACCTGGAATTCCCTGTTCCCATCCTGCACTCCCCTGTAACACACCCCTACCCTTGAGCAGAGATTTGCAAGCACGAAGGGGGAACGAGAAAGGTTTTCACGTCCTTAGAAGTGAAACCTCCCACTGAACGCCCTGCTGGGTTATCTGCAAAATGGCAATTCTTTTGGGAACTACTGTTGCAAAAGGGGAACTCAGGATGGGTTCCATCTGTTTGATGCCCCAGCCAGCCCAGCACCCAAAGCAGAGTTACTTCTTTATTTACTGCTACAAGGAGGGGCGAAGACGAAAAGGTCTCTCTGCTCCTCACAAACCCGAGCAACCAGAGGGAGCAATCCAGAAACCCACTGAGGGAAAGAATTCCTCAATGTGACTCTAAGTGAGCTCCTCGGAGGATCTCGGGTGCCTCATCTCAGCAGCCAAGCAGGTAATTAGCAGCTGGAGCGCTCAGACAGCCGCGATGTCTCCGGGAGGCTCCGTGTGACGGCGTCACAAACGCTCCCATTTGTCACTGGAATAGGCCCTGAGCAGCACAAATCCATGGGCACCGTGACAGGCACAGACCCAACACATCCAGCTCCTCAGTGTCAAACACAGGACACACTCGGGCACTGGACTTATTTCTGTGTGTGTTCCATAGAGCCCCAGACAGCTGAGGGGAGGCTGAACACCAAGCACACCCCACTGACAGGGGAATTATGCATTCAAGGCTTATTCTTCAAGCAAACCTAAATCAAGGAGCCTCATCACCTGTTTTTAAGCCCAGGAGTAGCTCTTTTCATCCCAAACACTGCCTAGAACTGGCACTGTGGGAGGTGCCGAGCAGGTAATCAGCTACAAGAGGAGAGGGCAACACGCAAAGCAGCTGATTGTCAATACTCTGTCGGGGGAGAAAAGAACACAGAAAAATCTCCAAAGTGGAGAAAAATAAATTCCCTTGCATTTACTTCACCTTTGGTAACGCAAAATGGTGATAGCAAGAGTCAACAATGGTTAATTTTATTTGTTTTTTAATTCTAGAGGTACTTTTTTAGTGGGCAGAGAAGTTACTATAAACAAATACAAGCTGTTATGTTTAAAATTTGAGAAGTTTAGTATTAAATTATGAAAATGAAAGGAGAAATTGCCTCCAGGAGGGCAGGGCTTAAGCAGGAGATTTCCAGGCAGATTCCAGGTATATTTCCAGCCTTGTACCCACCTTCTGTACATCTACCCCTGTCCCCAACCTGAACACAGGCCCCAAAACAAGAGTTATCACCCAGAGCCCCACAACTACACACTGGTGGAACCCCACCAGAGTGGTGGGTTTTTCCAAAACAATCAGCAAATGAAACAATAACATTCCAAGAGAAAAAAAGTTCCTGATTTTTAAAATTTTAATTAGTTTTAAATTTTAATTACTTTTAATTAAAAATCTTATTCTTAATGATAGTGCAGCTGTATTTCTCCTGATTCATTCCATATTTTTGAACTACAAGGGTGATTACAAAAATATAGAATTTTGATAGCGTGAGACAGGTTGACTGGGAAATTTCTGTTGGGAAAGAGAGTAAATCCCTTTTTTCAGCACTTTTGAGTGCCTGCTGTACCCTCTGACAGCTCTTTCCATGGGGGATGTAAAGTATTTATAGATGTGCACAAGTAGGGAGGAAAAAAAACCAAAACAAAACCAAAACACCAAGAAAGGGGGAGAAAACCCCACCAGGAAGCACTAAAGTGTGTCCACACATCATCCCAAACCCTCAGGAAGGTTTTCAGCCCCAAAGTTTCAACAAATTCACCGGTGGGGACCGACCCCAGCCCTGCTCCAGCGAACGGGAGGAGCTTCCCTCGCCAAACCCATGGAAGGAGCTCGGGAAAAGCCACAAGTCCTGGATTGCTTTCCCACCTCCCCTTTGTGCCCTCCTGCTGCCGGTGCCAGGGGCAGTGGCACCCAGGGCAGGGACACGGCCCAGGCAGAACAAGACAAAGCCAGAACCTCCCCTGGAACACTGTGGCAGGCGGCAAAAATACCCTCATTACAGGAATTTCATTTTCATTAACTAATAAACCCAGGAAAACAATTTAAGTATCTGAATGTCATTTTTCAAAGGAAAATAAACTGTAAACATTTGAATAACATCACAGCAGGGATAATATACCTAAGGAAACCTATTGAAATATGCTGGTGAATTCATCCTCTTTTATCACATTAAAACTGCAATTGACTGTAAACCTCCTACCACTCTCCGCTGAGACTTTAATTGTAAAGATTCCTGTTACACATCATATTAGAATTTAGTTAAAATTGTAGAACACATTATTTCCAATCAGACAGCCAACCATCACTCACAAAGATTTTTAAAAAGGTGATTAATAATTCATCTCAGATAAGGAAAAGATCTATATTTATACCATCTTCTCAGCCACCATAAACTACCTGACAATTGTTCAGTAATGATGCCCAGTAAATTCTTTAAAATGGTAATTTGTCATTCTGTCACTTCATTTGTGACCTAAAATTCCTCACTTGAGGCATCATCAAATAAATTAATCACTTTCCAGGATCCATTTCTCTGTTCTGCACGTTATTATGCCCAGGCTCTCTTGTGTTTCTCTTCATTTACATATATTTAATGGCTCAGCAGTGGTTCACTATGGCACATAACGCACACATCTCATTACAGGTGAAATATTCTAACTGCCACTATCACTGGGAAAGAAAATAACTCTCCCAATTTAATTTTCCTGATGTAACAAAACCATGATTCTTCACTATGAAATGTTGATGCCATCCATCAGTCACAATCAATAAAATCATCACAGAAGTACGCCTTCTCCAGCATCCTCCCTTCAGCCTGGGATTATTTGAGGGAGGTAATTAAACTCATAATATGTAATGAATGTAAATGAAGAAAAAACCCTCGTGTTCTCCCTCTAACTACGCTTATTTTACTGCTTTGATTTAAAGTATTTTTACATCTTCCAATCTATGAGATACACAAAGCCCTGAAGGAAAGGCATCACAAGTACAGTAAGCATCAATCAATACATATAATGACTAATTAAAAAGGAACATATTTTAGCATTAAAAACCCACCAAATGCTGTTATTTATCGATTTTTCATTTAAAATGATGCATTCCCTCTGGACTAATATATTTGCTGTCTTTCTGAGATATAGATTGCCAGACACAAGTTTTAGATACTGTTGCTTCACTAAAAAAAAAAACAAAAAAAAACCAAAAACAAAAAAAAACCAACCCAAAGTGATTTTGTGGGTACCTCATCCCTCCCAAGCATTTGAAAACCACAGATACAAAGATATGCAAACTATTCTTGCACTAGAGAGAAAACCTTAATCATTTCAGTCTCATATATGTGCCTGTGCTCATATAAGTCAAGAAAGAAAACGCTCTTCGAAATGATAACTTGGAATGAAGTCCACAAAAAAAAATGGGTTTAGAGCAATGTTTTGCCATAAAGAGCAAAAAGGCATCATCTCCCCTGTAAATATTCACACAGTTTTGCTTTTATTTAAAAAGCATGATGAATAATGTTCTTCCTGTGGCAGGAAAAATCCAAAAGGCACCAGAACTGCCCCTTGGCCTCCCCCAGCCCTGGAGTGAACACCGTGACTGGGGCATCCTCCCCAGGGAGGATTTTCCCCAGGAATGAGAAATGATCCCTCATTTCTGCTCAGAAGAATTCACTTCAGGTATTATTCCACCACCACACACATGCAGGGAGCTGGATTCCTCACACTGAGCACGAGGAGGAAGGGGAATGCTGGGGAATGTGGCTGGCCTGACCCAGCCAGCGACCAACAAACAGCCCTGGCACTGCATTTTTGTTATCCAACCAAATTTCACACTGCTATTTTTAATGGACATTGCTTTTCAAACAACATGCCCCTTTCCCCACCCCACCAGAGATGCAGGGTGTTGTTAACCCAGTCCCAGTGTGCCCCCAGGCTCCAAGGGCCAGTGGGAACAGATGCAGTGGCTCCTTTCAGGCTACCCAAGCATGGCCCTTCTTGGGAGCCAGCTGTGCCCAGCTGTTGGACACAGGCTGGCACAGGAGCTCAGGAAACATCTTCTGGGAAGTGGAGTTTACAGCAAGGTTATGACAGAAACTGGGTAAAGAACACACAACAGAAAGAGTTACATTTAGCATCTGCTAATTCAGAGCCGCACATGAAACTTCTGCACCACAGAAAGGAACAGTGGACACAGGAGACTTTTTAAAATTATCACTGTTTGTTTATTTTAAAGGCTATTTTCCATCAGGAAGGTGTGTCC
>VYXB01006395.1:0-11209 GCA_013397135.1 Pachyramphus minor
ATATAATATAAATATATAATATAATAATGCATGGAATAAATGCATGCACTAGACATTTCTTAACCTGGGAGTTAATCTAAGGAAACTCATATTTAGGATTTGTGTTACCTGGCAGTGAGGTTTTTGGTTGTTTTAAAAGCATGTAGCTAGTAGGAACAAACCCATGCTGATATATTGTCTTTGCACCCCTGTTGGGTCCTTCACATCACACCAATGCAGGCTACGCGGTGAAACTGGAAATATCTCCACGGCAACACCTACCCTTTTAATTTTATTACCTAAATTAAGCCCAGTACTTGATGAGAGGAAGTTCACTCTGAATTAACAGGGGGAACTTGTCTCTGCATGCACTCAGTGCTCTGCTTTCTCATGTGGGTTGGTCAGATTAGTGTCACTCTTGCTTATCTGTTTTAAGAAGTGGTTACTTCTTTGAAAAACAGAGGAAGGATAATTTTAAGTAATTTTATGTAGATTCCTGAGGAGGAAGCAATGGATAATATTTTATATACTTTTCCTTTTTTGTTTTTTTAGTTTGTCTAAGCTAATTGTCTTTTGGTACAGGAGGGAGAGCGGTTGTTAAAACAACGGTAGTTTATTTACAAGTACTTAGGGTTTCACTGTAATTTTTCTGAGATGTTAGAAATATTAACCCTAATTCAACATCATGGGAAGCAAAGGATTTCCGTTTAATTCCCTTTGTAAGGCACGTGTTGTAATTGAAAATTCTAATTTAGTACCCATTCCACAATTACATCTTCCTCTGTCATTTATGGAGAAAGCTTTTTTTCAAAATTTGGGCTTAATGTCATAATAAAAAGTCCATTGACCCCTTCAGCTGTTTGTTAGGGTCATCTCTTTGTTTTGTATTTCTTCTAAATTTTCTCTTATATTGATCCTAATTAATGTTTTGTTTATCTAGTCCTGAAACATTTCCAGTATGTGGACCTGAGTGGCTGGGGCTGCTCTTGCCAGAAGACACTGGCAGCCAGGGGACAGCCAGACTGCAGGGCTGAGATACTGAAGAATGAGTCGGCTTCCCCATGGCCTGAAACCTTTCCATCGCTGCTGGCTATATTTCAAAAAGTTAGTTCACAATTTAGGCAGGAGTCTCTGATGTGAGAATCTCTGAGTCAGGGCTTAAAGTTATATCAATGCTGCAGCTCATAATGATCAACCTTTGAGCAATAATTTGAGAACTTGTGCTTGAGATTTTCTGTAAATTTTCTTTCATCTCCCTTAGAGCATCTGCAAAGGACGGGGGATTCCCAAAGAAACCTGTCCTTATTCACAAAAAGTATAACCCGCTAAGAACTATCCTACTAAAAGCTGCTTATAAATGCATTTCCTCCACTCCCCCACTGATAAGTCCTTTAAGTTTCAGGCATGAGTGACATCAGAAGAATGACAGTGTTGGTGCTCTGCAGCTCTGGGAGACATCTGTTGTACGTCAGACACTGACGAACTGAGGGTTGCAAACTACCAAGGAAAGTTGTTACAGTATGCAAAGCTAGGGCAAGGTTATTAGGTTTTGTTTTTTTTTTTTTTATGCTCTTGTGGGAGCCATTGATGCTATTGTGGTCTGGGTTGTGTACAGAGTCCTGTCTTTTTGATTTAGAGTGTTTATTTGTTTCCAAGTCTCTTTCCCCACCATCCCTCATTTCTACTTTCCCCAGGGATGATTCAGTGGAATAAAGCCACATGAGTATAACACCCATCCAGCAAAAACACTTGAAGACAGACTTTAAACTGAGCAAGTGTTTTATTACTTCCTGAAGAAGAATGTTTTTACAAAGTGATACCCTTATGTTTATTACAAATAATGTCTTATAAACAAATCATTTTAACTAAAGAGAAACCTGAAGAAACCACCCACACTGCCCAACAATCAAGTGAGGCTGACAGAAGGAAGCAAGAACTTTGGAATTAGTAGAAATTACTAAATCTAATACTGCCTATTACTTGGTTTTGATCCCCCCCATCCATCTTTGTTCCATCTTGACTCTTTGCTCCATTTCCTTTTTATTTTTCAGTCACTTTTTTTTTTTTTAATCTGGAACAAATAAAACCCAGAATATTACATTGTTGGTTTGACCCCTATGCTGAGAACTGTTTAGAGGGCTGAAGAACTCAGTTCACTGAAACCATCAGAGTAAGTAGATAGTAGCACAGAAATTAGTGTTCTCAATGCAGGTCAGTATTTACTTTGGGTATCTGCATATTCTTTTGATGTAAAAGGAGTATTGTACTCTTCTCAGTGCTTTGCCACAGAAGCATTTATCCAGCTGTAAAACTGAAAAAGCAGGTTTAATTATTAGCTGTTTTGCCACCTCAGTGACTTCAGCAAGCTGAGTGCAGCCTTTGTAGATCATGGCACTCAGGCACACCCAAAGGCCGTGCAGGCAATCTTGAAAGTAAGAGCTGGAGATTCCCCTCAAAGTCTCCATCTCTCCCAGATAAATACCTGTGCAGGAGTGAATATAAGGAGCTTGTTGCCATGCTGCAGGCAGGAGGGTCTCCAAGCACCCATGCTATCCCACTGACCCAGAGGGTTCCCTTGCTGGATGGAGCAGATAACAAAGAAACATGAGACAGAGCCGCCTCCAAGTTTGGGGTTACACTGGGGCTTGTCAGTCAGAGGGTACAGCACTGAGCTGCTGTAACTGCTTGCTCCCTCCCACAGGCAGTTTGAGTACTGGGTTTGTGGTGCAAGAGAGTGATGTCTGTGTGCTGGGAGCTGTGTCACCATTCCAACCAGCACAAACAGGCTGTGTGACACAGTTAGAGCAGGTCAGAGAGAGACTAAGGAGGCCAGGAGGACTAAGGAGGTCAGGAGGATGCTATGGAATGTGGGGCTAAGATGAGTCACCTCAGTAGAGGGAAGGCTCACTCATGCTATACACCCTGGTAGGAAGTGCTGGGCCATGTAGCACTGCCAGACTGCCCCTGCTGACCCAACTGCTAGAGCAGGACAGAGTCAATGCCAGGAACCCATCACAAATGGGTATGGCAAATTATAATAACAGAGATCAAGCAGCTCCTCCTCTCCCCCGTCATAACAGTTCCCAGCCTACACGCTGCCTGCCTTGACATACAGAAGATTTCAGGAGGGGCCACACACGTGAGCACCCAAATCTTGTTCACCCACGCAGAGTGTCGTAGAGGACAATCCACTGGTATGGCTGCCTCCCATGGAGGACTGTGTCAGCCGAGTCTGTTACAACTCCTTGGGGAAATGTGAACACACAAACACTGTTGGCTGCCTTTCTGTGTGCTTGTATGCTGCAATCGAGTCTCCATGAGTCTGAAATACCTATAGAAAACATTTTTCCCACTTAGAATTAAATACAAAGTTGTTTGATGTAATTGCTAACAACACAGAAGCTCTGAAGACCAGTTTGAAAAAGATCTACTAATTCATTGACTTTTAACAGTAGTGTCTTTATGTATTTTGGTAGTGTTTATGGTGACTTTATATCACTACAGTGGTGCAAAATGCATGTAACTGTGCATTAAAAACACTGGTGTGCCGTGAAGCTGCTCATAAAATAGGCACGTATTTTGCTTATTTATATATCCCCCTATATACAAGGAGAATACCTTTCTATAAGGAAATTTCT
This sequence comes from Pachyramphus minor, assembly GCA_013397135.1. Classification (NCBI taxonomy): domain Eukaryota; kingdom Metazoa; phylum Chordata; class Aves; order Passeriformes; family Tyrannidae; genus Pachyramphus; species Pachyramphus minor. The sequence goes on from VYXB01006395.1 coordinate 3,618, forward strand.
AAGAAAGAGATAGGCTCTGTTTTATCTAGTTGGCAAAGGCATAAAGTATGCTTACTACATGTGGCTAATAAAAAACTGAATAAGCATATTCCTAGAACTTTAGTTGGCACTGTTCAGAATCCTAAGGTTATACACAGTTTAACTGCAGCTTTTTGCACAAGAGCTTGACAAATGACAGGAAAAAAGACCTTTATCCCTGCAGTTAACTAACCAGATAATATACATTGTTAGTCAGTAAGGGAGATGGAGCACGTATTTCACAAACAGATTACTTGGAAACTTGACTGACAAGTCCTTCCTGGGACAGCCACGGTAACTGCTGTGTTTGATAATTGCTTTGTCATCTCAGCAGTAATAGAAATGGGTTCCCTCCATTGCCTCTGCAGCTACTGTAGCACATCATTTAGTACATCCATGCTGATGTGAACTCTAGTTTCCCTGAACATTAAGATCAAAACATCTGGCTAAATATAAAGCAGGTCGACACAAATAAGGCTTGCAAGAAGCAATGTTCAGCAATGCAAATAGCCATTCATAACGAACTGGATAGAATTAGCTTGTAAGATTTAAATGAAGGTGTTTTGAAAACCCATGCCCCGAGTGAGGCTCCTCCATGTTTAATCACCTACTTAAACGACCTGCTTTCCAAAAGCAGACACTCCTTGTGTTTGCTTCTGAGGGAACTGGCCAGGACTGATTAAATCAAAACACTTCCTCTATGCCTGTGAATTTTAGCTTGGAGACACAGCTTTGAACATCACATCTGTAATATATTGCTATAAGTGTTAATATTAGCAGGACAGACCAATGGATTCTACTCTTCCTTCTGACATTATTCAGTTTGTGACACCACAGAGCTCACTTAGTTCATGCTTTAATGTATGAATAAGAAAAATCCTTGTCCTAAAATGGGTAGGAGTCACCTCATTAGCCATTGACCTAATCTCCAAGCAATTCACACCAGGCTTTCTTTATAACCCACGACAGAAATGCACGCTCTAAGGATGGGATTCATCTAATCAAGTACATAGCACTGTAGGAGATAAACCACATTGCAGACTCCACTGACAAATGTGATTAGATCTCTGTTGACTCTAAAGGGAGACTCGTGATCTGAAGATGTCTATGTATCAGCTACCAATTCCCAAGCATGAATCCCTCCATTATTGTCCAGTTGAGGCTGTGGTTTCAGGATCAGCATCAGCTGTTGCCGGTATATGGTCAGGCATTTTTCCCTGTCCCAACCACATGGTTCAGTGTGTCAGCTCTAGCAAGCCTGCAGCCCTAGGTAAATAGGATTAACTTGCTGAACTGGCTGAGAAGTAATGATGAAGAAAAAGAATTTGGTTTTGGTTGCACTCTCAGTCAAAGCTGATGCCCCTCACATGCCCTAATTTCTAGATCTGAGGCCTGATTGGGAGCAGGAATGTAATTTCTGAAAAGGAATTGTGGTGGCCCTTTTTGGCACCAGCTTTTATTTGGACCAGCTTAAGTCGATCACAAAATGGCCTCTGTGGAAGGCAGTTCTGAAAATGAATAGATGTAGTTACAGGACATAAAGTTAACATGTCTGTGCTTACTGCCTTGGGATATGATTTGGCAAACATCAAACATAATTGATCCTTCAAAGGAGGCCTTCATGTCTCTGTCCTTATGTGAAGGTTACATTTTGTGTCTGGGAAAAGGACCAGTGTCCAGAAGGCCTCAGAGTTGGGATAGTAGCACCATTACAAATAAAAGCATGAGCATTTATTGAGTAATAAAGTGAAATTCATCCATGTCAAGTTGATGCAGTTAATATCTAATACACAAATGGTAAAATGATGAGTATGATGCAGCTCTTGCCTGATGTGTGTTGTGGCATCAAGAGCAGTCAGTGATGTGTGGGTAGGCGAGCTGGCTGGAAACACCAGGAGTACCTGGATTGCTGGTGGAGGGTGAGCCTGAGGCTGCCCTCCAGATCAGATGTGTTGGTGCCAGGTCAGAGTGGGAGCCCGTCAAAGTGTGTTGCACAGGGGCCCCCGTGCCTGAGCATGCCCCACGCGTCCTGTGCCACCAGGTTCTTTGCTGCAGGCAGGCCTGTCTTGCAGAGCAGAAATTATAGGATGTGCCATATCCTGTGCTCATGGCCGTGCCAGGAACCACCCTGTAAACTCTGTATATACACAGCCAGTGTGACGGCTTTCATTCCAGTTTGCCTGGGGATCTTCCTCTTCTGGGCCAATACTGTTCTCATACCATGTCCTAACATTGCCTAGTTCAGTCCCTGGGACCAAAGTTGGGTCTTTGCACAGTGTTCCCTTGATGTCACTAAGTTCCCAGGAGACATGGAGGTGTACCAGCACAGCCCCATTTTTCAGGGCAGAATGTGCCACCATAGGACACTTCTTCTCTGACAGCATTACACAGAGGTGCTCTGCACCCTCACACAGTTCAAAGCTGCACTTGTTGAACTAGTTTTAACTGAATTTTCCAATGCAAGAACATGCATGTTTATGACTTCCTACAGTATTACATGTTCTTGTAGAGACTTACCTCGAAGGACCTGAGTGATCTTTTTCCAATAAGAGACTTTTAGAGATCCTACACCAACGAAATCCTCTTTCCTATAGTGACAGTGAAAATCCCTGCCCCGAATTAACCAACTCAGATACCAGAAAGTATTGTGTTCTCTGACAGGGCCTGATACTGTAGGTAGGTGGAACAGGCACTACAGTGACTAGCACATATCTCTCAGTATCTGCCCTCGGCAATTACCCATTGATTCATTGACAGTCATTGCCACAGCTCCAAGAGAACTGGTTTGGATTATAGGGAGCAATCTCATGTTCTTTCTAGAGATAATAAAAAGCAGAGTTAATAACATGATTTATTAAAATGCCATATGAAAGATAATTTATTTCAATAACAATTAAAAATGTTACCAACCAATCACCTGCAAAGAATTTTTTTCATTCCAGAATTCAATATTTACAGAATTTTCCTGTCCCTGTTGAATCATTGTTACTCTCTTTCCAGCAGAGAGCCACACTGTGTGCAAAAGTGAGTAACACCACAAGCGTCCCTGACTTTTTTCCTTTAATGATTAATATGGTGGGGATTTTTCTAGTAGGACCCATTTGAGCATTGGCTGAATAAGGCATTAGCTCTAACTAATACCTTATTAGTATTAACTTCACAGCTGATTAGAGCAACTATTTTGCCTGCCTACTTGTGGATTTTAAAAAAATACTAATTGTATCATAAGTAGACAAATTGGTAATCAAAGCAGACAGGAAATGCTCTTAAGTCAACCAGAAAAAAACAACTGTTTGCTAGAAACAGTTATAGATTGGTTGTGCAGTTAATTGTGCCAGAAGTCATGAAGCAGTTACAGGCCTCCAAATGCCATTGGATCAAATGAATGGCTTGAGAGCAAGAAAGTAAAATAATTAATCTAGAAAGACCAAAACTGGACATAAGAAAGGCATATTTCAAATTTTTTCTTTATTGGGATGAAAATATCTTGGAAGGGAAAAAAGTGGGGGTTTTAATCTGCCTTTCAAGGTTCAGAAGAAGTGTAGTAGATGATGTACTGATCCCCTCAACTTGTCTGGAGTTCTACCAGTTCCAAAGAGCCCATATTTCACAGACATGGTAATCCTGTAGAAGAAGAAATCTCTTTATAGAGCAAGGTGTCCTTCATTTCCTATCTTAATGCCAATTACAGCTATAGTCTTTTTTTACAGGTCACAAACAAAAGTATGTAAGCTCATGCTTAACTTGCCTCTGTTCAAAGAAGGCCTTTTAATTAACTGCAAACACATGTCTAAGTCCTTTCCTTGATAGAGCTGCTTTCCTGAATTAGGACATAACAGTGAATTCCATGCAGAGCAATGTGAACAGTAATATTCACTTTTCATTTGTTTTATTTTTCATTACAAGGAACAAACTTGTTTATAAAGGTAACTGGACAGTGAATGCTTCTGTTGGCTTTGGTGTTGCTGACTGAACCTAATTTGAAGAAACCTTGAAAGGACAGCTACCAGAGAGAGACACTGCCTGCAAGGAACACAGCCTAAAATGAACACTGACAGCCTTGAAGTGGAACAGACAGATGGAGTCATGTTTGCCAGAGTCCCAAAGCCTTCATTAAAAGCAGACAGGTCTGATGACTGCATGGAAAAGGGAAAAGTTAGGTGTTAAAAGGAGGCAGTGTGCTCTATAATATGTGACTGCATCAGCGGTTTATATGCAGGGTTTCACCTTTTCCAAGTGGAAAGGCATGGAGTGATGAAGAGCCCTCCGTGGTGGAGATCTCTCCACTTGCAAACCTGTGCAGAAATTCAAAGGAAAAAAGCCGTGGCTTTATTTACTCAGCAAACATGCTGAGTAATAGCAAAACTCCCAACCAAAGTCCTGTTCTTCCTACAGTACTCAGCTGGCTTAGGAGACCTCAGCAGCACTCCATACAATATATTTCCTCTCAGAACAGGCGACAAGTAGCAGCTTTCTGTTCAGCCCTGGCAGTTGGTTCTGGGGTGGTATGAAGCTGCGTGACAGAGACCCAGAGTTACTTCTGCCCTCAGAACACAGAGCATTTATAATAAATAAACAGATTTTAATGGGTCCTTCCACATGTGTGGATCAGAAGCTGAGCCGAGAAAGAATTGTGTGAGTCACAAACAATGCCTGGAAGCCTAAAAAAGAAAACACAACAAAAAACCCTGAGTCCTCCCTACTTTGAATACAAAGTATTCCTCCCAAAAGCATAAGAAGGAACAAAATGTTCTTCTGTAACACACCATTTATGGCATCATTAGGTACCGTAATCAGTCACTTTCCCATTAACCTTAAAATTGATAGTGTTGCCAGATAAGCAGCCCTAAATTTAGGAACTATCCCTGGTTCTTTTGGCTGCTGGTGTATGCTAATACAGTAGAAAGGCCTGGAAACAGCAGCATGCAGCACTCTGAGTTATGAGAAGGAGTCTGGGGAAGTCGTAGAGATGTGAGCTCCTGTGTGATCCAGCTGCTGGTCTGTGCCTGGCATGTCCAGTAGCCAGACTGGGCTGCCACAGGGGAATTATACATTAAAGTCCCTGTATCTGGAGGTCCTGAGGAAACAGTGGCTGGTTGGTCAAAACTATATGCACAGCCCTATTCTTCGGGAAGCAGTGGAAGGCCTTTGGGACACTGTTACTCCCCACCTGGGAAGAAACCATCCCCTCCAATTCTCCTAAGATATACAAGTCCATGTCTTGTGGCTTTTGGCCCCAAGAGGAATTCAGCATTCAGTCTAGTATAGTGGGAAGAAAAACTATTCCTGGACATGGATAAGCATCAAGAACATGCCATCCTGTAAGGGGATGACTGTAGCACAGGGACCAGAGGTATGGGTATCCTTGAGCAGATTAGGAGGTCTTGCAGTGAAGAAATGTTAAAAGGGTGACAAATTGATCTGGACAATTCTTTACATACCAAGAAAGAAGACTCAAAAGCTCTAACTCCCCTCCTCAAGTCAGGCAAAGCTCTTGACACAGTTTATGTTCAATGCTGGTGAAATTTTATTTATCAGGGTGGTGCTGATATTGATATCCTGCCTACTTCCCCCAGGAGGGGACTGAGTACTTTTGATCAAGAAAACTATGACGACATCACAGGGGCAACCAACTGACAGCTTCAGTAATTCCTGAGGTAGAGCCAATAAGAGATATTAAACTCCTTGTCCTCCCTGCCTTCCTAGCTAAATTCCATTGGATTAACACCAATCCCTGCAAAATGATAACCCACCTCACCTATAGGAAATAAAAAAAATTTGAGCTGTACCAGTTTCTTTGACCTATATATCCTAAATTTAGGTAATTCTTCCTTGTCAACTAATGGACTTGTGTGGGAGTGAGGAGGAGAGGACACAGGCATGTTCCGTTTCCATATAATTGCCGGTTGGCTTCCTTATTATTTGCTTCTTAGTAAGTGACATCAGGGCGTACGGAAAGCCAGGCAGGGGAAGAGAATGTTACAGCAATCTAATTGCTGACTCTCTTTACAACAGTCATTAAAGCATTCCCTGTAGGTCCCTACTGCTGTTCTCCACAGCAGACCTGGATTTTGACAAAAGGGTGACCTCACAGACAACAGGGTTCAGGGTCACAGGTCAGTAGAGCAGTGCCTGTGATACCCAAGACATGTTGGACACGCAAAAAAGATTAAGTAAAGGTGAGGGGATGGCACACACAGATTAGAGCAGTGTAGTGCTCAGATGTGGGCTCACAGGGATGCTGCTGAGCTCAGCGGAAGCCTGTCCTGAATTACTGCCCTCAGTTATGCTTGTTGATAAATCTTGCCTTGTCAAAATGTGAACAGATACATCTTTCCTTGTCAAAATGTGAACACCTTCTGTCAGTTTACTAATGAAATGAAGTCAAGAGTCTTTGCACAGACCCCAGATCACAATCCCTTTGGAATCTCCAAGTATAGCAACAGGCTTTTGCATTCTTGCTAGATCTTCCTTCTCAGGGCAACATTTTTCTTCCTGCCTCTGTGTATTCACACACACAGCTACACCTCTACAGCTGCAAAGAGCCATGGCTGGTTGTTCCCTCTCTCTCCTGATGGAATAATCTTTGGCACTCCTTCTCTGGCTGCCGTGTTTGTTGGTTCCCTGGAACAGTGGGCAAAGTATGAACTCAGCTCTGCCTTTTTGTAATTTTTCGAGTTTTTTTTTTTTTTTAGATTACATTTTTATGTGTTTTGTCGTTGTTGTTTTTGGCTGGATGTCTCAAAACATTTTCTTTCAATTCCCTAACTACAAGCGAAAGAAGAGACTGAATGTGGCACTCAGCGCCATGGTCTAGTAGACAAGGTGGTGTTAAGTCAAACGGTGGATTTGATCTCAGAGGTCTTTTCCAACTTAATTGATTCTGTGATTCTGTGATTCTGCGCTAAGCCAAACAGTATGCAGGGACTGACCTTTTAGCATTGATTTTTTATCTATTATATAATAATAATAATAATCATCATAATAATAAAACAATTATCATTATTAGATATTATTCTATCTTATTAAACAGCTTCTCAAAACTTTACAAAAAACTCCTCTCTTCTCTCCCAGGTTTTTTTTTTTAGCAGGTTATTATTGATGGCCTTATCAGATGAATGAGTGATTCAACTCACTGTCCTCAGTGGTACGAATGGGAGAAAAATTAAACAGCAAAAAGCGCTGCAAAAAGGACCAAACTACACTGAAAAGGGACCAAATCTCTCAAAATTCACTACCCCGTGCCCGTGACGTCACACGCCCCCTCAGGCGCGGCCCCGCCCCTCCTGGCCCGCAGGGGGAGCCCCGCCCCCGGGCGCGCGCCGGGCCGGGGCCGTGTGAAGCGCACCTTTTGCACGAGTCCCGCTTGCCGCGGGCGGGGCCTGCGGGGGCGGGGCGGGCGGGGAAAGCCGGCGATCTCGGCCAATCGGAGCCGCCGCTCCCCGGCGCGTCACGCGTAGCCCCGCCCCTCCCCTTTTCCGGGCATGGGCGGCTCAATGGGCGTTACCGAGTGGGGCGGGGCCCTTCTGTCGCGAGGGCGCGCAGGCCAATGGCGAGCGGGGCCGCGCGCGGGG
>VYXB01006395.1:11313-23881 GCA_013397135.1 Pachyramphus minor
CGGGGCTCCCACCGCCTGCCGCGCTCCGACCGCCCCGCCGGGCAGCCGCGATGTGCGGGGGGATGGCGGCGCGGGGTCCGGGCGGGCCGCGGTGCTGGCAGAACCGGCGGGCGCGGCTGCTGTGTATGCTGGCGCTCACCTTCCTGTTCTTCGTGGTGGAGGTGGCGGTGAGCCGCGTCACGTCGTCCCTGGCCATGCTGTCCGACTCCTTCCACATGCTCTCGGACGTGATGGCCCTGGTCGTGGCGCTCGTGGCCGTGCGCTTCGCCCAGCGCACCCGCGCCACCAAGAAGAACACGTTCGGGTGGGTGCGGGCCGAGGTGATGGGCGCGCTCGTCAACGCCGTGTTCCTCACCGCCCTCTGCTTCACCATCCTGCTGGAGGCCATCGAGCGCTTCACCGAGCCCCACGAGATCCAGCAGCCGCTGGTGGTCATCGCCGTGGGGGTGGCGGGGCTCATCATCAACCTGCTGGGGCTCTGCCTCTTCAACCACCACGGCGTCGGGGGCCACGGGCACGCCCACGGGCACGGGCACTCGCACGGCGCCCGGCAGCAGCACCCCCGCGCCGGCCCTAAGCCCGAGCCGCCGCCCGGGGGCGGGGAGGCAGCGCTGCACCGCGAGGAGACCAGCACCTTGGTGGAGAACTGCAGCAGCTCCAACGGGGTCAGCCAGGAGAAGCTGGGTAAGCCCTGCGGCGCCGCTGCCCCGTCCAGGCATAGAAAAGCGGGAGGGGTCCTTTCCCCGAGTAGGGCGGTGGCATCCTGGTCACACCCGGCACGGGCTGTGCGGGCACCACCTGTCCCCCCTGCTGGGGAAGAGGCTAGAAACTTTCTTAGCAGCGCTGTTGGGCTCTTGGCTGTCGTACCTCTGCCTTACACCTTTCCTTCAGATGCCCTGAGCTGCATGCTTGTCTTGCAGACAGGTCAGAGCGTGAACGAGTCTTGGGATAAAGCGATGTGCCGTGGGAAAAGTTGGTTCTGCTAGGGAAGGCACATGACCAGCGTTTCTTGCCTAGCGACAGGAGCTGTCACAAGACGCTGCCCTAATGCCATCCCGAACTGGCTGCACATCAAATGGAGCGCGGCTCAGCGCCTTGATCCCGGCAGCTCCATTGGGGCAGTTATCAGCTACTCACCAGCTACCTGAGAAGCTGCTCTCCATCCGAACGCAACATACTGAAGTATATTCCACTGCAGTAATGTTGTACGTCTTCGTGGCATCGGTATTAATAGAAGCCTTGGAAATTGCCAGTCAGAACTATTGAAGTCGGAATGTGGAGCTCGCTGGTGTCAGAGCACACGCATGGTGTCTTGGAATGAGTTTTCTTTAGCTTTCTAAAGCATGCATCTTCCCACTCAGCTTCACACAGACACAAATTTAAAATCTTCCCTCTCCTATTGTGGTCAAACTGTCTGTTCCGTGGGCGGGAATTTCTTGGGTTATTTTTTGAAGGATCCAGAAGCCTGGATTTTGAAGCTGCTTGGTCGAAGCCCAAGTCCTGCATGGTAGCAGAGTGAAAGGTGTGTGATTGCCACTTCCCTATGCGTATGACATCCTTTGTCACCTCAAGGCTTAAGGCTTTGGAACCCGTGTCTCTTCAGTTTCAGGGTGACATCAATGGAGCTTTAATTGACCAGAGTGAACTTTGCTACAGTTTCATTTTTTTCCGTGGTCAGAGGTTCCAGCCTACATTTTAGAAACTTAGCAGTTTCTGTTTCTCTGACTCCGTGTTGGCTTTGGAAAGACAGGTTTTGCAAGAGGATAGGGGAGTTCCTCTGAATACACCACACCATTTTCTTGACCAGATAATAAGTTCTTAATGTTGGTTTAGTTCCAACAAAGATATCCTAATAATTCGTTTCAAACAATGTAACATTCCCTTAACCATTGGTCTGATAGGTATCTTGCCTTGGAAATTGTTCTTACATGGTGAAAAGTTGTGCTTTTAGCCAAGTTTTGGACTAGTTAGACCAAAAGATTACCTTATAGCATGAATTAAAATGTATACTGTTTTGAGCTAATTTGTCTGGAATGTCTCATGGGTGTGCTTCTGGCAATAACAAATAATTTGTTGTGGGTATTTAGGTGGTAATAGGGCATAATTTTGGTCACAATGAAACTTTGAAATAAGTTTGTATTTCCTTCTGTGCCCTGTCATGATTATGTAATGAATGGAGTTATTCGTAGTTTACCCATGGAAAAGTTACAGGTATAGGTGATTGGAGACTTGGAAGAAAAGGTGCAAGATGTATAGGTAAAGACTAGGGTGGTCCCGTGCCTTCACTGGAAATTGCAAAGAGGGGTAGTCCCTTGATTTCCTAAGGTGGAAGTGGAAAGCCAGGAATAGCCTTAGGGGCTAGTCCTGCACAGGCGTTTTTGTGCATACACTTTATGTAATCAATTTATAGTTAGATTTCAGTGAACATATTTCAGATGGACATGTTTTAACCATTTACCATTAAAAAAAATCTCAAGAGCTTTCTGGAACTGTGTTTCCTGTTACCCTCTCTTATAGATAGCTCTACTGACTTTTCAGCTCTCCTTTATTCCAAGCACTGGGTACCGAGCAGAGCATTCCTCTTTCCTTGCTTACATCATGGACCTTGAGCTCTGAACTCTGTAACCTGAGATACTTTCTTCTAATTTATTTACTTCTCTGGAAAGTTACAGGTCCCATGTTCCATAACTCCTAGAGTTAGTATGGAAAATTTAACTGGAGCTTTAGGGCAGAAGCGGGATGCATGAGGTAATGAGCCTGGGGCTTGGAACTCAGTGCTCAGCTACCTTCTAAGAGCCCACCCCTTCTTCAGAGAGGAAAGGACTTGTGCACACTTTACCATTGCAGAAATGCACCCACGAGAGCAGAGTGGCAGAACCTGCAGGTCTTATTAACGTGTTAATGTTTACAAAGCTCTGAACTGAATAACCTCAAAAGCAGTAAGAGCTCCTTGTCTCAGTTTGTTGGGCGAGGGGCCAGTGCCTGTTGCATTTCTTTAGCACTGGAAGTGTCCACAGAAGAACTTTCGAAGAAAAGCAGGAGGTTAATCATGTAAAATTCTTTCAAATTTAAACAATGGAAGATGATTTTCTTTCAGAAAACATGATGTGTGTATTTATTCCGCTGTAGCTGGTTGGTTGTACTGGAATGGTAAATAGTGCAGACAGTTTTGACAAAGAAGACCACTAAAATGTTCATTTGTGCTTTGCACAGTCCATGACATATGGCATTGGACATCAGAAGCTGTATGTTACTTGCATAAAAAATGCAATTTTGGTACTTATTTATTTATTTATAAATTACATTCTGAAATATAAATAACACTAGTTCATAGCCTCTGAGAGCTTCAGAGATAACTTTCACTGTCCCATAGTCAATACTGCTGATAAATTCTGCGTTTCAGACCTAGAGGCTCAGCTGATTGTATATCACGGTCCTGCTGGCTCCATGCGCCATCTCAGAAAAACTTCCTTTTCCTTGAATTCAGAAGCCTTTTGCAAACGCAGTGCTGAACCTGAAAAGAAGTTGCTATACAGCTGTATTCATGCAGCTTTTGAGCTTCTGGCTTCAAATTGTAATACAAAAGAGCAATGCAGTCCTATGGTTTAAGAAAGATTTTAACAATGTGATTAGTCTTCTAGTGTTTCGAAAGAGGGAACTAATGTAACTAACTGAGCTACTTAACCAGCTCTTTTACATATGCTCTGTAGTTCTGCATTTTGTTTAAGAAACAAACTGAGTAGTTCAGTGGTTGAACAGCTGGAAAAGATGACAGTAGTTTTTCAGTAGAATAGATTAAAACACAGTCATCTTCATTCTTTGCCACTCTACATCTTTAAGCTCTATGTAGAAACAGTTGCATTCTAGACTGTTTAGATCACTTACTGGGACAACTGAATATTTCTCAGCCAGAGAAAATGTTACTAAGTGTGTGGGTAGAGTTGCTTGCTTTTCGGTTTCATACTCAATTGGCATGCTAATGTTGGATATTATTTTATAAGGAATTACAGTAATGTGTAGTGTTATAGCATCTGCCTAATTGTTTTATTGTTTTCTTGTCAGGTGATATGAAAGATGACATGGCTGACCTACAAGTGAACGGGAATGCTGGCCATTATCCTCTGGATGAAGAGGAGGTAGAAGAAGACTCCAGTGCGCAACTTAACATGCGTGGAGTTTTTCTGCATGTCTTTGGAGATGCCTTAGGTTCAGTAATTGTGGTAGTGAATGCCTTGCTCTTTTATGGGTTGTGGAATCCATGCCCTGAAGATGGGCCTTGCTTTAATCCATGTGTCAATAATCATTGCATGGAAAACGCTACTTTATCCCAAGCACTTGGCAGAGCTAACAAGTCTGAGCAGGAGGGCATTACAGTGGCTGGTCCTTGCTGGTTGCTATATTTAGATCCTGTCCTTTGTTTGATTATGGTCTGTATACTCCTTTACACAACTTACCCATTACTTAGAGAGTCAGCCCTTATACTTCTGCAGACTGTTCCCAAACAAATAGATGTTCACTCTTTGAACTCAAAGTTACGTACCCTCGAAGGAGTTGAAGCAATCCACGAATTACACATTTGGCAACTAGCAGGCAGTAGGATCATTGGCACTGCTCACATCAAGTGTCCTGACCCTTCCACATACATGATGGTGGCCAAGCGCATTAAAGAGATCTTTCATGACGAAGGGATTCACGCAACTACCATTCAGCCAGAGTTTGCCAGCGTTGGCTCTGAATCAGGGAGAGGGAAATGTGAGTTGCCTTGCAGGACTCAGTGTGCTTTGAAGCAGTGTTGCGGAACCGGGGAAGATAGTACTGCGAAGAAGACAGAAAAGTCTTCGTCACTTAGTATTTCTTGTTCAGAAGTTGTCATTGAATTTCCAAAAACGAGGAGGACTAAGTCGGAGAGCATCCCTACAGTGAAGCTAGAGGCAAACACCGATCAAAATGAGCAGTTTGAGTCATCTTTGTAACTCCCCAAATGGTGCTACCTGAGTTGTGGTAACTTTGTCAACAGCTGTGTTGCAAGAGGAAGAGACAGATGTTTGAGATGCAATTTTGCCAAGTAGTGTAATTGCTGAAGTTCTTGTTCTTGTCATAATGCTAAATATAGATTGCTTGTTTTAAAGAATATAACGTCACTGTCATGATACAATGTGTTTGTGTTGACTTTGTTTGACTGAGACAGACAGAAAGTGCACCTATGCTGTAACAACTTCAGAAAACCAGTTTCAACATTTCAGCAGAGACACTTTTTGCTGTGCTTCAAATTAAGATATTTTTTTCAAGTGAAAAGGTATTTGAGGGATAAGCATGTAGGAGCTCAATTTGTGTTACATATTTCTTGGACCTACTTTTTCCTTTAATATTTGATTTGTAGATGTTTTAATATATTGTTTATTTAGAAGCCCCAAGAAAACCAAAGTTCATAGAACATTTAAAAAGATGTAGCTACTAAAAACTGGAAACCACTTTGCAGTTTCACATATTTTTCTTAAAGCTATGTAATAATAATAAATGTGAAGACTTTTCAACTGAATTTATTGCATTTTTTTGAAGAGAACATCCTGTGATTGTTAGAAATTGTTCCCACTTCTTTTGGTAAGGTAGCAAAGTAATTGAAAACAACAGAGGTGAAAGGGTTTTTTTCTACCAGAATGGAAGTTCAAGCTACTGCATACTGCTCTGTGATCAAGATGTGAGGCTGATTGATACAGGAACACATAGTTTCATATTTTATGTATTTTCTGGTGGCTTTTCTTACTTCCAAGTTGTGTCTTGGAAGTCTTCGATATTTAAGGAACTCTTGACTCACAGTGCTGTGGATCAAGAACCGGAGCTTTATATTTAACTAATACTGAATTTACGAAGACAAAATAATTAGTTGTGTCACTAAGTACGCAGTCGGGGAACGTCTGCCAAGCACCGACAGTATAATTTGTGCTTTCCAGCTCAGACAGCAGCTTCACAACAAGTAACACAGAGGTGCTTTTTGCTTCTAGTTGAGTGGAAGCACTTGCAGTGACTACAGTCCTGGTCCTCACTGTGTCCTCAGGAGCCCTCCAAGACTTTTGAGGGAGTGGTGCAGGGAGCAGGATTTCAGTCACTATATTTTACACTTTGAGATGTTTATGTATCACATAATTTCACTTATTAAGTATCCAAATCTGTGGTTTGAAGTCTTGACTCAGTTAATTGACAACTGGCTCTAAAGAAGCTGTTACAGTATGCTGCCAACTTACACATTATCCGAGGGCAAACTGGTCGGTGGGCTCTGTGAATTTGGCAGAGACTAGGTGAGAGTTGAAGATAAAACATACAAGAAATGTAATCTAAAACTCCAACCCTTTTGATCCACTCTGGTGTTGTGTACGGCAACTAATGTCTTGTGATTATTTGACTCTCCTATGCTCGAAACTGGAACACAACTCAGATCTTCCATTGTTTGCTCTATGACTCTGGACATGATAAACACTTTGCCTGAGTTTCCCTGTCTTAAAATAGGGATAATACCTACCTCACAGGGGTGTTGTGAGGCTTAACTCTTGTGTGAAGAGTTCTGAGATCTGTTACTGGAAGGCACTGAAAAGAGTATAAGATACTAGATTACATAGTGTTTGCTATTTCTACAAATGTATGGCAATACCTAGGCACAACCAGAGGGAACCGAGGATAGTTTTGGCCTTACGAAATTCTTTGATGCTGTGGTTTTCAGGTTTTTAACAGTATTTAAATGTAGATTTTTTAAAAAAAGAATGTTTTGTTAGTGAAGGGAATGTAGCTTTGCCTCCAGATCCAGAAGACCTTGCTAGTTTGCATTTCTAACATGTCTCATATTGTAGTTGCTCCTAAATAGTTCAAAATAGTCCTGCTGCTCATCGGACCTGGATTGGCCCAATTCACATCAGTGGTCTTACCCAACCTCTCAGCAGAGCATTGCAGTCAACTCCTGATTATCCATGGGTTGATTTACCAGTGTTGTGTATTAACTGTGCAGTCTGCAGAGCCCAGACCAGCCCTGCATCGCGTGCCGTGCGCTGCCAAGTGCTGTGTGCCAAGGCATTGGAAAGGTTCCACGGGAGCCCCTCTCACAGGGTGTGTTGGCCTGGGTGCAGCACAGCACCAGGCACTTATTTTGCCTCTTGGCTGCTCAGATGCATCTGCAGGAAGCTGCGGAGTGTGGATGGGTCGGTTCAGCTTTGTGCTGGCTCGGGGGTGTTGGTGCTTCACAGCCACCAGCATCACTCATCTTTTGCTGTGTTTATGCTTGTTGTACAGTCTCATAAACTAACTTAATATGTTAATATAGTATTTATATATGTTTTTGTTTTGTCTGAATTACCTTAACTCTTTCTTCTGTTACCTGTATATGATCTAGAGTTGACTGTTAAATGAGATTTTGTATGAGACTACATTTGCAGAATATACTACCACTGCTAGTATACTACAGAGTATTAAGCAAGTAAATTTTGAAAGGAAAAAAGTACTATTTTTTTTTTAAAAATGTGTATCCTTGCTTTTTATGGTAAACTTTCACTAATTATTTTGATCACTAGTTTAAAATTGGTCTCAGTCGTTAGTTGAGGTCCTGCTGTATATCTCTAATGCACCATAGTACTACTGCTCTTTAGTTTATTTAAAAAGATACCAACAAGACAAACCATAGTAGCACTGACTGTGACTTCTCTCCTGTTGCTCTTGTAAAAACAGAGCAACTATTAAGTCATAACAGTTGCCATCACTGGTTAACAGTCTCAGTAAATGCATCTGGATAGATGAAGTTGTAGTCACTATTCCATTTTAAACTATTTAATCTTTTCTTTTTGAGCCAGAAGTCATATTTTTCTATTTCCATGTCCATTGCAGGCAATGGCTAGCTTAAAAGACAAAAAGCTCTCCTCCTCATTATTTTAATTACAGGATGCAGATGTGATGATGACGATGGCGATGGGGGCAGAAGGGGGAGTTGCGTGGCCTCTCTGTCATGTGCTGTGTTGCACGTGCAGCACCAGCTGATGTTAACAGGACCCTTTAGTCTCTTTAGCCCTTGATGGTGAATTCCCTGAAAGCATATAGTGAGGTCAAGGTGGTGGCTGTGCAGCAGCAGGAACACAATTTTTCTGTTTGTTCTGGCTGTATGAGACCCAACCGTAGCCCGCTAGCTTGTGATAGGCTTGATTTTTTTTTTTAACCTGATCTGTCTGGGATTATACAGGCTTGATTTGTTCTGAAGATCACAGTTTCAGAATACTGAGATCATTCAAAAACACTGCACAGTCTCTTTTTTTTCTTTTTTTCCACGAAGCATGGAACTAGTGAATCTCTTGTAAGTGAACACTGCAGTGGAGGGGGAGCTGATTGTATTGTGTATCACATTCCTGAATTTTTAAAATAAAAAAACCTATGGAACACTGATTCTAAGGAAAAATAAGTTTTTACTTCAATGTCTAGAGTGTTTAGGCTTCTGATTAAATGTGTCAGGTGTACCAAACATCACTGGGTGAAGTATTTTACACTCACTATATGTCTCATCCAGGAACATGCCGTTTTAGAATCACTTCTCAGATTATATCTGCACCTAAGGTGCAGTGCAGAACTAATTCAGACACTCAGAGGGCTAGCCACAGTACCGTCAAGCTTCCTTTGTAGCAGAGTAAGTTGTTTCTGTGGAATCCCTAATAATTGTAGCTCGATTGCTTTCAACATCCACTCTGGGCTTTTGGGAGTATCTGTTGGTGCTGTATCGCGGTGTGCGGTATGGGCACACACAGAGCTGTGTAAAAGAACTAGCCCTGACTTGTGACTCCCCAAAAGTCATGGCAAGGGCTCACTCCTGAAAATTTCTGTATTCTTGAATAGTTTCATCAGGCTGACTAGTACTTACTTGCATGCAAAGAATTACTTGTGGGAGTGAGTCCAAAGCTTCTGCCAGTGCTTTTAAAGAGTGAAAGTACCTAGTCTTTATGGATGTATTAAAATCAGGACTACTGTGGTGTTTCTAAATTTGCTGCAGAAATACTGCCAGTTTCATACAATTCCAGGATTTATTTCTTTTCTCAGTTCTTCAAAAAGAAAGGGAAAAGAGCTCACTGAGTGCCCTAAGATTTGTTAACAAGTTTAGCTAACTGACATTGCCGTTTGCTTCTGAAATCAGGCCATCTGAATTTATTAAACACTGCCTGGTAGAGTTTGGGGAGGAGGGATAAAGATTCTTGCCATTCTCATTCCCCTGCCCCCTGCTTTGACTGCACTTTCTAATCTCTTCAGCTATGGAGAGACCTGGGGGGACAGAGGGGGTGAGTTTTTTAACTAGATGTTCTGAGTTCCACGTAGAGGGAATGGGAAATAGTGCTAACTATATTTAAAAGCATATAAATATGCTCTGACTATTTTAGTTTCGTAGCATAGCATCAGTTACACCCTTTTTAGGTATGCATTTAAGTTGTCAGCTCCATAGCATCTTTGGTTTTTTCTTTCTCAGCTAATGGAAAGAGGTGGATGCTCCAATTGCTTGGGCTAAAGCCAGACTTGACAATTTTCTAAATCAAATGTAGCTTTGCTGATAACAGAAGGGTCTGATTATTCCTTGTGACCTTTGCTTTGTGTGGTTAGCTGCCCGTGAGGTACAGCACCATGTTTTAGCAGGCTCACATTTATATTTTTTGCATTCACCATGTCGTCTAATTAGTTGAAGAGCAAAACCACAAAACTGAAAAATATCTTTCATCTATATGTCTCTAAAAAGCACATGGGATTAATTTGGCTTCTTTTTTTTTCATTTCCTGGATGCTGTTTCTGAACAATGTTAAAGTATAATTGGCAAGGCTTGTTCATTGATGATATTTCTTTTTGCCTTCTTTTAAAATAAATAATAATGTTTGGGTTCTTGTTCTTTTTTCTTTTTTCTTTTTTTTTTTTTTTTTTTTAAGGGAATGATATGCTGAGAAAATAAATGGAGCTCTTGAATATCAAATGCTTTCAGCTGGGATTTCTTTCTGAGATGAGTTCCTAGGAAGGAATTTAACTGGTTGGAATGCACTTTCACCATCTCACAGAACCTCAGAAACAAATGCAAAGCACACAAATAGAAGAGGAGGTTAGTAAATGAGTTGTGAA
Source organism: Pachyramphus minor (assembly GCA_013397135.1). Classification (NCBI taxonomy): domain Eukaryota; kingdom Metazoa; phylum Chordata; class Aves; order Passeriformes; family Tyrannidae; genus Pachyramphus; species Pachyramphus minor. The sequence goes on from VYXB01006395.1 coordinate 21,430, forward strand.
GTGCTGGTCTCCAACTGTCTGGATTCCAGGTGTAATTACAAGAACAGTTGCTCAGTTCTAGTATCATGTGAAGAGTTAATTATGCAAAAAGCATATTTTTTTTCCTGAAGGAAAAGAATATTCTGTCCTGTTAATTGGCTGTGGTTAAATATCTAATGTAAGAGTCAATAAGGTAGGCTTCCTAATAGAAGTCTGTACTATTCTGTTTAATGTCTTTGGATAAAAGCTACTATAGAGCAGAAGATGCTTTGGTACTTTTCAGCTTCATTTGATTTAATTCAGAAACACTGCAGTTTGTGAAGCTTCTTGGGAGAAAAGGACTGACTGCGGCTGCCAGCACTGGTGCTGAGGAGGGCAGGATGGTTACTAACACCTGCCTTGAGCTGTTAATGAGCTTGCAATGATGAGTTCATTTTGGAGCCCTTTACTGGTGCAGCTTCAGCAGCTCCTTTTACTGCTTCAAGGAAAGGTAATCCCACATTACTAGTTATATGCACAGGAGGGTTTTTTTGGATGTGCTGTAAGCATCGCACATGAGCTTGAGTTTTGCCATTTTCCAAAGCTACTTCTACCTCATCATGAAGAATGTGATTTAAACTCAATATGAATATCCTTTATGAGACATGCTGTTCTGAGAGTTTTAATTAATAAGAAGGGAAGCTTTGGATCTGTACCTTACTGTTACTTTTACACCTACTTTTACCCATGTTGTTCCTAGACTTCCTACACCAGATAGTTGCCCGACCATCTCAAGGACCAGATCCAGCTCCCAGAGAAACAGCTCCTTGGTGTGTTTGCATCGGAGGAGCTGATGCCACAGGAGAAGGGCAGGGTGGTACTGAAGCTGTGTCTGACCCCAGGCAGACAAGCACTTTCAGCAGGTACCTTCTCAGTCTGATCCACCCCAGACCTGGCATGAAATGTTTGCCGCTGAAACTTTGGTTAACTTTTATATGTATATATATGCATTTTTGGTTTTGTTTTGGTCTTTTTTGGTGACAATCAGCACAAACCTTAAATCAGTGCTGAGACCAAATTGCAACCCCCCCCCCCCCGCCCCCATCACCCAAGCTCTGTTTCTAGTTACAGTGTTGGTCGGCTTCCCAGCATTTCCCTTGCACCAGCTCCTGCAGCTAAGAATAGCGATGGTGATGCTGTGGAACAGGATGTGCAACCTGCTGGGCTTCCTGCATTTGTGCTTGTGTTGCTGGCCTGGGTTGAAGCCTATTCTCATCTTCCCTGCTAGTGCTGCTGGACTCACCGGGTGAATTTGTTAGATTTAATTTGTTGGATTTGATTTTCTGTGGGTTGGCCCACACTCATTTCAGTTGCCTTCTGCACTGTAGGCAACTTCATTCTACAGTATAGGCAAAACCTCAGCTGAGTGAAATATTTACTTGCTGCCAGCCTTCCGTGCTGCAGAGTACATGTGCTGAGTGTAAGCGGATGCTGCTGCCCTGCTGCAGACCTGGATTCAGCTCCACGGGCTGGTTTGATGTTACGGTGTGACCCTCCTCGGTGAGGGTGCAGCGAGTGCAGCGTGGTGAGTCTCTGCAGGTAACTGGGTCATTGCTGCTTACCTGATCTGGGTGCTCATACCCTAGTTTAGGAGGGAACAACACTCCCACAGATAGATGCTGCACATATTGCTATACCCTCAAGATTTTTTCATGAGACAGCATCGACTGGAGAACACAGCCCATCGTTCTTATCCAGGGGTGCTCTGGGGCTCTTCCCCCAGTCAGTTGCAGACAAGTATGTTTTCCCTTGAGAATGGGGTTAAGTGAATTAGCAAAATTTGTATTTTTGTGGGCATGTGGGAAGGTTCTAACCCAAGTGGATGGGTTGATTCTGTGTGCTTCCAGCTGACTGTTAGGAGCAGTTGGGTTTAAATACCAGGTAAAATCTAGCTAGGCTCAAGCAATTCATCCTAAATACCCATAATGCCAGAGGTCTTAGATTTCTATGTCATGCTGTTTTGGAGTGATTTGCTCTTTTCACATTGTTGTTCAAAAAAAAAAAAAAGGGAATGATTGTGTTTAATTATCACAAGAATTATTAACCAGCCTGGGTAGATGTGTTTCCAGTTTGTCAAAAACCTCCCTGCATACAGTAGATGCGCAGTAGAGACATTGCCGAGTTAGTCGGCAAGCTATCACTAAAAAGGAGGTGTTTGGTACATATGCTTGAGCTTGGAAATGGAATGACACTTGGCACCATAATGTCCCAGTTATCTTTTTCTGAAGGAGTAGGAAAACTACAGAACTAAATATTGAGTCAAGCTGCGTGGGTAGAGCTCCTGTGTCAGAACTGCACTGATGTCACAGTCACAGTGTGACATCACTAGCCGTATGTGAAAAGCTCAGAGCATCACCCAAGCTGTATGTGCTATTCAAAAGCTTGGTAACATTTGCTGAAAACTTTCTTCACCACCCCCCCCCCCCCCCCCCCC
>VYXB01006395.1:23902-55311 GCA_013397135.1 Pachyramphus minor
CCCCCTTTCCCATTCCCTGCAGAGAGGTTTAGCCACACAGCTAAGGGGAGACTACCAAGTGTGACGTTGAATGGCCTTGCAACACTGTGTGCTGCTCTGAAAAGTATTGTGCCATTGAACCCAGAGTTTGAATGCCGTTGCACTTTGTGTGCCCTTTCTAAAAGTATCCACAAAAACAAGGAATGTCAAAATAATGTTTCTCTGTTGAAAGGTGGTGAGATACTGAAGTACACAGCTACTGCAGTTGCCTTCTGTGGTGCTCTTATTTGCTGGTCTCTGCCTGGACAGTTATCTTCGCTATTACTGCGTGTGCATGCAACAATTAGTATGACATGGAAAAAGAATGGGACAGGCATTGAAGTTCTTTAGATTTTTTTTTTTTTTAATAAGAATAGAAAATCTAATCTACAAGATTTTTACCAAAATTTCTTTCGGCTCTGGTAGTATCAGAAAGGCAGATCTCTTCTCCCATGGTGGTCGCTGGTTAGCAGAGAGTAAATGAAATTATGGCATCAGTAGGAAAAAAATGAGCAATGGAGAGTGTATGGGTTTTGCTTTTGGACTGGTTATACTTTCCCCCTCTCCTACAGCTCTTTTAGTGAGGGTAATGATGTTCTTTGGTCTCCCTTTACAGCTCTGCAGTGCTTAATAGCTTATTACTGTGAGACCCACACATGGTGTCTATGGAAATCAAAGTTGGTGAAACACATGGAAAAACAAACTTAAACAGATCACAGCTGAAACTGAGACCTTAATCTTTTCTGAGACTGAGCAGGTAGCCAGCATAGCCTCAGCAGTTACATCAGGAAAGGGTAGTGTGAAGAACCAAGTACAGAAATGGTGTAGAAAATCAGGTAGCAGTAGTTTTGTTTCACACTTGAGCATATGAGAAGTAGTCTCTCTCTGCAACAGAGTGCAGCTTGGCAAAAATAATGTCTTTGCATGGAGGCTTTGTTGCTGGCAATGGTTAAAATCCTGGCAGACCAGTATTTCTCCAAATCACTTAAGGTAAAGTTAAATGTAGAGAGTCCTGGGACAACATGAGAGTTCCCCTTTTGAAACAGCGCTTTGGAGAGAAAAAGTCATTGGTCTGGGCTAGGGCAAAAATTAAACAAGATAAATAAGGGTGGACTGCTGCCATCTTTGCCTTCCCAGTTATCTCTAACCTTAACCTTAAATTGCAAATTTGAGGTTAGCACAGTGCAGTGCGTCTGCAATTACTGAAACCAGCTACGTTTTAGTAGATCTTACTTATTTCAATGATGATGAAGGTTTGAAAGTTCCTCTAGGCAATAGAAATATTTCTTATGCTTTTAAAGTTCAAATGCAAGTATTTTTTAATATTACTAAATACTACTAAGGATGTTTTAAAATTAAACATTTTTTTCCCCTGATAAATGGTTTACTAATTCTGTATCCTTGTTTCTAGTCCAAGTAGTTCACAGGACATAGAAATAAGCTTAATTTTCAAAAGCCTGTCCAATTTTTGCTAACACGGTGGTGTTTTTTTAATATCAGCTAAAAAGAAAGGAAGTTTCAGTTAAGAAAAAGTTGAGTTAACTGCACAATTTTGGTAGCAGGTCACTGACCACTAACAAGTACTTCAGCACTGCGTAGATCTCTGAGTACCTGTAGAACATGTGAGAACAGGGGCCACAGCAATAAATTAGGGTGGAGAAATGTTTGCTTGAACTTGACAAAGAAGAAGCTGCTTCAATGATACATAAGAAAATGTATCTGTTCATAAGTTGGATCGTAGCATCCTGCAAAACTACCCTTCAAGATACTGGTCATGTGATTATAACTTTATTCCAGAAAACCAAATTAGGTCCTGTCCTATGCAGTGATTTATCCAGCCAGTGAAAGTATGGTAGGGGGGCAGTGGAGAGTGTGATAGATGCAATTCTGATTGTACATCACTCTGCTACTCCTTGGAGTGCATGCAATTCTTGTTTTAGATAATGTGAGAGTGTGTTTGGGGTCTTACCCAAATCCAATCATCCTACTTTTCCAACAACATTGTTCTGACAGGAACTTTGTTCTGACAGGTTCTTTTTGAAGGAGGATGTTTTAATCAAATTGGCTTCAGAGTGCCTTGCCATGACAATGACTTCAGGGGCCACACGCTGGCTGGCTGAGCCAGTGACAAGATCTAAAAATGTGGAAGAATGTGCTGAGGATGAGGCTAGAATAATTCTCAACACCTTTAACCTTTGTTAAGAACAGTTGGGTTCTTGGTTTGGAGTTGGGGGAGTTTTGTTCTTTGTTTGTTTGTTTGTTTGTTTTACTTTCTGCAAGTGTGACTAACCCCAAACAGAGCTGTTTATATTTAGAGGAAGAAAACTTTAAGACTGACTGAAATTTCACTGAGGTGCTTTTTGGTAGATCTAAGATGTTTACTAAGTAAATCGAATAAGATGGTAGTGGTTGTTACATGTTAGAGCATGTTTTCCACCTCCTAGCATCTTGATTAATAGTTTATGAGTAAAAGAGCCTGCCCTGGTACAGTATTAGGGACTCTGACTGGTGAAAAGTGCTCTCTGTTCATAGCACATGCAGGGCCCTGACCTCTGCCATGCTTTTCATCCTTTTGTTTCATGGAACGTTCCTAGATAGTGTTTAAAGAAATATGAAGTACTCTCTGAGACTAGAAAATGTGACTGCTTTCTTTGTAGAACCTGTCACTCTCTGAATGGTCTCATTTGTCTCCATATGGACTTCAGTTTCTCCAAAAAGCTAAAATTTCTGTTTAAGGATAACCTCAAAAATAGGGATGGGGAGTGGCTTGTACAAATCTTGAGAGGCAACCAGCGGGGGTACAGCCATACTAGGGAAAGAAGTCATCTTCCCTTTACCTGAACCCCAATCAGACCCAACCTGAGGGATGGAAAAGCAGCAGTCCTCCTGGGAGAGGCCTGGATTGCTGCTGGCTAATCCTGTCTATGCTGCACTGATTTTAGGGCCACAGCATACAGGAGAAGCAAGGGCTTTCCTGGCATGAGCTGGGACATGTGTAGGCCAGCTAACCTGTGCTCCAAGCAACTCCTGGCACAAAGCACCCATCTAACAACAAATGCACACACAGTGCTGTCCCTCAATGTTTAAAACTTCCACTCCCCGTATAGGAAAGACCTCCAAATCCAGCCATGGGTGGCATAGGTGTAAAGGGAGCCATAGTTTGGTAGAAATGGCACCACTTGTGATGTAGCAACTCTGATACAGGGCTACCACTCCGTTGTTCTAGGATTAACACTGCTATTGAGTTTAGAACTGATGAATGACTTTGAAACATAATTTATGCAGAAATAACTCCTTAATCCTGGTTACTTCTTCTTTCCTTGTACAGGTGGTTGTCCACTTTTCTAAGTTGTCTGCTTTATCCACAATGACTTCTAAGCACTGCTTGGGCAGGGGTTGTACCCTCCCAGCAGACCACTGAGCATGCAGGTAGGGATCCTTCAGGCGGGGCTGCTGGATGCTTCCTTATCTGGTAATGGGGAAAAACACCCACCGCTGGAGAGTTTGCAGTGCTTCACTAAATAACTAATAGATACTAAAGTGTCCAGGACTTTGGAATCACATGGACTCTGACTTTTCATGCAATGCCGTATAGTGTTTACAGAATCACAGAATCACAGAATATTCTGAGTTGGGAGGGACCCACAAGGATTATTGAGTCCAACTCTTCAGTGAAGAACAAGGTTAAAACTACACCTACTGTTAAACAAATCTATACCATAACATTGAGGGAGAAAGATAGAATTAGTACTACTTCCTTCTTTAACAGGAGTCAAGCTGAGACAGAGACAGTTTATAAATGTTTTCTGTTTAGCTTTTTTTCCTTTTGTACTTTGTGTGACTGCTTGTTAGAAGCCTGAAAACAGAATTCTGTTAACTTTTGGTTATTAAAAAACCAAAAAGCAGTCCTGGAAAGAAATTGGGCTCTGAAAACCCAGCAGGGTAATGGGAAACTTAATAAATATCCTGTTGTTATAACATCTGTCATTTTAGCATTAACAAGCTCATGACTTTAGCTGTTGTATGATCACAGCTCCACTCTGCAGATTAAGGGAAAGTCTGTTAGACCTTTCAAGCAAAAGCTTTCTGCCCAGCAGGATGCTTTAACCTCTTGTATCCTGAAGCTATTTAGCTAAAGAAGCTTGAAAGTGATACAGAGACAGACTCTTGTGCAGGTCAATTAGGAGGGATACAGAAGCAGTTAGACTCAAGGATTTTCCTCATTTTGTTCTCTTTGATGTCCAGCAGAACCAGAAAAAAATCCCAACCGAAACTGAAAGAATATGGGGGGGTATTTTTTTTTAAAAATTTTTTTAATTTGGTCACACATTGGTTTTCTTAAAGGTTGTAGAGAAGAGATTTAAGAGACTATCTTATTAAATGAGCAAACACCACTGGAGCAAAGCTACAGTACATGTCCTTTGCTTGTGAGGCAGTAAATGTATATCAACTGCAAACACAGAAAGGTATTTCAGTTCATTTAAAACAGGCCTGTGTAAGGACCAGAGCAACTGTACAAATACTGAACTCCATACAGCCACCTGTTTCTGTGATTTTTTTAGCCTGTTGACTCTTATTTTTCTTTTCTGGAAGCTAAGGAAAATGCCTGCCATGCTGAAAATGCTCCTGGTTTGGTTTTAATCTCAGACGAAGTTCATCCAAAACAGTTCCATGGTAATAATATTTCTGACTTCTTTATTTTTTGCTTTTATGTGTCAGGTGGTGAAACGAGAGCCCTCCACAACTTGTATGCAGCCAGTGTGACAAAGATACAGTAAGCATACCTTCCTCTGCTACATGGCTTCTCACACAGGGAGAAGCAGAGGGGCTGAAAGAGAGAAGTCTTGGTGCTCAGGAGGAGTCCATAGCATGTCAGGCGCAACCAAGAGCCTTGGTTTCAGAAGAGACTATATCCATCTTGTCCCAGAGCACTCAGTTGTCCCAGAGTCCTCCCTCATTGTCCTGCCTCAGGGCAAGGAAGCACCACATCCAGCTCACAGCTGCCTCCAGGACCCATGTCAGTCTACAGAAGTATAGGGGGATCACATTGTCTCACAGGATGTAAGGACAAACTACCATGTTCACATGCTGCTTAGATGCTTCTAAAAGACCCAGAGGAATCAGTCGCACTCCCAAGTGCTTCCAAACGCCTGTGTACTTTAGAGGCCTACATCCCAACTAATTTTTCATAGAATTGAGGCTCCTTAACTCGTATTTGGCATGTTAAGGCTCCTTAAAGAAAGTTTGTTTGCTTTATACAGGATTGAGATTGTCTTGGAAATGCTACAAGTCTGTTTGGGGAAAAAAACCCTCTCGTCAGCAGAGATGCTATCTCGTCTGGCATGACTGGAAAGCCCAGACGTGATCTGGGGCACTGGGGCACCTAAAGCCCTTACTCATCTTATTAATAAGCAGATGGTTTACTTTGTGTGCTTTCAAATTCTACTCCTTTTAGTGATGTATAGGCAAGAGCAGGAATCTGCACCCTTCCCCCAAATTTTGAAAATACCAGCACAAACATTTCAGTAGCTGGTGATGATTTCACTGCAGACTCAAGGGATGATGACTTCTTTTTTTTTGTAAGATGTTTTAACTTCCTGAAATAGTTATGACTGCAAACCACTTTCCATTTTAAAATGCTTTTGTAAGTGAAATTATAAGTTCAAATTCTCTCAGTCTTTTGAGTAGAACAAAACATTTGGACCCCAGTAGCTTTTGCTAAAGGCTTTCAGAGATGCTAATATGTAGAAAGTCTGCTGTTTGCACAGTGCTAATTAGAACCCGTTGAAGAATAAGAGAAATTAATCCCAACAATGCAGTTCAACTGTAGCACTAAGATCTTGCAATTAAACTGTGCTGTTGGATTATGCATATTAGCACATGAATTACGCTTTAAATGATAAATGTTGAACCAAATAATTAAAGCTTCTGGGAAGGGATAATCAGTAAGGTCAGGCTGACAAAAGACAATATGTTTCTTTTGCAAAAACAAATAGAAGTATGGCTTGATGAAAACACAACAACCTGCAATTGCCATGTTAAGGTGCACTTCTTTTTGAAATAACGGTGGCACCTTATGCTATTCTTTTGCCTTTGAAACCAGGCAAAAATTAGAATAATCAAAACCTTGAGGAACGCCTACCAGATTTCCAGAGGCGGGATATGAAAACCTCTGGAGACACTAATTTATGTCTTTCTCACTCCAACAAAGAGGGTGCTGGGAAGATCAGAGGCTGGCTGCGTGGCGGGGAGCACGGCTGTGCAGCAATGTTGCTCTCCGTTTGATGCCAGCTCGGGCGAGCACAGCCTTGCCGTTAACATTTCAGTCTCTCACTCCCCTGTGCCTGGGCTTGTGGGAGCCAGCTGCCTCCAGAGGGGCTGCACCACTGCAGTCCTCGTGCTCCACTGGAATCCCCGTGCTTGGCCTCTGTTCCTATGGGTGGCCGCAGTCGCCTTGCAGAGCTGCACTCCCCGTGCACGGCTGCACTGGGATGGCCCTGGACAGGTGCCAGCGGGCAGATTACAGAGGCTTGGCTGCTGGTGCAGGAGGACAGCCCCACACTTATCTCACAAAGCAGTCCAGCACCACCCTGGCCTCTCCCCTGGCCCTGGGGCAGCCCAGGCATCTCTGGACTTGGGCTGGAACAGGCTGTGGCCAGCAGCACTGTGACAGCTTGCCAGCCTCCATATTCAGTGGCTATTTCCTGAGCTTTCCACCACTGCTCACTCACCCAGGAGGTTCTAGCACAGCCCCCTGCCCCATGCCACTGAAGGACTAGGCCATTGCCCACAGGATCAGCACCATTTTCTCCTGCTGGTGGGTCCCTGTTTGACCTTCCCCACAACTTTCCCAGAAAGTGCCAGTCCTGCCAGTACCACACTTCCTGAGCACAGACCACAGAGGAAACCAGGACAAGGGGTTTTGTGGCAAATGAGGTGACAGCGAGGCTTTCCGCAGGGCCTCTGCCCAGCCCCCATGATGACAGCCATTGCCCCGGTGCTGGTAAAATGCAATTTGCTGAAATGAAACCTCTCCGGCCACAAGCACCCAACCGCAGCATCCAAGAAGTGTGGGAATCGCCACCACCGCAAGAAAGTGGGCAGCCACCATTAGCAGAGAAATTCATCTTTTACAAGAGCCACAATGAGCCATTAGCTTTTAACCAGGTTTTAAGGGTGGGAAACAGCTTTCCTGTTGGGCAAACCTTAAGAAGGAAATAACTGGCTCTAAACATCCAGGGGTGGTGGGAAGTTCAGAGCGGAGTTGGCTCTGAACTCCGCAGCTTGAGCTCCTCAGTACAATGCATCCAGCTCCCGCGCGTGGACAAGCCGGTGGCAAAGCCACAGGGAGCTGCCCTTATTTATTTGTTCCTACGGCACAGGCAGAGACAAGGTCCCTGTTTTATGTTCCTCTGCAGGAAGGTGATAAAGTGCCTGGGAGCTGCTGGAAACCATTCACCAATAAATTCAAAGGGAAAGGCCATTTCACGTGCCTTGGAAGCTTGTGAGAGCTGAGGGATGCTGGAAGGCAGTGAAGACTGAAGCAGCGCATCACACAGCAGCATGGCAGGAAGCACCAGAGCAATTTTTATGGTTTGTTCATTGCTTGGGGTTTCTTAACCCTCAATGATTTTTACTCTGCCTGCGGCTAGGCAATCAATATCTCTTTGCCAACAATAAATGTTCCAGGCTTTTAAATGATGGTGTATTCCAAGGTGAAACAAATTAAGAACGTGATTGCTGCCCTCTTGTACTCAAACTAATTCTGTTGGTCCGAATGGGAAGTCAGAGAGGGATTCCTGAACCAGGCTCTCCAGTGACAGCACATCTGAACAGCAGGGAAACCATCAGGTCTGGCTTCAGCTGTAAACTCTGTTGATCTTTCTTCTTTCATTGAGATGAGCAGGAATTCAGAGGAGCTGTGTGAGCGGCTCTGCAGGCTAAATCCATCAGGGAGGTGCATGCAGCTGAGTATCAGCCTGCCTAGAGCACCACAGTGCCCTTGTTTCCCTTGGCAGAAGGCTGCAGAGCTGGACTGGTGTGCCAAGCACAGCCCAGGCTGGACAGACAGCACCAGCACAAATGACTGTCCCTGGGGTGCCACACTGGCAGGGACTTCAGCTTCGACCTCTTGGTCCAGTGGCCAGTCAGGGAGTATTTCCCAATCACCTGCTACTTAAAGTAATCCTTCCCTTCTGATACCCATGCAAAGAGCTGGAGCCCTGAGAAGTCTGTCATGGCTGTGACAGGCAAAAGGCTCTCCCTCATGTGTCCGAGGAAGAGCAGATTGGCTTAATTAAGCACCAAGGAAGTGATCTGATTTGCTTCTGAAGTAGAGTTGGATGATTTGGTGCAAACAAATTGTTACAGGATACATTATTCTCTTTGCTGAGGTGGTGGAAGGATTGTGTAGTGACTGCTGCTGTGTTTCTCCTGCAGCATCACTGCTCCTTGAATTCTGCAGCAGAGAAACTTATAGAACAGTTCAGGAAACATTTGACTCCATTTCCCAACTCCTACTACAAGAGCCCTTGCTTTGAGGGATTAAGATGATTGTGGAAGATAAAGGGCAAAGACACTGGGCATTTTTACTAGGAGCCAGTACTGCATAGCAGAACAGGCAGCCCATGGCAGGCAGACACCTCATGCCAGTGACTGTCATCCCTACTTTTTCAACCCCCAGAGGTGTCACTCCCAGGTCCTGTACTCATGTTTAGGGGGATGGGGATCCATGTGGAAGGACTTCTCTTTTTCTCCTTTCTTCTTTGAGGGGAGGGTGCTGCTGTTTTAAGAGTAGCAATTGTGCACTCCTTGTGCATTAATCCTCATCAGCTTATATGTGCATACAGGCAAAGCATGATGAGCCTTGACATTTACCATTAAAAAAAAAAAAATCCAGTTTCAGGTCACCCTGCCCTGGTTTTGTAACAAATCTTTTCAAATCAACAGCTATTTCTTTTCAATAAGCTAATAATAACCCTTGCAAAGCCTATGAGCAAAAGGCTCTCCACAGCTGTAACTGTCAGCATAACAAGAGCTAATGCTGTGGAGGGGCGAGTGCCGAGGAAGTTTGAGCCCTGGCCTGTGGTAAGTCTTAGGCAGCATTTGCTGAGCCAGACCCATTACAGGGCTTTTTGCCTGTCCTAGCCCACCTCCACCATGCTTGCAGTTGTCATCTGTGAGAGGAGTGAGCAGTGTAAGACCAGGCTGCACAAATAACTGCTGAAGTCTTTACTCATCCTTTCTCTCTGAGGAGAAACCTCTGGATGCCGGAAGAAGCCAGATAAACGCTTTGTGTCTTCCAGTATAACATCAACCAGCTCTGAAAAATCTGCATTGGCATCTGGTAGGAATATCTGGACCATCAGAGGTTGGTCTGCTGCTTCTCATTACAGAACTCAGCAGGAACTTTGTCACTTGCTTGTCTGGCCCAACTCTGCTCCTTGGCTGGCAACACCTTCTAAGAATTGTGGTCTGCTGCGAAGGGTATTTGCCGTGGCAGTCACTGTGGAGGGGGCAGGCTGCCTGCTGGGAAACCTTTTGGCCTGATTCCCCCTGTAGTCCTGAGGCCCAATGTTCATTTTTTTCCCTCTTGGGTTTTGCCCAAGGCAGTTACACAAGTTTGCTGCTGGACAGCAGGCACTGCAGCATCTGGGGGCTCATGGGCCCAGGGCTGAACCAGAGAGATAAGCTATCTGTGAGCAGAAATGCACCTCTAGCCTTGCACACCTTGGAGGAAAAAGGAGAATTTCTAAAAAGGAGGACACACCAAGGGAGGGGCTGGGCAGTGCATGTCTTTTTTCTCACCCCTTTTCCATCAGCACTCAGTGCTGGAGTCAGGCTACAGAATGAATGACCCATCAGACCCAGTGTGGCAGTCCTTAGGTGACAAAATTATAGAGATTTATGAACTGATGAATGTAAGATACTTCTGACACCCTGCCTAGGGCCTAAATCCTGAGACCTTCTAATGACCAGGACACTTGTAGCTTTGTTCTTTTAACTCCTGTATCCAAGTACCCTGATATCCACATGCTGTGAGATTCGAAATGCATACTCCACAAGACAGTGTGCTGTTCAAGAAACTGTGGTTTGAGCAATTTTTCAATCCTCCAGCGCAATTTGGAGCATAACTCTCGTGGGCTGCAGTGAACCTTCCAGGCATGTGAGGTGGCTGAATCAGCAGAGGTGTTGCAACGTGTTTTTGAGTGTCACTGCTGCAGCAAACCCTGTGAGCAGCCAGTGACTCAGTCTCTGCTGTATTACCTAATGAAAACCTGAAGGATCTGATGTCTTTGTGTTAAGCACCACAGCTCAGCTCTACACTGCTAGTATCTTACAAGGCTTTTGTGTATCTTGGCGTGTTTAAATAACCAAACAATTTTTTGAGTGCTTAATTGAGAAAAAAACACTGGTAGCAGACTCCTAGGAGGCAGAACCGTGGGCTGAGTTAGAACTCCAAGGCTGTTCTGTGTTACGCTTGTTGCAAAGAGAAAAACCCAGGACCACAGCACTGTCACCATAACCTGTGTTCAGAATGAACATGCTAGGGATGAAAAATAAGAGCTGGAAAAGCTTAACTAACAGATCCATAGCTGAACAGAGTTTGTTTCCACCATGCCCTGTGGAATTTCTGTGAGCCCAGCAGCTCCCAGGGTGTGTTAATAAGTGAGTTGTGGCGGCATTCCTGCTAATTTAGAGTACTGACACTCAGAACATCCCTGAGAGGCTGTAAGGAATGAGCTGCATCCCTTTACTTGCTACAATTCTGGTTTGGTGGTACCTTTTATGTCAGGTCTGAGATGGGGAGAAGCACCTGAGCACCTAGAATTTGACACCATGACCCCACTATGAGTGTTACACTGTGATAGCAATCTTGGTAGTTCCTTCTTTGACCTGGGTGTTTTTAGGTCAGGTGTGTTGGTCTGCCCACAGCTGGTTTACCTGCCTCAAGGTCTAACTCACTGCACTGCCTGCTGCTTTTATTTGCTCAAGTTTTCAAAAGTGTCACAGTGGCCAAACCTGATGGATTGACTGCCTGCCTTGACTATCAGCCGAAGTCTTTTTTTTGGCATATCAATTCCTACTTGTGTCCTAATATTTTGATTCCTGAGTTCAGCCTGCAAACTCATTTGGGGACCTCTCTTCGGTATTCCCTGTTCCTGACATGAAACCCCTTTGTCCATACATTTTCCACTTTCTTATATAAAGGAAAATAGGATTTCATGTTTGAGTAAGTAGAATGTAAAGTGCTATTGTGATATCCAGCAGGTCAGTTTAATGTGGGGCCACTTTCTGCTGATGGGCAAGAATACACTGCTGTTTGTTATTCTTAGGTTTTGACAATATTCTCTTACTGTAGGGAACGAGCACTGCCAAGAAGAGATGAAGACATGGCTTAGCTATAAAGGGGAAGTACAAAAGGCTGACAATCCAGGAAATATATACTGCAAACAAATCACACGGGGAAGGGATTCTTCTGAGCTGTGTGACTGCTGGGTGCCCAAAGGCAGGCTAGTGATTTCCTTAAAAGGGACCCACACAGATTTTGTTTCCCTGCAGTACATGCACATGACCCCATGGTATTTCTGGCAAGTCCCCATCACGTGCCTGCCAGCAGCTGCTTGTGTGAAACATGACGGTCGGATATGCTGCCAGCCTGGGGAGCCTGAAGTTTTCCTGAGGCACAAGCATGCAGATATTGAGGTGATGGTCAGGAAGCATGGTTCTAGAAAACCGTTTTAATCAGGGTTAGACCCAGAGCTGACATTTTTCTCCTCTCCCAGAATCACCAGATGAATTTGCAGGTGCGGTCAGACCAGCCGGCATTGCCTGGCACATGGTAGAGAGCGGCAAGGAAAAAGGACCCGGTGCTGCCGGGTAACGGCACAGCAGGTATCTCGTCTCCTCCTACTGCTGCCAGAGAGGTGGGTAATTACCATATCCATTTTAGAAATTAAGAAACTAACACATGCATAGGCGGAAGGGTAGAGTTTTAAGAATATGTGGGTGTCTGAGATGCAAATGCTTTGGGAAACACCACGTTGTGCCTGATTTGCATCTGTAGGCAGCTAAATACTTGTACTGATCCGACCCAGAGGGCTGTGTGTGAGGGTGCAGGGAACACGAGCAGCGGCACAGGGTGAGCTCCCCCCACTCCCTCGCTGGGGATTCCTCAGTCCTTGTGGTGCCTGGGCCAGTAATCGCCTGTCTTTGGACTTGCTCCAGGGACAAGTGCTCCAAGTTTCCCCTGAATGGCAGCAATGATGGGATGGGATGGGATGGGATGGGATGGGATGGGATGGGATGGGATGGGATGGGATGGGATGGGATGGGATGGGATGTTGTTTGCCTCTTCACCTTGCATGAGCAGCCCACATTGGCAGCCTTGTTGATTCTCCCAGCTTCGCTCCCATGATAGCTTTTCTCACTCAAACAAAAATCTATTTCAAAACTCAACAAATTTGTTTTGCTTCAGGACAGGAAACCTGCTGATTTTGCCTGCTTGAATATTGCCCCAACCCAGGCCAGATGCTGCATATCACCTGCCAGGTGCTGTCGATGCTCCTGGGTAGGAGGCAGAGCGGATGCCTGCTGCTTGCCTCTCCCAGTTGCTGCAGGACTTTGGACACTCCTTTTTATGATGATGTGAGTGTTGAAAACCATCACCTGAGCTGAACTGCAAAAGAGTGAGGGAGTTTACTTCAGTGAAAAAACAGATATAATTATCTGTAACAGACTCAGCAACTATGTATGCAATCTTTTCCTCCTCAAGACTTTGGTACACCCGAGAAAAGAAACTTCCTGGTTTCTATGCAAAGGAGAGTGTTGTGATGATTTATTATTAATGAACCATCCTGTTGCTAACGTTTATTTTCCAGTTTTCAGTACACCTGTGGCATTATTTTCTCTGGAAAAACAGGTTCAGATTTTTTTGGGAGCTTTGAGAGGCAATTTTGCTAAAGGTCAGGAGCACTTTTTCATCTGCAGCCAAAGGCTTTTCCTTACTTTCTGAGTCAAATTGTGGGTTTCCTAATTTTGCCATGGCTCTGAAGTTCACCTGCAGGTGTCTGCTGGACTGTTTCTGTTGGAGTATGGTCCTGTCATTTTCCGACAAGACATCTAGATAGACATCAGTACTCTTTTGATTTGCTTTCTCACTTTCTTTTTCCATATGAGCAAAGAAACAAAGATCTTCACTCCCAGTGCTGGGACTTAGATTTATCTTCATGTGTCAGGAAATGTAAGATTGTGAGAAATGTTGGGGTTCTTTTCAAAAGTCTTTAGCATAACAGTGATAAAAATATTCTGATTGGCTTCCTTGTCTTGTGTGACCTTAGTATAATATTTGAATGACAGTGTCCCTTCACCTATGGCCACTTGCATCAGTCCACTTTTCAAGGTCCAAAATAAAAGCCCTTTTTCTACAAGTAATACTAAGATGTTTTAAAACCAAACCAAACCAAAACTGAAAGCAAATCTGAAAAAAAAATACAATTTTCCTTTTTGGAAAAAAAGAAGTATTAAAACAAATGTGTGAGTAATGTGATGGAAAAGCACAGCCTTTGTGTGGGATAGGCTTCTGCAGCTGAAATGCCAGATTCTGTATCAGAATCATGATGTCAATCCTCTCAACCAAAAATATTTGGTTATTTCCACAGATAATGGATGACATGCTTTTACACCCCTCTACGCCTGCAACTGGAAGGGGACTAACAACAGTAGGAGCCCAGGAGGAGGCAGGACTGCCAGGGTAGCAGTGCCATGGGTGTTTGAGAAGTACCATGCAGAAGAATCTAGAGCAGCCAGCACTGCTGCCAATGCCAGACTGCACAAGTCATGACGTGGGAGCCTCTCGTCAGCACAGGGGCTGAAATAAAGGGCACCCTGTGAAACTAAAAGTTGTTATAGAGGTTCATGTTCAAGTGGGCAGTGGGATCAATAGGGGAGATCTTGAGAAATGTGTGCTGCAATCTCTAACATTTCATCCCTTGTTAGGTTTGAGTCAGTGTGTTTTGCGGCACAGTTAATGTCGTGAGGCAATGTGCTTTCGGTGATCATGTGTTTTATTCCAGTGACCTCGTTTTTGTTGAATGTCTTGTCTTGGATCTTTTGCTATTGCTAATGTGTGTTGCTACAATACCAAGAAGATGCCAATTAGAAAACCAGTGCAGTCGTTTCACACTGCTTTCCCCAGCTCTTTTCCTAGGATTCTCCAACCTTTAAAAACAAATTACAAACAAGATTTACAAATACTTAATCCCTGGGGCAGTGGATCTTTTGAAGATTGCCTGTCCTGCAGGAGCCAGTGTCTGTGCTACAAGAATTCAATGTCACTTTGTGACTCTGTATCCAGAAGAGCTGGCATTCACCTCTTCACTGTCCTGGAATGCAGAGGTGGTTGGGCAGGATGAACCATGCCCTGGGAACAAATCAGTGAGCCTTGGCTCAGAGTGGCCTTCACATATCTCAGGTCCCCTGCTACAGGTAAGAGGCCATGGTAGGGCTGGAGGTGGCACAGCGGCCTACCGGGAGTGGAAGTCCTGGCCATGGAGAAGGGTGCCCCAGATGCACATCTCTTCCTGGATGTCATGAAATGAATTTTTGGCACTGGCCCCTTGCTGTCACAATGCCTTTCTTAATGTCACTGGTAGAGCTTCTGCATTGAGAGTAGGAAGTACATTCACCGCTGCTCTTTCTCTCACCAGTTCCCTCAGCAGTCCCTTCTGGTTCTGGAAAGCTTTTTACTGCCCTGATATTTAGCTATATTTCCCCCTTGCATTTCACATCCATCACTATTTCTTACCTTACTCTTTTTTTTGCTTTGTCTTTTTCGGAGTCTTTCTGCATGGACAGAACTTGCATCTTCCCTCTTCCTTGCCTAGAACATGGCTTACATCTTACTTTTCTTTCAGTTTCTGAGTGAATTTACTGCCAACCAATAGTGGGTGAAAACCCACAAGAGCACACCTCAAGAGCAGTTATGTATAGCTCAGTATCAAACTATCATAAATTTACTTGCTTTCAGAGTTTTCATTCAGAAGGTGATGATAAGAGCAGTGAACACACTCCTTGTGGGAGCTCAGGGTCAGAAGTTGCTGCAACCCCCTTCCCAGGAGGAAAGATAAGCACAAGCTGAAACACCCAAGCTGCAATCAGTGGCAGAACACCACTGCAGGAAGCATAACGCCTCATCAGCGGGTGTTGGCTTTCTAAGGCACCACAAGTGCTCTGCCAGTGTAATTAGTAGTGATCTGAATCAGACATCACTATGTACACGTCTGTCTACAATGGTGACATGTTTCCTCATATATCTGCAGTCAACAGCAATTTTGAGGTGGATACACTCCCTAACCCACAGTAATAACCTTGTACTCGTTGTCACTCTGCACAGGAGTGTTTGTCCCAGATAGATCCTTGCGTTGTCCCCATGTCGCTCTGAGATTCCAGGCTTGCTGGGGGCAGTTACTCAAAAGTGAAGGACAAAGCTGGAGGGAAAGGTGTTTTGTTTAGCTGCAACAAGTAAGTCATTGCCTCTACCAAGGAAAAGAACAGGTTTTGATCCCACTGTTTTTATTTGTTTTAAAGGAAAGGACAAACAGTTTATTGGGTGCAACACACTCACTTCACTTTCAGCTCCGGTGACTAGGTAAACATCTCCCAGTCAAACCCTTACATCTCACCTTAAAAAAAAAAAATCTGGAAAATTGGGGATCTAGTGTTGTTCTGTCACCAAAAAAACATTAATAACATTCAGCATGGATTCTGCTTTTTCTCTGACTACCCCGTAAAACGTTGTGGCTTAGATGTAGCAACAGTCGGTCAGGTCCAGACACTGCCTCTCGCTTCGAGTGGCTGGGCTGAGGTCATGTCTGAGTTCATTTTATTTTATTAATTTGTTTTTTAATTATTTGCTTTCACAAAAGCTTGTAATGCATGATGGAAGGAGGGGGAAAATTCACCACTGGAGCTTTGTAACTCCTTGTGTCCTGCCTGCAGGAGCCTTTCAGAAGCCAGGAAGGGGCTACAAGGGGTGCAGGAGCCCCTTGCCTCTTCGCAGTGTCAGATGGGGACTGTCCACAGGCCTCCTGAGGCCCATGGGAACACGTAGGTGGGAAATGTAGAGAAGGAGATGTGGGTAGGAGATGCCGGCAGGAGACAGAGAGGGAGGTTGGGAGCCCTCCTTTCCCAGAAGGGAGCTGTGGAGGAGCAGGCACTTTGGAGCCAGCAGTCGGGGCAGGATGAAGGGTGTGGGTGAAAGGGAGGGAGACACAGACCAGTGGTACCTGTTTGTGCTACTTCACCTGTGACTGCTCGTGCAACTCTTCAGACCTACCTTTGTGCTTCATTTTTTTAATCAGCCCCCAAGGTCTCAATGTAAACTTGATTGTCCTTCCCTGGCTGGGTCCAGTCCTCCTGTCTATGCCCTCTGTGCCAGCCAAACTTTGTCTCCTTCCCCAGAAAGCTCATTTCCCTCTGCCAGGCTCTTATGGTTGTTCACAGTAGAAATGCTCTCTGGCTTCATCCAGGCTGCCTTTCCCCATCTCAACCATGTTGGATGAAATGTGGGCACCTGCACACAGCAGTGTGATATTGTCACGCTTTCAGGATGATGTTCGTCCACATCCCAGGAGGGCAGAAGGAATTGACCTGCTAGAGTGTCCTGAGCTGTAGCTTTCTTCAATAAAATCACATGAAATCACTTTTCTCTACCAAGCATGACATTGGAAGATATGATGTTAGTGGGCAGGCTGCCCAGCTCCCAGTGTGCCCAGCCAAGGGATGACTGTCACAATGGTGATAACCTGCCTTGCCTCTTGAGGGTGGCTCAGACTACAGCCAAAGAAAAGATATTATTTTCTGCTTTGTTGGTCTCCAGGCCCAACACTTGTTACCTGCTAGGTACTCCCATGTGACTCATGACCACAAAAATAATAAAAAAACTAATGGGTAAACTGGCCTACAAGGTGTTGCTTGCTTGCTTGCTGTTTATTGTCCAAGGCTGCTGAAGGATTTCTACTGTATAATTATAGTCCAGCTTTAGCAGCTCTGCCAGTCTGTACGGTGCTGGTGAGTGGTATATGTACTTAATGCTTCTATGAACGTGACTCCAGAAGATAATTACATGCACAGGAAGAAGACAGGACAGAAACCTGATTGAGAGGATAAGGAGAACCTGCTTTGTGCCACCGTTGGATTGCATGCAAAAGCCCAGTACTGTCTGTAGAGAGGAGTCGAGATACCATCAGCTACTCCTGTTATTACACCCCAGAATTCATCAAGAGCAGAAGACAAAGAGCTAGTTAATTATTTATGACATATGCATAAAAGGGGAAGGCAGGAACATGCAAAGGACTATTTCATAATTTTTCAGCCTAGTGAGGCTGCTTGGTTCATATTAACCGGGTCTTCTTCTTTTAAATCTAATTTTGAAATTTGCCAACAAACTTTTCCTCCCTGGCATTGGTCAGGCCAGCAGTAAACTCAGATTTCTGCTCTCCTTGCTTAATTGATACCTCTGAACCCAGGGTTTATTTTGCCTGCTTGCTTCCACTTGTCTCAGGCTTTAATTGCGAGGTCTCTGGGGGAGGGCATGTTCTGTGTAACAGGCTAGCATTCTTCCAATGACACAGCTTTTTCCCTTTGGAAGAGGCTGATTCATTGACATGGAAACATTTTGCACAACGGTCTTCACTTCAGTCAAATTTCCAGTTCTTCTAGGCCTATTCCTCAAGAGTATGTGGAATTATGAAAGTGACTCATTTTGATATGGGCAGTTTCTCTTGTCTCATGTTGCAGTGTGGTGCACCAGACCTACCTGGCAAGCTGGGGTCTGTGTTTCCCTGGAGGACATGAGGGATTGTGCCCAAGCATGGGCACAGGCACTGTGGCCACAGCAGTGGCACAATCCTGTGTTGTATCTGATGCTGCGTGAAACCCCTCTACCTTCAGCAAGGCTGGGAGCTGATGGGAACAGTGCTGAGCTCCAGGCCAGTCTCCTGCACTTCTCAGAGGTCCACCTCAACCATGGCCTTCTCCTGGGACCTGTCATGTGGTCCTCAGGTGCCCTTTTCATCACGTGAGCAGTGTCCTTAGGCCAGTGCAACATGTGCTTGCGTGTTTTCCTGTGCTCACAAATGGCTTTTGCTTTGCCTTGAAGCATTTTGCAGTAAGACTGAAGCACCTCCACCCTAGTGAAGGAGCGTCTGTCCGACTGTGATTCCTTTCTTCATGAATTAATCATTCTGCTCTTGACTGTACCCCCTTTTTTAGGCCTATTCCTCAAGAGCATTTTCATTTTTTGTAACAGGAAGTTTTTAATGAGCACATTGTTGTTGAGATTCACAGAGCAGGCTTTGTGCTGCTTCTGAAGAAAGTACATTTGGTAGAGATTATTTTTCTGGAATGGTTTAATGGAGAGGAAACTGAATGTGTCCCTACAGTGGTTTCCTTTCAGGATGAAGCTGCCAGAAGGGCTGGAGCCAAAGCCAGCCTTGACCTCAGCATTTGTGAATGCTTCAGGAGGTGGTTGAGCTGGTAAGCGAGGCTATCCTCTTCACAAGGAGAGACAGTGGCTTGCAAATGATGCTCCGCAGTCCTCATTCCAAAGAGGTCAGCTCTGCTGTTCTCCCTGAGCAGCCAGGAAGGGTGTTGGTATGTCAGCATTAGTTTTCTCCTTGAGTCTGCAAGCTTGTTTGTTGTTTTTTAAGCGGTTCCAGCTACAGCCTCATGGATGGGCAAGGTGAGCAACTGTGCTGTGGAACTGAACATGATGTCAGACAGAGAGGCTGGGGTGGCAAACAACACTATGATTTCAGTAACAATCATCAAAGACTGCTAGTTTTCAGAAAGAAACCAGTTCATTCCTACTTATATATAGCTACAGAGAAAAGAGCTAGGGGAGTAAAAGTGAATTTTGAGTATGACAAGAACCACAGCACAGTGCTGGGCCAGGGATTCCTCCCTCCCAAACAAGCTTGAGCAGAGATTATTGGAAACTGAACATTGTTGCATGAGTGATGGCTTTTTGCTCTTGTTCCTAGTGCACATGTTGGACATGTCAGTTGGGAGTCCAAGCAAAAGGAACCAGAGGCGGAAGAATAAGAGACACAACATTCTCCTCATCCTTCTTGACATCTGATTTGTATAAGTCCTGGAAAGATGGCTAAAACCTCCTGCATACCCGGTGAGTGGTTAATTTGACAAAATTGGAACAGGAGCCTTTAAGTTTAAGGGACCCAAAAGTAAAAAACATGTCACCTCTTATTTCAGGAAGTCATGGGTTGAGCAGCTGAACTTATATGAACTTTTCCTCAGCAGGGGATTTTGGCAGGAAACTGTATTATTTAAAATTTGGTGAGTTACCAGTAGTTTGCTTCAAAAGGATCTATCCTGCCCTTAATTAATATCCTTAGATTCAAGACTTTTATTTTGTTTTGGTGAACAAGTGTTGTGAAATGCCTTTGTGAATCAAATCTAATCAAGTTGGTATTCCCCAGCTGGAGCCTGGAAATCTGCCCACAGTTCAGGGCAGGGGAGAATGGTGTGATAGGCAAGGAGTGATGACAACCTGCCAGAGGAGAGCTGAAAAAGGTGGAGCAGTGAACAGTCCCTCGCAGACAAGTATATGTCGTGCTTTTCTTCTCTTCTCTAAAATGTTTGAACTCCAGGACACACTGGGTGTGTGAGTTTACTCCAGTGAGCCTGAGGCAGTTTCATTTATGCAACTGTTTGCTCAGCAGATGAGAGGCCCAGCTTTCTCTGATCTCAGTGATATTCAGAGAACAGACTCTTTTGTAGCGCTCTTCAGCATCCAGATGGGCATCTGCCTGATGCCAGGTGTGGATGTGTTTTACACTTTTCCAAGCCATGTTTTTGAGGGGGCTCTATCTGAGGCCCCTGTAGAGACTTGAGAAGAAGAAACTGCTAGTATTCAAGGGACAGGGTGAGCAGAAAGAAGGGACATGTCCCTGAGTTTTCATTCTGGACATATGGGGATGATGATGTTACCCCATGACTGGAGTGACACATGCAAAGGGGTCTTGGGCATGGGGATACACAGCCCTGTGAGCCTCAGTACTTATACAGGGACTGCTGTTACGGTCACAGTAGCATCTGAAAGAAAGATTGTTCTCCAGGGTCTCATTGCATTCCCAGGCCTTCCCTGAGTGCCACAGCACCTGAGCGGGCAGTGACAATTCTGGTTCTCTCTCCACAGCTAAAGACATGCCCTTTAACCAGGTCACTTTGGGGAAAACCTGGGGCATGGTCTCTGCAGAAGTTTGTGTCTGCGGTGCAGTTCCACAGCAGCATCATGTGCTGGCAGAGTCTGCAAGCACTGGTGCACTCTTCAGAGACTTTGGTAGTCCTGGCCTGTCACTCCCACAGGGCAGGCTGACCACACAGAGGAAGCTGCAGCTGCAAATCTGCATTTCAGGATGTACCGATGTATCTATTCTGTACTGATCCACACAGCTGGAGCAACCACCTTGACTTGATATATGCTAATCTGAGAGGCAGAGAGGAGTCTTCTTGTCCTCCCAGGTCTCCTTGTGGGAGTCTGTGGCGCTGGCAGCACAGCACCATCCGGCACCAGTACTTATCACACGCTTCTTGATGGGAAGATTAGGAGAAATGTACGCAACATGTCAGTTGTGCTGGGCACTGCCAGGCTGACAGCCTTCAGGAAATGCTGCGTGCCACCGAGTGAAATGAGAAGACTGCATCAGCTCACCCCTCCTTCACAGCAGATGAGAAAACATGTGTGTCCTCCTGGGGAGCATTGTGCCCACATGCTGTGTTGAGCGCAGGGGTCTCCGGTCGTTTGGGGAAGACAGGGAGCCAGAGCCCTGCAGCACAGGAGCCTGGAGGAGTACCACTGTCCTTCAGTATCGAATCCAAAGATCCTGATGTGACCCAGAGCAGAATGTAGGACAGCCTTGCATCAGGCCCAAAGTACACACCTGCCTTTTAAAAACAATCAGTAAGTTTGATTACAGCACAGCATGGCAGCCTGAGCAGGGAGACAAACAACGTGACTGGTACTTATCATCGGGACTGTAATTATGCCTGCAGGTCCCATGCTGCCTGGGACCCAGCACAGTAAGTGTTGTACAAGGCATGATAAAGGATCATCCCTGGCCTGAAGAAATTAGAACTTCATTTAAAGCATCCCAGGAGGGCAAGCCAAATGGGGATGGTGTAAGGGACTGAGGTTGGGAAAAAGCAGCGTGAGTTTGATTACAGATAAGGCTACTGCTTCCTGCAGGCTCTGGCAGAGCCGGGAGGGTTTGCTGGCACCTTTGCTGCACCATGCCGGTGGGAATGGGCACACGGGGTGCGGAGGCAAGACACGACGGTGCTACAGGCCTTGAGCTGAGGAGGAGGGAGGTGGGCTGCAGCTATACATATATATATATATCTGTACGTGTATGTGCGTGTGTGTATATATATATATATATATATTCAGAAAGAGAGGGAGGAGAAAGCTCCTTCTCCCAAGGCTGATGGAGGATGAGGGCACACAGAGTCCCCTGCCAACAGCGAGGCCACAGCCCCCGGCGGAGCAGGCGCTCCCCCCGCCGTGTGCCCCCGCTCGCCCCCGGGGCCGGTGCCGGTGGCCGCCGCGCGGTGTCACTGCCGGGCTGCGGGCGGGGGTGCGGGCTGGCAGACCCGGTGCGCCGGCTGAGCCCCTTCTCTCCCCCGCCCCGAATCCCCCATGAAATCCCGCGGGTGCTCCGGGAGAGCTGCCGGGAAGGGGCAGCCCAGGGGCTGAGCACGGCTGAACCTCTCACCCCCCCGCGCCGCCCGCCGGGCTGGAGGATTAGGAGGGATGAGCGGAGCCGGGAGTAGCCCCTGCCCCAGCCGGGGGCTGGCAGGAGGAGCAGGCACCGACACCGCTCCCAGCCCGAGGAGGGCAGCCAGGAGTGACTAACCCGAGGCTGGGGCAAAGTCGGACTGCGTGCCACTGATTGCTCTTTGATTTATTAGCAGCGTTATTGATTTTCTCCTCTGTTTGGGCCTCCGGCTTTGGAGCAGCTCCCAGCTGGCTGCTCTCCACATGATGCCTCCTCACCAGCCCGCTGCACCTTTCCAGAGCGGGAGGCGCTGGAAAGCTAGGGCCTTGCTTTTCTCTCGGTGAAGACACATCCGGCATTTCTCGGGTTGCCCACTGGCAATTATTTACACCGGACTTCACAACTTTCTGGTTACAGATGGGGCTTCTGCACTACCAGAAAAGACTTCAGGGCAGTTAGTGCTGTTTTTGGCATATGCTGCATCCTCTGTAGGTAGGGAGAGGCTGATTTCTGGAGCCCCCAGGCTGAACACACTTTACCCTGCATTTTACTTGTAAGAAGTGCTCTTCAGGCTGTAGATTTGGTGAGCTCTGTTCAGGAATCTAGCCATAGGGAGAAGGGAGGTCTCCCAATCCCCTGGCAACCTCTGTGAGTGTGGTATTAACCCACTCAACAAAGAGTGCCAACGTTTCCCTTCTTGCCAGAAGCCTGTTCAGCAGGGTTGCTGCAGATGAGTCTTTCTTCCTGACAAGCAGACATATCTGAGTCAGTAACCTTGCTCTCACAATGCTCAAAGGGCAGCATATAACCGTGTTACATTTTCAAGCAATCTTAACTTGATTATCCTTTGAGCAGATTTTAATAGCTTTCTCTTCTTCCTCTGGCTTCAGAATTTGCTTTGATAATTAAAGAGCCTACAATTTCACATGTTTCTTTATGATGCCTGAAATTTACTACAGAAATCCATTTTCTCTTCCAGTTTGAGGAAATTACCAGATCTAATATGAGATGACAGGCAAGAATTTCATACAGCAGTGTATACACTGAACAACAGTGCCTCTGCAGGCTCCCGCCCTCTGATACAACTCAGTCAGGGTAGTTTTGGAAAGAAAAGCCCCTTATTTCCTAGGCGTACCTAATCTCCAGCACCCGCGTGCAGTTTATATTTCTGTGCACAATTATTTTGGCGTGTGTGTTCAAAGAGCTTGCTAGCAGTAACCCCCAGTGTGGCTGGGGGTGGTGGGCAGTCAACCTGCAACTGATGCTTGTCTTGGGTGTTGGTGTGGCCAGCAACAGTCCCTCAGGCCGGGCAGGGAGCAAAAGACATGAGCAGCAAACCTCCTTCCTTCCTTAAGCTTCCAAGGGGTTTACTCTGTTCACTGGTCTTTTGCCTTTTAGGGGTGTTCCTCAGTTTAAAGGCTTCACCTCCAGATACAGATGAGTATATCTCAGTGTGAGTGATATGAGCTGCAACTGCTCTCATTGCTTCTGTGTGAGGTCTCATAGTTTTTTGTTCTCCTCAAGTGCCTTCACAGAATTACAGAATTCTGTGAGAGTCTTGCTTTTGGGTAAAAAAAAAAAAAGCAATTCTGGCACTCAATCCTTTTAGAAAAAAGCCTCACAACAGAACTGGAGCATACCCAACGGGCTCAAAATCAGAAGAGAAATTAAAATATCCAGAACTTGATTTTCTGTTAAAACTGACAATTTTGAAAGCACATTTTGTGTGCAAGGGTGGGGAATTAGTGGACTTAGACCCACTCCTTGATTTTGGTGTTGGAAATAACTGTCTCAGTGCAGGTCTAATACAGAGCTGGCCTGTACATAAAACTATGGAGTAAATGGTGACAGCAGAGACTTGGCAAGACTGTTCTCATCTGGGTTAGTTTTAGAGACATCTGGGCCCAGAGATGCAAGCTGGCACTGTCTTGGTTGTGCATTATACCACCAAACCATCTCAAGCAAAGGTCCCTTCCCAAAGGTGGGTATCAACAAGCACCAATTGTTATGGTGCTTGTCAGTGCCTTTCTTCACTCCCTCCTCTTCACCAGCTGGCAGCTTGTTAGATAATTTCTGAATGTGGCAGTGGCAGCAATTTCCTTTTGTGACCATTGCAGCAACTCACACCAGATCCTATTGACCGCACTGTTGGAAGGAGCAAAATTAGGTGCTGGTGGGTAGAGTTCTGTGGGGTGGCAATGGTTTTGGAGGTGTTGAGGATCTCCCTCCCACAGCAGAGCTTATTGGTGCCTGAGGCCAGTGACAGACCCCCAGCACTCAGGATACTTTGTGTGGCCTCTGGCAAGGTGATATCTCTGTCACCAACCAGCTTGGGCTGGAGAAGGGCTGCCCCAAGCATGGGACTGTCTGACCCCAGGGAGAAGGCTGAGCTGGGCAGGAAGGAACTTTCTGGAGATAAGCAACTGGCAGGGGTCCTCCTGCCTGGAGGCAGTTCACGAATGGTAGGTTTGTAAGGTAATAAGGTAATAAGAACTAAAAAATTAGTATCTGGACACAACATAGACTATGCAGTCATTTTAGCTGCCTGAGTGCATACAGTCCTGCTTACTTGAGGAATTTAGGAGATAAACAAATTTTTGCACTCCCACAGAAAAATGAAATGATACTGTGTACAACAAATATTGTATAACAAGTTTATTAAAGGCTGGAGAAGGCTTGGGCTGCTATGAACAAAGATGTGGGCAGAGATGTGGATTGATTTGAATGTATCTGCATGACATTTTTGTGAATAGGGGTATTTTAAACTACCTTTACAATTGGCAAAGTTGCCTTAAGTTGCAAAAAGATATCAGACTGAACACAAGGGAACACTTTTACCCTGTGAGGACAGTTGAATCCTGAAGCAGGTCACCCAGAGAAGCTTTGTAGTCTGCATCTTCAGAAGCTTCCGATATTTAGCTGTATAAAGCACTGAGCAACGTGGTCTGCCTCACTGCTGACCCTATTGTGAGCAGAAGGTCGGGCTGAGATCTGCTGAGGTCCCATCAAGACCTTAATTGTTCCTGACCCTCTCTCCATTCCTGGGAGGATTGGGCTTTGCCATGCAAGCATGGCTCAAGCGGTGTCTGTGTGCACACCCACGCAGGCACACTCTCACCCCGTCCCTCCCTCCCTGAGCAGCTGGTATGTTGCTGGTGGGTGATGTCATCCCCTTTGCTTACTTAAGAGAAGCATCATTAGTGAGTAAGTAATTTATGTAATGCTGCTGCCAGCGCAGATTAAGGTAGAGCCATGTCAGGCAGGCCCAGGGCAAGAAGGGCACACTCTGCATGGTGGGCTATGGAGAAAATTGCTGGAGGAGGCTAGAGAGCTGGATTACAGGAGATTAGAGAACTGAGGAAGGCTGGGTTTGTTTCCTATTCCCCATACTCTTCGAGGCAAAGCAGTGATGGGGAGGGTATTTGGTTTGTTGCCATAAGGAAGATCAGTAAATGCATGTGCCCTTTACCCAAAAAGACCTGCCTTTGGCAATCAAATGCAGGTTCAGCTTTTAAAAAAAAATTAGTTTAAAAAAATCAGTCACTGTTGTAAGATCACTTTTGCTCTCTGCCTGTGTGGAATTCCATGAGGGTTTTGCCTTGTGAGACTGTACCAAATCCCAGAGCTACTGAGGTGCCACAGCAGCTAAGGACTACAGGATGGGGGAATATATGGACCTCACAGCAACAGCAGAAGCTGCTCTGCAGACTCAAAGAAAACTAGAAAGGCAAAACTCAGGAAAAGAGGGAAGGAGCTTCTTGGAGGTTGTTTCTGCAGTAGAGGCACCCTGGTGGTTTCTTCTCCCCCACTTGTGCTATTACTGCTTATGCTCCAGTGACACTTCAAAATGGCTGTGCTCTGGGAACAGAAATGGTGCACAACAGAGTGCTTGCCACTGAGGGTCTATCTCAGACCAAACAGAAAAGAAGTTTAAGGAAGAACAGCAGCTAGAGAGGGCTGGCCATGGGACATGTCATTCTGTCTCCTGACTGTACCATACCTTTGGAGATGTGTGTCAGACTGGATTCTCCTGAACACTGAGGGAACTTAGAGATTAGAGAGTTTATATCTATCATAGTTCAGGTCAGAGTCTGACCCTTCCCATCGCATGTAGTTGAGCAGATGATGCTCCTGCCCAGTTTAGCCTATACAATGTTAGTTCGCTTGTGTTGCTAGTAAAGGTCTTGTTTGGATTAGCACACAGGGCTAGGTGATCAGGAAGGAAAAGAAGTGCACTACTACTACTTTGGTAGTCAGGGTACTAATCACTGCTCACTGGCTAACTAACAAGGATTTTGCTGTTGTAAAAGAGCAGGTGTTGTTGAATAACATCCTAAAAATTATCCTAAGGGATAATGGGAGAGGAACACCTTTGAATCACACAAGCTCTTGGGCTTTCCCAGGAAAGGAGCAGCTGAAAGGGCTGTGGAGGCTTGCCTTCTGCATGCACCCTCATCCGATACCTGCCAAAAGGCTGCTGGAGAGGAAAGAGGGGATTTTCATCCTGCCAGCCTCTGCCAAACACTACATCTTTGCTATAATTTGGGCTAAGGACAAAGGATCTCTGGTTAACATGTGTCATTCCTATTCCCAATGTAAATCACAGCATGAGAGCCACACAGCTGACCTTACACCTTACCCTCAGCCTAATGCGGGCACACCCACACTAGCAGTTTTGTTTGTGCATTTAATTACAAGTTCATTTACCACTGGGAAAGGATGCTGGCAACTGAGCCTTCTGGGTGTGATTCCAAAGAAAGTGGGAGCACACCTCTGTCCCTCAAACTGGAACCCAATGAGATTGAGATGAAGCAGTTCAGTTACCCTCTGCAGAGAGGATGGGCTTAGAATCTGTGGAGGACCCCCCTTCTTGCACTAATCCTGGCTGATGAATGCCATCCACACCACCTCCCTAGGGCAGCCTGCCTGATTTGGGAATCCATCCCTAGGCACTATCCTTGGGGCTGTCTGGCCAGGGAGAACATCTCTCTCCTTGGCTTGTTTTTTGGTACATTTTTGGGCATGTCCAAGGACTGCACACCAGTGTGTTCAGCCAGTCTGAGGGTGACCAAAATCACACGTAATTTAAAAGTAAAATTATCTGTTACTACACAAACCTAAGTGCACAGTTATTGTTCTATGTATTGTTTTTAAGCAAAACTATTCTTATAATCACATTCATTAACAATTAAAAGCTTATATATGGAAATTTAGATAAGATATAAATGTTGCTGCTTGATTGTAATGACAAATTGCAAAAAGAAAGAAAAAATAGTAATTCTCTTTGTTCTGCCTCTCTTACATCCAGTAAGAACCTGCTTAAATCAGTTAACCACCATCCTACACTTCAGAATAATACTGCTAAAAATGAAACATAGAATTAGCCTGTCATTTTTCTGTCGGTTACTTGAGATTCAAGCTGTCCTTCTGCAAAGCTTTTAGTTTCCATTAAAATGCCTTGCTGCAGATGCCTGAATTTTAGCAGCAGCAGCAGCAGCAGCACCACTAGTGATGGACCCCAAACCAGCCCAGTCCTCATCTCTTTCAAGCATGCCCTGCCTGGCCAGTGCTGTTCTGCTCACTGCTCATTCAGGGGGAAATTTTGCTTCTCCTCCTGAAAAGACCCTCTTGTAGCAAATCCTGCCAGGATTGCAGCCACACTCTCCTGCCTGCACGCTCAAACTGTGCTCAGCACTGCCCTTCTCTGCTGTGCCAGGGGGGCTCATGGTTACTCTGTGGCCCTGTCATGGCCTGCCCAGCACAGCCCCCTCAGAGCCGGGGTGGCTGCGTGGCTGCCCTGTTGTGTGCTGCTGTTGGGAAACAGGGAGCTGTCAGCAAGGCTCTGCTGGGAGCTTTGTCAAGCCAGTGGGAACCTGCCTTTATCCTCAGGAGTAAGCCAGGGAGGACTACAGATGTGAGCAAGAGTAATCTCCTCCCCCTTCATGGTTAGTCTCTGGTGCTGGAATTCAGCTGGACTTGGCTCAAATGGCACAAAGACCAGCCCTGGCAAGAGCCCAAGTATCTGCACAAGAGGGCCAGAATGAGAAAGACAGATGGAGTGATGGTCTCAGCATGTGCTGAGTTTACAGGAGCCGGTTTACTCTGGCAAAAGCAAAAGGTGCAGGTCAGACCCAATGCAGGACCACCCTTTTCATTCCAGTGAGAGTCCCTCCGGAGACATGGTACTGGGATTTCTGCCTCAGGCAGAGAGTTCTGTCAGTTTTTGCAGGACATCATAGGTTTCAATTATGCCTTATCGAACAGATGGGAGGCAGTGCTATTTAGGTTGTAGTACACATTCAGGTTTGTTTTGGCTATTTTAGTGCTGGAGGAATTTTTTTCCTCTGCTGGATCATGAAGAGGTCTGCTCTGCTCCCATCTGTTTGAATAGTGCCTTTGAACAATCAGGCAGCCAAACCAGCTAAGCTACCTCTGAGATTCTGCTCCTTCAGTCCTGATCTTCTAAGTTTTATCTTCAAGCTGTTGGGATCAAGCAGAATTTTTTAAAAGCCTGAGGAGAGTTAAGAGGTGAACTTTTTTCTGGTTTTAGCTAGAGGATGCTGTGCTTGTGTCAGCTGGCACGCAGCCAATGCACAAGGCCTGCCCAAAGCCATCTGAAGCACTTCACCTGATAGAAACTCTTGGGCTTTCAGTTTTATGCCTTCAGTCTGCAAGCTGCCATGGATTTTTCAGGCACTCTGCTTAATGCTAATTTTAGCATTTCACCAGTAGTTTGTAACAAAGCTTGGCCTTGCTTTTCCTCCACAGGTTTAAATGCCTGTACATCACATCACTAGGGCCAAGAAACTTGTGCCAACTGAAACCAGTTGCAGCCATGGTGCAGTCTCCAAGCAGTCCCTGTATGCAAATTTTCATGCCAGATTGAAGCAGGCATATCCAGTACTACAGCAATGACCATTCTTAAGGACAGACCTAAGGCAAAGCTGATCAGTGTTTGCCATCTCCTCCCAGAGAAGCGCTCAAGGACATGACATTAATAACCTGGTATGGACATGTTCTGGCACAGGTGGTGCCTGGTAATAAAATCTGAGTTAAGTTGTTTCTAGCAGTTAAATAGCTGATTCCAGGCTCGAAGGTAATTGTGAACCAGGGATTTTGCCAGTGGGGGAAGCCAGATGCAGGAGGAAGGGTCATCTTGGTCCTTCCACCTGCCACATTCACATTGTGTAATAATAATTTTGAAATAGCTAAAAGCCTTCCCATGATGCACAGGGTGCATGAGCCTGCAGCAAAACGGCCTTGCTTACAGAAATTCAGTCCCTATTCCTGCTCATTGACAAGTTATTGTGTGCCTTTGGTGCTGCTGACAAGGAGTGCTGGCCAGGGTCAAACACTTCCTCCAGCTCTATGCAGTGGCTCACTTTTGACCTGTAATGTTTGGTGGGCTTTTTTTTTCTTCAGCAGAAACTGTCGATCATGTTAAACAATGTGGAGGACATACGCTACTGGTAGAAGCTACTGGCAGAGATCATCAAGATTTGGGATTGGTTTGGTTCTTGTCACCTCTGGCCTGAGATGCACCAGGAAAGTTTGCTCACTCCTGAGCCCTGCCTGGTTGCTGTGTAGGAAGAGATGTCAGCATTCCTGGCAGTTCACCTCTGATTGCAGAGATCAGCCCACACTTGGTCCCAAACTCCCCTGGAGTGCCGGGAGCTCGACTCCTCTTTGATTTGATAGCCTTTTTTCCTTTCAAAGGTGGCAGTGACTGCAGTTGATAGGCAGTGGTTTCAAAAATAAACCCCCTCCCTGAAAACAGAGTTTTTAACTTTTTTGGAGAGCCTTAAAACCTCTGCTAAAGTCACAGGAAGCAAAAGCATTGGTGTTAGGAATAAATGAATGAATGAAACATGCCTCATCTACCACTGAAGTTCATCTGTGCTCAGAGCTGTCACATCAGGAACTCCCTGGCCAGCCTTGCAAGCCTTTGGGGTGAGTGATGACTCATCCCCTTATTCTGCTTTTTACACCTCCACACATCTGCCTGTGTTTTTAGCGTGGTGCTCCGGTGGGAATAATGGTTTGTTTACTTGGTGAAGGCAACATTACCAGTGCCTCAAAAAGCTCTGGCTGGTCCTGCTCTTCGTGAAGAGCATTGGCATCTTCTTCAGTTACGTGAAACTGTTTTGACACGCTGTCAGGAATATTATAAAGAAATACACTGAGTGGGGATTTTCCATTAATTGCAGTTTGACACTGGAGGATCTGGGATTTACATCCCTGTGGCTTGCAGGTCACTGAGCCTCTTTTTGACCAGACTGTGCTGCATCCTGCTATCTGCAGCAGGAAAGTCTGTGGTCTTCCTACCTTCCATAGGAAGACATTTGGGAGGAGAGGCTTTGCGTTTGCAGAACCCAGAGAGTTCTGAAAGAAGAACATTTCCTTTGTATTTTCCTGGGATTGTGATCCTGATTATGAAGTGACAGCTCTCACCCAAAGCTCAGGGAGATACAAGACTCACTGTAGGGACTAGGGCTCATCTGCTAGCTTGGTCCTACAGGGAGCCTTGCAGGAGGGATCCAGGTAACTCCCAGTGTGTCCCCTCGCAGACCCAGGTGAGTTGCTACTGGGCTGTCCTGTCCTCCAGGCAGTGGAGGCAGCTGTGCACAGGAGCTGCTTTCCACACAGACTGTTGGTTGCAGCAGAGTTTCAGTTTTCCATAGCAAAGTCTCCTCTCAGGAGCAGTGCCTGGTGTAACTTCCTGGCAGCCAGCTGCAGAGTGGAAGCACGGCTTGGCTTTCCACAACCATTTTTCTGAAGTGACCCACACACATACTTGAGGCAATGCCTGAGTAGATGCCTAATTTGAAGCCTGCTAATAAAACTACAGGTTCACCAGTATTTTAAACTTTTTTTAATTTATATTGGACCATCTTACAGTTGAGTGTCTTTTGCTTCAGAGTCAGTGCCTCTTTTTAAGTTTTCTCATTGCACAGTTATTAAGAACAGACTTTTTATGACTCTTATATTTTGTCCTCTTCCAGTTGGCTCTTCCATATCTGTTTAAAAACCCCAGGTGTGTGTCTGCAACTTTGTGTGTGGCAGGTAAATGGGAGCAAGAGCTGGTAATAGAAGACAGCAGGAGCTCTTGATTTTCTGCTCTTTCTGTCACTTTCAGATATCTGTAAAACAAGGTGCTCCACAGCCATGCAGTGCAATCTGCAGCTACGAGACTGCACTCCATCTTTGTCATTTCAATTTCTTTCCTTTTTTTTTTGCTGATTTGAAGGACTAATCCCTTTTCTGTGCTTTGCTGTCAGTTCCTGCAGCACAACTCCTGACTCTCATGCCTGAAATACAGCTTAACTGGTGACATGAAGTCTTACTCTTCAGCCCAAACCTAACTGAGAAGACAGCTCAATCATAGAATCATAGAATTAACTGGGTTGGAAGAGACCTCCGAGATCATCAGGTCCAACCCTTGATCCACTACCACTGTAATTCCTAGATTATGGCACTCAGTGCCACATCCAGTCTCATCTTAAAAACCTCCAGGGATGGTGAATCCACCACCTCTCTGGGCAGGCCATTCCAATGCCTGACCACTCTCTCTGTAAAGAACTTCCTTCTAATATC
>VYXB01006395.1:55897-119489 GCA_013397135.1 Pachyramphus minor
GCCCTCCAGCCAGTTCCTAACCCAGCACAGAGTGCCCCTGTCCAAGCCGTGGGCTGCAGCATTTCCAGGACTATATTATGGGAGACAGTGTCAAAGGCTTTGCTGAAGCCTTTGCTGAAGATAGACCACATCCACAGCCTTCTCCTTATCCACCAGATAGGCCACCTGATCATAAAAGGAGATCAGGTTGGTCAGACAGGGCCTGCCCCTCCTAAACCTGTGCTGGCTGGGTCTGATCCCAATGTACATAGCGAGCTCCCAAAAGACTTGTGCATAGAATGCTGGTGCATCTTCCCCTTTTTCTAGACACATCCATCATTAAATCATCCCCAAACATGCAGGCCCTGAACACACACCTATGTTCATCCAGTTACAAGAATCACTCGTTACAGATTCCAGGACTCTGCATTTCTCAGGCGCGAGGTAAACAACATGCTGGGCACCAGCTGCGCACAGGCTGTCATCCCTCACATCACACATCACTTGCTACACACCACTTGATCTCTGCCAAAGCATTATCCCAGCAGTCACGCCACATTTGGCTGTGTGAGGGGGCCAGTGCCCCCTCAGCCAAGCAGAACACTGTAGCATTGCATCTGGTAAGTGCAGGCTGGGAGAAGTGGCCAGGTCCTTGGTTGCCATAAACTGTTCGGGTTGTTCTAACCTCAGAGGAGCTACCTGCATTTGCACTGCATAATCACCTTTTAGGAATCTGGGCCATTAATCAGACAGGTGGTCTTAATCAACTTCTTATTGGATAGTTGTGCACATCACAAGTAAGAATTATTGGACTGTTATGGGCAATCAGCAGAGACCTCAAGGACTGGGTGTCAGTGAAAATTGAATGATCGCTGCCTCCACAGCCAGTCCCTCACAGCCAGGCTGGAGCAGATGGCAGGTGGGAAGCTCTCCGAATGGTACCTGTTCTGTCACTGAAAGGAACACCATTTCTCAGGACAGCTACAGCTTCCATAAAGAAGAAATAAACCACCCACTGAGACGAATAATAGCTCTAATAGTGATGAAACACCTTAAAGAATAAATGTGAAGGTAAATCCTGTCACAAAGCCATCTGAAACAGGATTCTGAAACTCCTGTGACCGATGTGTTTCTGCTGAAAACAGCATTCCTTGCTGGTGCTATGATTTCATTACAGTTGGTATCATAACTCAAAAATGCATTTATCTGTCTTTGTCAAGTACCAGTATGGCATGGTAGGGGAAAAAAAAAACCTGATCTGTTTTATAAGCTCGGTGAACACTTCAGCTGACTGCAACTCAGTCTTTCTTTCTTCTTTCTTGTTCTATTGCCTCAGCCAATTTTTTTTAGGCCCTGCTATTTTATGAAGTGTCACAGAGCCCTTGGGTGTCCATCTCCACCTTTCAGCTTTCTCTTGCTAGCATACAATGAATATCAGTCAATGCCAAGGATCGGGCCCCATGAACCAGTGTGATTTTTTGGCCATTCTCTGTGTCCCTTTTCAAATCCACAGCAAAGCCTTTCAGTAGAGTTAATGAATTATTCTGCAGAAGCTAGTCACTTTCTGGAACGCTGGACTCAGACATCACAGAATTAATCCTCTTGTAGCCCTATCACTGAAAACACATCAGTGTTTCTCCCCTTAATTTTCCTTGCATTTCAGCTGCTGGCATAGGACCAGCTCCATTCTGGTTGAGCTGTGTTTCATGAATCACGTCAAGCCACTCCTTGCAGAGATGATAACCATTCTAATCTTCTATCATTATCTCCCAAAGCATCAGGAATGTGCTAGATAAATATTTGCAGCAAAAAAGAGACCTCAACTCCCTGTGGCTGTGCTGGGTTAAAATTTGACCTTCTGCTTTGAGCTCTTCTGTAGTCTAAAGCTTGAGTGTAGGACAGACACAGATGATTTCCAGGGCGCAGGTGTGAAACAAGAGTAATGATAGGGTGAAGGCATCTCAAGCCAGATTCTGCTCTGATGTGTGCACAGGTTAGATCCCATGCTGGTGTGAACAGAGTGAAGTCAACACAACTCTGGTGGTATACCTTATGCTGAGTCCTTCAGGGTAATACCTACTGAACTGCAGCCATCAGAAATGTACTTATGCAAAAGAAAGAACACCTGAAACATTAAGTCACCAGGTCTGGCCTTTTGGAGTGTGACTCAGTCTAACACACACACACACACACACACATATGCTCTCTTTCACAATAGAGCACTAACTGCTGCTGCACTATTAGTTTTAGCCTGGCTGCTCCTCCACAGTCACCAGAACAGCAACAAGATGTGAAGAAGACTTTTTCTCCACCTGTTTCTTCTGCACAGGGCAGTGCAGCCCTCTGCAAAATGGAGCAGTTTCACAGCCAGACAGGACCCATCATTCCTGTGATGTGGATCAGCATGGTCACCAGGTCTGGCCTGAGGAGCTCTGAGCTCTGATACAGAGCCACCTGTATCATAACTCAGCACAGATACCAAGGTCGACATGGTCTCTCTCCAGGTTACTGGGAGGCCTTTAATGAGTCTTACGTTATGAAAGACCAAGTTGGACAAAGCCATAGCAAATGAGTAGCAGTGTCCCCACACAGGCTGAAGAGGCTGGGGTTGGTATTTCTCTACATCAAGAGTGTCACTTTGTAACGGTGGTATATATTTATAAGAACATCAGAAGACCAAACCAAAATAGGTGGTGCCAAGGCTCATTTCTCTGGCTCAGATGTATCAATACACATAGGGACTGGCTGGGAGCCTGAGGAGGGAGATGTGCTTACAGTCCCAGGGAGTGGAGAGGGTCTGGTGCCACAAGCTGTATGTTATGCCCAGTCACAGACAGCAAGGAAGACACCCCACTCGTCAAAGAAGCAGGTTACCGGCTGCTGGCACCACAATCCAAGGAGTTGGTCTGCCACTGCTGAAGCAGGGACCACTCCTCTGAGCCAGCATCCCTCCCATTCACACAGCTCCTTCAGAGACCTCCCCGCTGGGACATTTTGATTTCTGGTACGACCTAACAAAGGCTGGAGGGAAAGATTCTCTGCTTTGAATGCTGCAGCTTTTTTGCCCTTAGTATCCCACTCTAGAAGTTATATTCCCCCCAGAATTATTGCTGTGTGTGCACTTCCCTGTTAGAAGCACTCAGAATGTCAAAGAAAGTTGGTCACTGCCTGCAGGAAGCTGTGCTGGACTGTGCTCATAAAATGAAGACAACATGAGCTGCCAGGCAAGGACAACATACTGTGCATTTCTGTCCCCCTTGCTGATGGACAATTTTGCTTTAGCAATAAGCAGCTGAAAGGGGAACAGGTTATTTGTTTTGCATTTTATTTTTTTTTCAGTAATTTTCCAAGGTAATCTCTCTAGTTCTGCTACCTGCTGCTACAATAAGTCCTCAGAGAGGGGGAGTGCCTAGCCTTCCCTCTTCAGGAGAGTAACCTGGTCACTCAGGTTTTTGTTTCATCTTTTGCTGGCACTTGAGTCTCGATTGCATGAAAAAAATAAGATGGCATTGAAACCTATGGAATATGTTATTTGGGATAATTGTGAAAAAGCAGTCTTACAACAAAAAAGAGTGTCCTTGCAGTAGCTGCTCTCAAATGACAGTCTCTTGCTCCCAGTAGGCAAGTTCTGAGCAGACTACCACTTCACAGTAATAGCAGTACTCAGGAAAGAAAGGAGGCTTTCATTTTTATACCATTCCTTTCCAAGTCAGCCATGGGTTGAGAAAACATCAGCACCACTTGCAGACTATCAGCTCTTGGTAAGCAGAGCTGCACCATCCACCTCCAAACAGGCAGACACGTGTGTCCACTGCCACGAAGGACCACCATCTGCTCCAAAGGGCCAGGCTGCAGCCCTGGAGTGCAGCTCAGTCACCATGCCCATCTCCATGTGTGACCTTTCTCTCCACAAGCACTGGAATTGCGGTTGAAGAGAGTGACCCTCTCAGAGACTGGAGTGGCAATGGTACCCACTAATGCATGTAAAACCACTTAAAACCTTTTTCCCCTGTAAGTCCATGGAGAGGCCAAGTGAGTATGGTGGGAGAAAGATTGTCTTTTTACAGAATTGAAAGCAACACTGAACAGAGATACTCAGTATTTTTTTGCTAACTTCCATGAGGGAATGGCTGTCGTTTCTTGATATAAGGGGGTGGACAGCTTTTGCATAGGAAAAGAACTTCTTACTTCTACATTTTTTCTGTACACTGCCTCTGTTCTTGCTTGCAGAGATGCCCAATCACCCAGTCCTCACTCTT
This sequence comes from Pachyramphus minor, assembly GCA_013397135.1. NCBI lineage: Eukaryota > Metazoa > Chordata > Aves > Passeriformes > Tyrannidae > Pachyramphus > Pachyramphus minor. The sequence continues at coordinate 60,136 of VYXB01006395.1, forward strand.
CCAGCAGCTTCAGTCCCTTTATTTCAACAAATGCTCCCACTTACTAAACTGATGTTTTCCACACTGGGTGTAAGATACCGAAATCCCTGGTAGGTAAGGGACAAAAGAAGAAAAATTCCTCAAAAAACCAGAGCCTGCATATTCTGAATTTTCATTCTGTGACACTATTCATAGAAGAGAAGAAAAATGCTCTAGTACAGTGGATGTGATTTTCCTGGCACATCTACGGGGAGGAAATCTTCAATGAACTCCATATTGGTTCTCTTTTGTCCATTTAAGCTCACACAGGTAATCCTAGTTTAAATTTCTCTCTGAATTTGCAAGCAAGTTCTAGCTTCAGCCTGGGAGGATGTGTGTCATGTACTTTGGAGGCTTTGTGTATAGATGTCTAAATGGGTGTCCTGGGAGCTGTGGTTGGCCCTGACTGCCTTTGTCCCACAGAAAAGTAGCACTTTAGGGGACATATTTCTCTGCTTGTCTCGCAGCGTTGTGCATTAATGCCACTACTCAAGCTAAGAATAGATAGTCTTCATCTTGATGGCTGTTGAAATAGCATAGACCAGAAGAGCAAATCTTAGTAATGTGCAGGCCAAACCCTGCTCTTGGCTGCACAGACTTCTGTGCAACAATTTAGAAGTTAATGATGCACTAGGGACACTGTGGTGTAGATGAAATGCCATAACAAAGAAATGTCAGTTGAAAAATCACTCTCTGAGCTCTCTCTGGTTCCTTTATCTCAGTGTTAGAGGTAATTTCGAATAAGGTCTCAACAGGGACATGCTCTGTACCTGTCTGTGCTGGATATTTTTATTACTGTCCACTGGGGCTAACTGGAGAATATACTCATATAATTTTGCTATGACCTTCTTGCCAAAAGGGACTAAAAGCAGGAGATTTTGTCACCAGTAGTGACCACCTTCAACACTTGAGCTTCCACAGTACAACAATGAGCAAGTCAGCACCATTTAGCTGATCCCTCCCTGCTGCTTTACTGCTAGGCCTGGAGTTCGTCCTGCCTTCATCTGGCAGAAAAGTGGACTTTATTCTTAAATCCTTATTTGAGGGAATACACTTTCACCATACAAATGTCAGTAGGCAGCAAGAATAAGGCCTGGAGGGATAGAAGTTTTATTCTCTACAAATTGTGGGACAATTGCACGAACTTGCTGAATGTCTCCATGTGAAAGAAGAGGTCATAAGAGGGCATTTAAGCCATCACGTGTCTGTCAGGGACTACGCAGACTTTATAGAAAGAAAGGGGAAATTCACAGTGTTGTTGCCATATGTTAAGAAGACACAAAAGAGTACTGAGCAGGCTTTGAGAAAATAATTTAAGAGGATTGAATTTTGAAGAATTCGTGTACATTTTGAACAGTTCTCTCCCTGTAAAAACCCCAAGATTATTTCAGAAAGTTATCAAGTAACACAGAGGCTAAATATATTGTAAAGACTACATAATCCAGACATTCAGTTCTTCAAAAATTAAGATAGGATCTGAAGGACAGGTCAGGAAAAGCTTGCTTTACTGAGCTGCTGTTGGGTTTCTTGTCCTTCTGCTTCTCCCACATACAGGACCCCCTCCCCTGCCCCCATATTCCTTCCTCACTTCATTTCCTGTAGTGGGAAGAAGGTAAAAATGATGTGATCAAAGAGACAACAACAAAAAAAAAAACCTGTAAGAAGAGGGAAAACTAAGTGTGGTAGCATTGCAGTAAATAAGGAAACATCAGTTAAATTAGACATTAGCCATGCAGTTTGTAATTGAGCATTTCCAAATAGATCTTGATAAGTGCAGCCCACCTCTGCTACATTTACATATCCCTCTTTGCCAAAAGGAACAAAGGCAGTTGCTGTAACACTCAGGAGAGGAAACAGGAGAAAAAGAGATGGATCTAATGGTAATTTTTTTTTGTCATTTTTTACTATTTTTGGTTCTACTCTCTGAGGGATGCAGCGAATGAAGGGATTTAAAACAGCTGCCTGGCACTGGTGTAAAAATGCTGGGGAACTGCATATCTCATGTGTGCACAGGAGTGACAAGGACCTGTGCAGAGTACTCACCATGCTGCTCCTTTACTTCTCAGCAGACTAAGCCCCAGAAGCCCCTTTCTCAACATTGTACACCACACTCATCATCTCCCTGTGTCCCTGTAAATGCCAAGTAATAATTGTGTTACTTTCTTTTCTACTGAAAATTTAGATGTTTTAAACTCTACCGTTCATAAACAGGTTGTTGGAAAAGTTTTTAGCCTCTGAGATGCAGTTAATCTTTGGGCAAATAGACTTTATATGGTGCACGGTTGTCTAGCAACTATACTATAAACAGCACTCCATTTGTCTCCTGTGGGTAATCACTGATTTCTTGGGGATTAAAGCTTAAGTAACACTCCAATCTAGGTGCATGCATCAGACCACGGCGCATTACAGCAGATTACGCCTCCTGGCATACAGTTTGCTTAACCACTTAGAATCACAGCAGAAGACCGACAGCTGCAGTGATAAGAAAATGAGCACTAGCTTGTCAAATAATTAATATTTTGAGTTACGATGTAGAACATTCTACTGGCAGGCCCAAAACAATTTCTGTCACACAGAAGCGTGGGGTGGCAGATAAGCACCCATATTAGAATATCTCATCTAGGCTGAGCCTGATTTATTTCAGCTATGTCTTGATAGCTCTCTTGATGCAGAGAACAGCCTCTGCATGATCTCTTGAATTTGCTGCCTCATGCCACAGGTACCTTCCAGTGGAGTGCAGGACTGTGCTGCAGTGAGGTTCTACAACTCACTCATGGGCACAGAGGCTCAGGACTGACTGAACTCTCTACGTGTTGTGAATACGATTTACTAGATGCATCTGCTTGCACAGATCACCGTCTGCTTAAGAGATCCAAACATGCTATTGCTAAATCACTGCATTTAACACCTTCCCCAGTTCAGCTCCCCTGCGGCAAGTACTGCCCTCGGTCTGATAGTCTCAGTGTAATGGTAGGTAATGGGTGAGTGGGGTAGCCTGGGGCTGGCCTTAAGGAAAGAGCAGTTGTTTGTTTTAATTTAACCAAGAGCTAAAAAAAAAATTAAATAAATAAATAAAAATTACAGGCTCTAGATTTAGAATAAACCTCAGCATTTGTGGGATTACAGTTTCAAATGTTGACCTCCCACGCCGAAAGAAATACAGGTCTGTGGGTGGGTAATGATACGTATCTTCTGGAAAATAGGCATTTAACTGAAGGAATTATGTTCAAGACATTTACGATTTACCTTAAGAATTCACATTTTAAAGACAGCAAGTTAGATAAGGTCTGGAAAAACAAACTCATGCTAGGGCTCCCTAGTTCCCCACCCTCCCCTTGTGATCCTACTCTAATGGCTTGTCTGTGACCCACAAGGAGCAACTAAAGTCTCCCCTTGCCCCTGCAACACTGGGGCTCTTCAGGCTTTAGATACGAAATCAGGAGGCAACAGAGGCAAAACACTCACTCACTCTGTCCAAAACACTATGTGCAAGAATGGGTAAATGGTTGTAAGTGCCCTCTGCTTTTCCCAGCCCAGTTGAGCTGGAGTTTCCCTTGCAGCTCCTGCAGCACTGGACCCTTCTGTCTGCAGGCTCCGGTGGAGAAAGGACACAGAAAGCAGCGAGCAGCCTTCCCAAAGGGAAAATCTTCCGCAGGTCGAAGCCAGTGTGAGTGTTGCAGTATGCCAGCTTTTGTTTCCAAATGTACCAAAAGGTACTTGAGGCTTATGGCTGGTGTTAGAGTGCTCAGTAGGTTAGTGGAGCAGTGCAAGGGGCATCCCAAATGCTGGGTCGAAACTTAGATACAAGTGCTTTCCATGTGCTGTGTGGGTGACCTGGGAAAGAACCTGTGGATATAAGTGATATCCCAGGAAACGTGGGCTTAATTCAAATGCCCCTCTCTAAAAGACCACCATTTCAGAAACCTTCATTCTTAAGCAGTTGTTGGCAATGAGAAAGTGTTGATCCTACTTCCATAACTGTGTAACATAGGCTTTAAGGTTTTAGGGTGTAGTAACAGAGAGATTTTGTACCCTGCATCTTTTCCTAAGTGTTTAAAAGAAGCACCTGTTAGACCCAACGAGGATACAGGCACACTCCAGAGCTCTGTCTGGCTCGCTCAGAGTGGGAAGAATTGACTTTCTTTGGGAGCTGCTACACAAACAGTGTGATCCCATCGGGACTTGTTTGAGTTTTCAGTTCTAGCCTCCAGAGGATCTTACTGCTGTTGTGTCCTCTGGTCTCAAATCCCCAAAGCAGTTTCTTAGGTATCCTTGTCTTTTCTCTTCCTCCTGCTATCTCCTGAAGGGGTTTTATGTGTTAGTGTTTCTTGCCCAACACATCCCACGAAATTTCAGTGATATAATGAAGTTATGCACTGTACGGAGAAATAATGAGATTCCCTATGTGCTCTGTATTTATATTCAGAGAAACAACAGCATTATCATTAGAGACCCCTCTTTTTTTTTTTTTCCTTTCCAAATCAGCTGAATTGCCACCCATCTCCTCTCAATCCCTACCCCTCCACCCCCTCTGATGCTGATTTCAGTAGACTCTGGAACAGACTCAGAGCATGGACAAAACCTTGGTCCTGTTGATTTTCAATAGCAAAACTCCTGTTGCACTGAATTTTGAACAGTAAGAAAGTCACTCTTGAATGAAAGAGAACAAACAATTCAAAGCCTCCTGGGACCAATGTAAATCTGTCAATTGCTGTCAGATTTACATCACTGTAAAATAAAATAATATGTATTTTGGTAAGACAGAATCATAGAATCAGATGGGTTGGAAGGGACCTCTGAGATCATCAAGTCCAACCCTTGATTCACTACCACTGTGGTTACTAGACTATGGCACTAAGTGCCACATCCAGTCTCAAAGACAAAACTCCTTCAGATATGGTGTGAAAGTAGTTACATCTCTAGCACTAGAGCAATTTTCATCACATAGGGAAAATTAACGTTTAAAAAATTATTACCCCTATAAAGATGACATCATGTACTGTCTCAGCTTTTGTGATGTGGTCCTTTTAAAAGCCAACAACCTTGACAATGTCTTTGAAGATTATTGTTTGTTAATAGTGTACATTAGGAATAAAGCAATCACAGAGAATGCAATTAAGTGCATAATCACAGATATTTTTGACATCTGTCTACTTACAGACTCCATGGCATTTTTTTGCATCTCCCCCCCCTTGTGTCTTCGATTAATTTATCATGACCATCTGTGTTGTATTTTTTGCTGCTCAGCTTGCCTTACTACATCTGTTTTTGGCTGAGTATTTCATGACACTTCATCATAGTTCTCCTAGTCGTTAAAAGTACAGAACCTACATTTGCCCAGTTAAGTTGCTCAGTTAAGATAATCAGCAATTAAACAGACCACTACACTTGGGTCAAACGAGTCTTTAAATGGCAAACAGAAAGGCAACACGGAAGCGACAGCAGTTTTAAAATTGTGTATCAGGTTTTCTGGTGCTGCACAGTGGTAAAACCATGAGCGGTTCTGCCAGGTGCTGGCTCTGAATCCCCAGCTTAGAGGATGTTTCAGAGAGAAGGGGGTATGTCATGGCTGGCAGGGTATTTGGTTACTGCTCTGGATAGTCTCCATGAGTATAAGTGTTTTTGAGGTCCACAGCAAACTACACTCACCGCATCAGGGTTAAGGGTGCTCTGACGAACACAGGGAGCAGTGTAGATCCAGCCTCTCTTCACCCATTACAGTCTGTCAGAGCGAAAAAACAGTTCAAGGTGACTGCCTGAGTGGGCAGGGCAAGCAGCAGAGAAGAAACTTTTGTAGGTTTTTATTTCCTGGTGCCACTGGGGTTAGAAGTATAGTTCTCCTAGTAGGTAACTCATTCCCTCTCCCTACAGTGAAGCAAATTTTTCTATTGCTTTTGTAGAATCCTCTGAAATGTTTAGTTTGGGGTTCACCCACAAGAAATATTTGGCCATGACACAAATCTTTTATCTGAAGTCACTGCTTATGCCTCAGTTTTTTCCCTATATTTCTTCCTTTACTCTAATTAATACAAATTTTAAGCAATCTTTTTCTGCTCCTGGCACTGTAGCATCCTGTAATTCTCTTTTCTGTGGCTTCAGGATCTCTTGGTTTTAGTAAACCATACCAACTGTCATCTTCTCCTAGAAGACGGAAGGAGAGGAAAAACCAGCATCAGAGCCTGCTCAGATACTGTAACAGGCTTGTTGCTCAGGAGCTTGTAAAAGGTGACAGAAGAAAAGCTGTTCACTTCAGTCAGAGCTATCTTTGTAATAACCCTGTGGTAAGTTTATACAAGAGTCCTTGATAAAGTACAACTCATTCTGAATAGTTCTATCTAACTTTTCCTGAGAAAGACCTGTATACCCTGTCCATTATCCAGCTGTGTTCTGGAACACAATATCCAAGTATCCATCTTCTACTGACCCAGGACACCATTTTCCGAGTTGATTTTTTTTAACCTTCTGGGTTGGTGGTTTCTGCACACCTCTTGTGGAAGGTCACACCCCATGGCAGCTGAGGTATCAAATCCAAGCATTTAAGCCTTACTGGGCACAGCCAGTAACCCAACCATTGCACATGGAGGGAGAAAGGGTACAGCCCCACAGTGAGGGGCGAGAGAAAGAGAGGTGTGCTAGAAAAGACATGGCAACTTTGGCAGTTGTTCTTGAAAGAGCCTCAGCCTTGCAAAGGCTGAGGACTGTTGCTAGAGAGTGAATGAACTTTCCCTTTTTTTGCTTATAGTGCACTTCTGTGTGGGTGGGCTGACTGGATTTGAAGTAAACAGCAGGAAGATGATCTTCCCAGTGAACGAAAAGCTGCTTTACTGAAGGAAAACAAGCACTACAAAAAATATGGCAAATAGCTCTGAAAATGGCACTTTTCCAAGCAAGGTTTTAAGACTACAAAAATGCAATGTCCCATTTGTGAGCTCCATTATATCAATTGTCACACTTCACCAACTAAGCCAAGAAACAGGAGGCCAAATATAACCCTACCATAATATATTTGCTTTTTGTCACTGATTCAGTGAGATTCTTTGCTTGTGGTTGGACCCATGCAGAAGATAGCAGCAGCGTGACTGCTGCTGGTTGAAGAAGTCCACCTTCAGCGCCAGTGTTCATGGCTTTGACACCAAGATATGAAGGCTCTGCAGCTAACATATGCAGTGTCAGTGGTGTCAGAGGTGAGTCAGAGCAGCATCTGACAAACCATGAAAAATAGCAGTCCCAAATGGACAGCACTACAAATTGTAGTACGGTGAAACTTGATTGTCATGGCATGTGCTGGAAAATGTACCGTTGAATAAATCTTTCCTTCACCTATGTTACCAGAGCACTGCTTCCAAGCAACTGATGATTTGAGTGCTGACCGATCTGGTAAGTCATATCAGTACAACAGCATAAAAATCTTTGGCTTCACCTGATAAATAAAGTATAGGAGAGATGAACGATGTTTCCATTGTGAGGCTTACATATCTGCAAAGAAATGTTCCTGAAGATATTACCAGTCATTGTTGTCTCTGATTCATGACAGGAATTTCCAGGAATTCACTGTATTGGAAGTATAACCTGGAAAATACACCTCTGCAAACTGGGCTGGTGTTGAAGCTCAGGACAGACATGATTTATGTGTGTACTGTACAGACATACACGGTCTGAAACACCACTGTCCTCTGGTTGTGTGAGCACTGCATAAATACCAAGATGTCAGAATTTGGGCCATAAATCATGAAAGCTTTTCAGTGGGGACATGATTGACTGTACACATGTGCTTACACTGCACGTGTCCTTGAGTGGTGCCAGCAGTCCATGTGCTCTCCTTATCCAAGGCTGCCGGTCAGCAACCCTCTGGCACAGCCCTCCTCTCTCTGAATTTGGTGGCGGTTTGACCAATGACACTGGTGATTGTTCTGTGCATTTTTGTACTGCAGTAAGAGGTGGGATGAGGAGCTGTGGTTGAGACCATCTAGTCCAGTCCCCCTGTAACAAGCAGGGACATTACCAGGTAGGTCAGGTTGCTCAGAGCACTGTCCAAGATGACCTTGAATGTTTCCAGGGGTGGGGCATCCACCACCTCACTGGGAAATCTGTGCCAATGTTTCACCATTCTCATTTAAAAAACTTCTTCCTCTTCGCCTCACCCATGCCCTACCAGATCCCGTGCCGACTCCTCATCCTTCATCCCTCCAAGCCTAGTGAAACCCGTGTGGCTTCTGTGGCCGAAGCCCCTTGGACAGCTTTATCTGTTACTGAAGGACACGGCGAGAAATAAATTAAATAGATCCAGTTACCGCACCCTTATTTATCCGTGCAAATTCAACCCATAGAGGTGAGTCCCTGCGGGGGTTCAACGCCGTCTCGGGGCCGGGCCCGGGGCTGCCGCTGGGGCCGGGCGGACGCCCCGTCGGAGCGCACCGCTCCTGGACCAAATCGGGTTATCGTAGTCGCTATGGGAACAGCGCCGCGGGCGGGGAGCGGGGGCAGCCGGCGGGGAGCGGAGGGAGAAGCCGGCGGCGGCTCCGCTCAACTTGGGCGAAGCGGCGGCGTCGAGGCGGCGCTGCCCCGGCCGCTCGCTGCCTCAGCGCCGGCGGCGGGACGGGAGCGGTGACCGCGGTAAGGATGAGGAGGAGGAGGATGAGGCGGAGGAGGAGGAGGAGGGAGGAGGGGACACTGCGGGCGGCGGCGGGCGGGGTGCCCGGCGGGACGGAGGTGGTGCCGAGCGGAGGCGACCGCTGCCTTTGCCGCGAAGAGTCCGGGGTCGGGGTGTCCCCGCTCCCGCCCGTGCCGGAGGTGGGGTTGTGGCCGCTCGGCCCGAGGGGCTTCTGTGCCCGCCGCCCTCCGCCGGGGACACCGCCGGGACAGCCCTGAGGCGCCGAGCAGTGGGGGCGCCGGCCGGGGGGCAGAGGGAGCAAACTACCTTATTCAGAAAGTCCCAGTGCTGTGAAGTACGTGCATTTCTTCCAAGTGCCGGCTCAGCTGCAGGTTAGAAAACCGTGCAAAGTTTTCATGTTTTGGAAGGACTTTTAAACAGGCGCCGAGGTCTGGCTAAACCGAGAGGTGCCAGCTCTTTGCCGGGTGATTGTGTCTGTGGAAGTACTGGACCAAGCCCTAATCCTTCAAAAGCACTGCCGTAAGCCCAGCTGTTATCCCTCGTCACCAGGGCTAATCCATGCCCCAGTGTGGGTTTAAGCTTGCTGTGCCAGTTTAGAGGGCTTGACTTCAAGCCACGTCCTTCTTCTGGTACCCTCTCCACTCGCGTCGCGTCCGTCTGTCCGCACAATCAGCGGGAGCGCTGGTGCCAAAGGTGAGGCGGGATGGGTGGGCAGGGAAGGGGGCCGGGGTGCTCCGACAGGTCTCCCAGGCTGGTCTCGGGCATGGCTGCCTGCGTGGATAAGCACTGGGTAACTCGTTACGTAAAGAACAGGCAGTCGAGGAGGAAAGTGTGGTTTATGCTGCTTTATGCTTATGACACTTTTAAAATCTCTCAGATTAGACACCTGCCCTACTAAGCGTCTTCAGTGGGGGAAGTCCAATATTTAGGATACCCAGCCAGGTACCACTAAGATCAGTCAGATAGCTTGGGAGTTATGGCAGAGCAACTAAGAATAGACTACGCTGTATATCTCTTAAAGCTAACACATGAATTAAAATCTGTCTCAAGACAGCGCTGTTCACTGCTTATATGACAGCTCTCTCTGTGCCCACAGCTGGGATATACACCTGTGTCTGCAGGGCAAAAAGCATGAGCTTTCCCAGAGCTGCTCACAATGCTCTAAGTGATCTTGACAAAGACAGGCTTAAGTTTTCAAACTGTAAATTTAGCTTTCTTCTTTTGTGTGGTAATTTTAAAATGGTGAGTATTTTTAAGTAACTCCTGTCACAAGGATCAAACTTTAACACTGGTCCTAGTATTATCCAGTACAGAGAAAACTCTCACTAGAGGCTTAGTTCTGCAGTGAATCGAGCCAGAGTGACACTTTGGGGATCTCCAGTCAGTCGTCTTTCTGATAGATACTGTAACTAAGGTTCAGTATTGGACAGAAATGTAAAGAAGTCTGTTAAAATGCATCCTCACCTTATGATGCAATGAATTACTCCTGCTTTCAGAAGAATCAGTCCTCAGTCTGGATGGAGAATGCATGTCTCACCCACCTGTTTTCACAGCACTTAGTCTGGTCTGTGCCATATATGATTAAAAAAAAACTTCAGAGGACCTGATAAGAGGTGAAATATCCTTTTGGATCTGAGTTTCAAGCACCTTCTATAATTGTATAGATATAAGTATTTATAGTGGATGACAGTATTAGAAACTCCAGTCTGTGAAATTACTGACCCTTTAATAATGCTGTGTAGTTACAGTGACAGCAGAATAGAGCAAAAGATGAGCTGTGGAGCTCTCAGAATTTTAATTCTGAAAACCTTTTTTGTGTTGGAGTCTTCTTGCAGTAATACCTTTTTGTGGTTTGAATAATTTTAATAACAGGAAAGCTGTGGGTCTGTGTTAGCTTCTGAACTGTCATTTAAGTGGCTGAATAAATGGTGAAAAACACTTTAGGTCCCTCTGTCCTGACTGGAAACCTGGCTTTGTAGTTTGCAGAGATCAAAGCAAGATATAGAACTGAAGGTACGTTTGATCCATCATGATAAGACCTACCTGAGCAATATTTTAATAACAAGTTTAGCAAACAGAGCAATTCAGTGTGTTTTAAGTTCCTGGCCTCTGTAGGTTTAGAGAACAGTTTAGTGTAAGTTGTATACGATGGAGTGTTTTTATGGTTGCTACTAGAAACATTGTTTAAGGCATGAGTGGGAATTTGACATGATGATAGTCCTGTTTCTCAATAAATAGAACTCATTTGCTCTGATAAGTAGACAAACTGTAAAATGCTGCTCTGCTTCATAAGCACATTTGAGTAGCACCCACCCTTTTGCTTCTGCAGATAACACAAAGACATTAGTAGAGCTCCAGGCTATTGGGCCCTTCTTTCACTCTTTCTTTAAGATCTGCAGACTGGATTTTCATCTGGAGTTAATCAACACAGCTGTCATTTATTTCAGTAAGGCAAATCTGTTTTCTATTAGTGCAGCTTTACGGTAGATCACAAATCTGTACCAGTTGACTAGCTACCTTTTCTCATCATGTTTGACTGGGGATTGAAAAACACCTTTCTCATTCATTCCTGAGCTTGTAGCCCAGTTTGTGCTGAATTCTTGTTTCTTTACCCCTCTTGCAAGCAAAATGCAGATGATAAAATGCATCAGGTAGACTTGTTTGTTGAAAGATTGAAGCTCTAAGAATGCATTACAAACTATGTAAATGCTGGGGGGTGAGAGCAGTATTTTTTGTGTGTTTTCAATTTTAAAGAGTTTCATTACCAAATAAAATAAAATCAAATCTTTCGAGGATCACTAGCTGTAGAAAATGTGACGTGTGTATACCAGTGTGATATTTCCAGAAGGGCACTCAACGTTTCCTTTGGTAGAAATGGTGCCACTTTTGTTTCTCTTCTGTCTTGCAGCACCTTGTGGTGCTCTCTGACTGCCCTCCTGTCAGATTTACCTAGTGGTGATTTTTACAGCCACTCACCTTCACTAAAGGCTTAAGTGACTTGTAACTCTCTGTGGCAATTACACCAGACAAAGAGCCAGCCCATTTCTACAGTGCTGACAATGCAAAGTCTGCTGGAGAAAAGTGCATGCAGGAATGAGACTGCATGCTGAAGGGCAGCAGGGTTCTCACACATTTTTGAGCGTGCTTGTCCCTTGGAAGCAGACCCAGGCAGCAGCAGGAGCTGTCAGCCTGTGGCAGGCAGTTCAGACCATGAGCACTGCCCTGCTAGGGGCAGACAGGCATTACCTGGTGTGCAAGGGCTTGCTGGCTGCCACAGTGCCCTGTCGCAGCTGGCTCACTCTTAGACACTGCTGTGAGGTGCTTTTTGCTGCCCTTAAACACCTGCAGCCATGAAGACTTGACAGTAAATAATGCTGCATTTAAAGCATTAGCTCAATCCCCTGCACTTCTGTTATTCAAAACTCCTTGCTACTTGTAACAGGGTCATGTGCCTGGGTACGTTTTACCCACTGGGATTTTTCAGGTTTTTTAGTCCATAAATAGCTTGTGTCCATCACAACAGGGAATCAGTTGCTTATAAAGCAAAACACAGGTTCTCTGCTGTGGTCTGTAAGCAGACCCCTGAGTGTCCTCAAAAGTTCTCTCTCTCTATTCTGCAGGTCAGAGTGAGGAATGCTGCTGGGTTAATATAATGATATTTGCATTGCTTTTAAATTTCTTGATTGAAAAGCTCTCCCTACTGCTTTTCCAGCATTAATTTCCTCATAGTGTCTCAGACTGAGGTTATAATAATTTCCACTGAGATTACAATTGCATGGCAAGTAGCTGTAAACACCTTAGACTTCCATGTCACTAAAGAAGACAGACAGATAGGAAGTAGGATTATTTGTAGGATTCTGGTAAGGTAGAAGTGTCTGTATGGAGAGGATAATGGTAAGTAACTGAAAAAAAAAATCATAGAATCATAGAATATCCTGAGTTGGAATGGACCCCCAAGGATCACAGAAGTCCAGCTCATGGCCTCTGTGTAGGACAGCCCCAAGAGTCACACCATGTGCCTGAGGGTATCATCCAAACGCTTCTTGAACTCTGTCAGGCTTGGTGCTGTGACCACTTCCATGGGGAGCCTGTTCCAGTACCCAACCATCCTTTGGGTGAAGAATGTTTTCCTGATATCCACACTAAACCTCTTCTGACACAACTTCAGGCCATTCTCTCCAGTCTTGTCACTTCCAGAGAGAAGAGATCAGTGTCTGCCCCTCTGCTGCCCCTCGTGAGGAAGGTGTAAACTTCTGTGAGGTCTCCCTCAGTCTCCTCTTCTCCAGGCTGAACAAACCAGAAAGTGGTGGAGAAGAGAGAACAGGGATTCTTTCACAAAGCTATGGTGGACTATATAAATAATACTGAGAAGGTGTTGGCAGCAGTTTCTTAATTAGATCTTGCTAAGATTCTTTGGAACAGAATTAAAATATCTTTATCCCAAGAGAAATAGAATTTGAGATTCATCTTTGATGCTGTCACTACTTAATGCTACTTCATGCAGGTATGGCCAGCAGCATAGCCATGACCACAATTTCTGCCTGAGCAGCTGGTTAAACATTGCATCAGTTAGTATGTACAGAATTCAGAGATGGGTGTAGCCAAACCAACTATAACATACCTATGAGCTGCAGTCCAGGGAGATATTAGATAACCTTCACTATCTGAATGACACTGGACTTTCCTGGATAGAGTAATCTAAACTTTACCAAAGAAGTAAATAACTTAAAACAAAGTTTAATATGCTCCACAGTTTCACATCATATCTTTTCCCTGTGACTCCATGTCTTTTAAAAAGTACAATTCTGAGCACAATTTGGGGATGGAGCTTGTCCCACTTATTTTAAAAATAATTTTCATTGTTTGTTACCCTCTGATCTGGCATCTGTGGAAAAAGGCTAAGTGGGTATCTTGCATGAACAAATTCTGCTCTCCGACTGTAGTAGTAAGGAACTACCACCCACAAGAAGGGAGGGAAGGCATTTCCCAGCTCCTCAGCCCCATTGGTATGCTTTTCCTGGATGTTAGTGGATTTCCTGGGAATCTGTCTATAGCCAGCTGAGTGACAATCTTTCTATTGACATCCCTGGACTTTGGATTAGGTTTGTTCCCCCCATACCCACTTAAGACTTCTCCTTCTGCTCTGACACAACTACCACACCCCTAAGGTGTGGTCACTGAGGATGGTCAGTAGTACTTCTGGATTGACAGACTATGAAGGCAAAGACAAACCACAGGAGACTTGTCAAACCAAGAACACACCTTTATAGAGAGTCCAGCTGTATTCTCATTTTTTCCAGAAATGCACATTTCCCACCCTCTGCCTACTTTTTCCTTGTCCTCGAGGGTGTTGCAATCTGGGAACCAGGAAAAGGACCAATGGAAAAGGAATTTTTTATTCTCAGAAGTTAATTTTCTGTACACTAAACAGGCCCTGCTGATTGACTCACGTTTTACAGAAAGCACCCCTGCTGTAACAAGTCTTAGCAAGTGGTGATCTAGCCCGCAAGAGGCTGAAGCAGACTGATGTCTGTCGGGTTGTATGAACAGCCTCTAGCTGGCAAAAGAACAGCCAGAGAGAAGGCTAAGGAGGCATACTCCCCTTGTTGGAAAAAGAGCTAGGAAAGGTTGGAAAAAACCTAGGAAGGTGAAAAAAACAGATAACAACATGTCAATGTTGGTATTTCTGATGATTCTTTGATGCATTCTCTGGAACAAGAAGAAATCACATGGGGAAATACAGGAGAAGGTAAAAAAGTGGAAGATGAGGTGAAATTGTGCAGAACATGCCCTGAGAAAAGAATGGGAAAACTGTAAAGTACATGAGGAGAAAAACACGGGAATTGCTGAGAGCGTAGAGAATAAAACTGAATTTTGAAAGAAGGCAAAGCTAACAGGAAACTTTTCCCTGAAAAGGTCTCAGAGGGACTTACTAACAAATGTTAACATTTGAAGCAACCCTCTAGAGGCTGTGAGAGAACGCAAGGTATTCTAGACCTCAGCATAGCCAAGGTAAATGTGTGCTTAACTCTGTGAGTTAAGTCTGGTTGGCCAGACTTCCAATTAACAGTGTGAGGGGAAGGCTTATCTTCTAGGCAAAGGTCTAGGGTCAATAAGACCAAAGTCTTGAAATACAGATCTGTTTCTGGAGTGAAACATACTTAAGTCCCTTTGAAATTTGGCTTCAATAACACCAGAGGAGTTCATCAACTGGATTGTGTCCCAGGATAGCCTCTTACAAGGAATCAGGAAATGGACTAATTGTACAACAGAAAGATGTGTATTCAGCTGGGGTAATGTCTCTTTTTAAAAATAATTTTAATGTGGATGCTTGCAAAGTGTAAATTTGTCCTTTTCCCCATTAAGATGGTGAGGCTGTATCTTTTGCCTTCCTTTAGTTGTCCACATCCTGCTGACAGTCCTTCCAGTCTTTCCAAATAGGAAAGCCATTTTGAGTCAGTTAATGATTAGCCTGCCTGTGAACTTTAATTTAAAAACAGCAGCCACAATTAATGGAGCCCACAGTGTTTTCTGCAGGCTGCAAAGAGCAATATTGGGTAGAGTGGTGGCTTGTTGAGCCTGCTAAATAGAGATGGCCACTTGCCAGCTCTCAAAGAGAGGAGATGATGGATGAGAGATGGGGAAGGAAACAATCTCATACAAACAAGACTCCCTTAGGAACAGCCAGCACAAGCTGCCAGTGTCCATGAAATGCTTGCAGGGGATTTTCCTTCATTTGAAAACAGGCCATTTCAGCTGCAGGTGAGGTGCTTTCTTTGCTTTATATCTTCTCATGTGGAAGCAGATCTTTTAATGTCAGACAAGTAGAAGCCCCATTCAGAGTCTGTGGCATTCATGTTCCCATATCAAAAGCAAATCTGCCTGTTACCTGTGCTTTATGAAACCTCCGTGACTGGGCAAGGCTCAAGCTCAGCAGGCCTTGCTCAGACAAGGTATCCAAAATATTTTTTCTGTTTACCGTGTGCAATACTAGTGCTAGGTCAAATGGTTCTCATGCAGAATGCCTTGCTTTGAGAGAGACCTATGAGAAAAAAACACATAAAGGCAGTAAGAACCACCCAGAATCATGTGAAAGCCAGGGATGTCAAATTAGAGCCCAAGTCTCCTTGCTCTCTTTCACAGTCTGACCAATAAATTCTCCTCTTGCTCCTCTTCTAATGGAACAGCTGGTGAACTAGGAATAGCTGGAAAGGCATTCTTCAGCTTCACACTTGTACTGATTGCCCCCTATGCCCCTGAAGTCAACAGAGTTAAGCCAATGTGATACCGGGTCATAGCCAGAATAAGCCCAAAGTTAAGCTAACACTTTGCTGGTAAAATAGAGAAGGGCATGCTCACCTTCATCACATGAAGGCACAAACTGAAGTAATAATAATGGTACTTTAAGTGGTCAGGTACCTGTTATAAAATGTTTTCACAGAAGCTAAAAAAGGAACAGGAGACTTTAAATGATTTACAGCAGCTTGTGGTCTGTTACGCTCCTCAGTTTTGTTAGCAGGGCTCACCTATGAGATACACAAGGGATGATGAAACCAAGGAATAGGTCTTCAGTTTTAAAGATCTTCATCCTTATGAATGCATAATGGTGAGTGGAGGCCACCATGCAGCAAGATCCAGGTACATGCTGGAATGGTAGAATCGTGGAGTTGAAGCTGTCAGCACATCAATTCCAGCCTGAGTTTGTTCATGCGTCTTGGGCAAGTAAGTCAGCGGCAGACAGCCAGAACACTCTGTGGTGATTTGAGAGCTGTTAACTGGAGTCACCCTGGCGATAAAAACAAACGAAAGGACCTGCTGCTCCTCCTCCTCCAGAGCACAGAAATGAGACAGGAGCAGGATTACTTCCAGCAGCTGCTGACTGTGACTGCTGTCATAAGGATAATCATAGCTGATGCTCCAGGGCACAGCCAGTTTCAGCAAACTCTCGTGTATAAGCACTGTAAAGTAGCAAAGGTGTTAGTGTTCACACAGTCTCAGGAGAGTACCTGCAGCCTTACACATCAAGGCAGCTACATCTGTGACCTGTCGAAGTTTTCAGCCCTTTTATGTCTTCCTTCTGAAGAAACTGGAATTACTTGCTGGGAGAGGTAGGATATAGTATTAGGGAAACTAGTCCTTTGATGCAGTTTGGCAAACTTCCTGATTCTGGAAAAGCCTAATCATTAGACCCTGAAATAATTTCAGACTTGGGGATTGTACAGACTATCCAGGTTTTTGGAGCATTTTTCTTTAATGATGTGATGTATTTACATAGCATGAACATTTTTGAAAGAGAACAAGGCTACATTATGACAAGTGATAAAGGCATGAAAGCAACTTTTCCTCACATTGAGAGCAGAATCCTATTGATCATTTCTCATCTAGGGAGTCTGGGAGCTCGTGGCTCTCAGCCCTAGAGGGAGTAGTGTGTAGTTATGAGCTTCTGGTGATTTGCATTATCACTAAAGGCCCTAGACCCCAATGTGAAAACTTAAATCAAAAGCATATTTTTCTCCACTTTCTGTTTGCCTTTGTGTCTGTGTCTCAATAGTGAGGATTTGCTCAGGCCCTGCAGAATCAGACTCTTTAATCCGTTGCCCTCATGTTAACTTTTGACGCCATGCCCTGATTGGGCTGCTGCCAGGAGTAATCCCAGCTGCAATCATTGTTTGTGCCACCCCTTCTCCCCAGGGGCGAATGGAAGGGAGCAACAAGGCACGTAAGTGTACTGTGCAAAGAAACAGATGCTGTTTTGCTCCTGTTCAGGTCCCTAGTGCCTGCTTTGAATTCCATTGTGTTTAAATACAAGTACAATAGGTAATAACTTTGTTCCATGCATTGTCCTCCTGAAAGGACAACATGAAGGGCTTGGCTGGGTGCGGAATTAATTCCGTCTTTTTCTGAGCTGATTGATGCAATTTGTTCTGTCTTCTAAGTGCTGGGTAACTCTCCAGAGGTAGACACCTCTCACAGAAGTAATAATAGTTTAAACCTTGGTATGCTTGTACTTCCATCTCAGACCAGCCTCAGTTCCCTTGGCACTGGTGGTAATGCTGAAGGAGTGCTCTTGCAGCAAAGCTGATAGTTGGACTTGAAGGTGGTGTAGCCTCCCCTGCATTCAACATTTGCTAAATAATGTTAAAGCTCTGCCTGGCCTCGTAGCTCATGCTCCTGTGGGTATTACCCAAGTATGGGTGAGCTCTGCTTCTTAGGTTACAGCAGCAAACCTACCCAGGTGTCTTTGGTGTGAGTGGCAAAGTTTTGGGAGTGGTGGGGAACTACAGCAGCAGCTTCTGTGAGAAGCTTCTCCTGTGTCCAACAAAGTCAAAGCGAGGCTCCAAGGTGCACCCACCACTGGCCAAGGCTGAGCCCATCAGCCCAGGTGGGAGCACCTCTGGGATAACAGATTTAAGAAGCAGGGGAGAAAAAAGGAGCAATAGCACTTGGGAGGCAGGAGTAAGAATAGGGGAATGCAACAGCTCTGCAGACCCCAAGGTCAGTACAGAAGGAGGGGGCGGAGGTGCTCCAGGCACCAGAGCAGAGATTCCCCTGCAGTCCATGGGGAAGGCCATGGTGAGGCAGCTGTGCCCCTGCAGCCCATAGAGGACCTCTGTGGAGCTGATATCCACCTTCAGCCCTAGGGGGACAGAGCAGGGGGATGCCCAAAGGAGGCTGTGACATTGTGAGAAGCCCATGCTGGAGCAGGCTTCTGGCAGGACCTGTGGCCTCATGGAGAGAGGAGCCCACACTGGAGCAGGTTTGATGGCAGGCCTTGTGACCATGGGGGGAAACCACGCTGGAGCAGGTTGTTCCTGAAGGACTGCACCCTGTGGAAGGGACATATGCTGGAGCAGTTCATGAAGAATTGTAGCCTGTGGGAAGGACTCACACTGGAGAAGTTCATGGAGGACTGTCTTTCATGGGAGGAACCACATGCTGGAGCAGGGCCCCCTTAGGAGGAAGAAGCTGCAGAAACAACGCATGGTGAACTGACAGCAACCCCCATTCCCCATTCCCCTGTGCTGCTGGATGGGAGGAGGTAGAGAATTCAGGAGTAAAGTAGAGCCCAAGAAGAAGAAAGGGGTGGGAGTAAGGTATTTTAAGATTTCATTTTATTTCTCATTATCTTACTGTGATTTGATTAGTAATAAGCTAATTTACCCAAGTTGAGTCTGTTTTGCCCATGACAGTAATTGCTGAGTGTCCTTATCTCAGCTCACAAGCCTGTCTCCCCTGTCTAGATGAGGAGCGATAAAGCAGCTTTGATGGGCTCTTGGTGGACACTGCGGTCAACCCACCACACAGGTCACTTATCCTGCCTCCTCCCTAAGGACCTCCTGGCTAGAATGTACCTCCCAGCAATAGTTTGGCTCCATGCATTGATTTTTCACATGTAGGGTTGCTGCAAGGTTATGCCCTCTCATAAGTGTACAGACAGGCAGGCCCTAGCCCCAGCTCTTCTCTGTGGGCAGGAGAAGGCTTTCCCAGCCTAGCCTGGAGGGAGCAAAGTATCCTTGTAACCTGACTTAAGGTGTAAAAACTGTGACTCATTTTAATTACGTGGCGAGTGGAAGTTAAGGAGATGGTGCCTCTTCACCCTTTGTCTCACCCTCTGCACAAGTTGGCTGCTGTGGGTGAGATTTCTCAAGGTGCCCAGCACCAATTATTTCCAAGTGGCTAATCCAGTAGCAATTTTAGGTGAACAACAGACTGTGGGGTGCGTGGGGCAGAGTGTTCTCGGCTGAGGTTGTTGATGATGGCACTGTTCTTTTTCTCTCCTTCCCTACCCTCAACCCACTCCCCGTGAAGACACACAGAGCACTATGTCATTGGCATCCTGGTTCAGGTGGAATGAGCCCCCAAGCCGCATTTCCCAGAGGAACCCCACAGAAATGGTGGTTGAAACGCTCATGATGGAGCTGAGCTGGCAGATCAAGCAGGCAGAGAAGCAGCAGCGAGAGCGGGAGAATGAATATCGCAAGATCAAGACTGGGGTGGACTACGGCTGGCTGGTCAGCTATCCAAAGCACAGCTATGATATCAGCCAAGGAGAGCGGCTGCAGCTGGAAGATATGTGTACCAAAATACATCCTTCCTACTGTGGGCCTGTCATAGTCAGGTACAGTAAAAGATGTGATGATACAGACCTTTCCTTTCCCCTTTTCCTCCATATGATATGCAAAAAGGGAGTGAGAGTTCCCAGTACCAACAGAACCAAAACTTGGCATCCTGTATCATAAGCCCTGTTGGGACATTGTCTTTGTGGAAGTAGGGAAATCTAATGTTTTAAGTCAGTTTAACACAATATTAGTTCCTCCAAGTTACTAAGTGCCATCTCCCCCTGAGACTTGCTTGAGTACTTTATGCTCTTGAACATAAAGCCAGAGCAGCTTTATCTTGCTCGATGAACAGTCACCATTTCAGTATTGTGATGGCTTTTGCTTCAGACTTTAGAATTGTAGAGAAATTGAGGTTGAAAGAGATCTCTGGAGGTATGTACTTTGACATCCTACTCAGAGAAGGGCCAACTTCAAAGTTGATCAGGTTGCTCAGGGCCTTGTCCTGTCCACTGTTGAATATCTCCAAGGGCGGGGATTCCACAGTCTCTGAAACTCCTTTGGTGCTTATCCACTCTCACTGGAACTTTCCTTCCTTGATTTAAGATGTCCAGCAGGTCTATTGAGGCACTTGTCCTCAGTGTCCAAACTAGCCAAAAGGTGCTATTATTTTTTTCAGTCTGTGAGCCAGGTATTCCCAGAGACAGGAAGGGCTTGTGTCTCCCTCCTCTTGCCCCCTCCACACCCTTGACATGGAGCAGGATGCAGGTGGGGCATGCAGTTGGATTGAATAGATAAGTGGTGCCTCTTGGGCTTGCTGTTGAGCCTTTGAAGTGCTAGACATAGGATTGCTGCTTGGCAGCTGAGTGACCTTTTGTGGAAATGCCTTCAGAAACTGTCCGAACTCTGCCTTACCATCCAAACTGGAAGGGAGGGATGTGGCTCTTTTCCTTTAGAGGTGGTTGTTGTAAGTTAAACCCTCACATTTAGCACAGTGCAAGTGAGGAATAGTGACTCTGAAGTCCACCTTAGCCAAAGCAAAGTTGTGAAATGGGCCTTTATAATCAAATTCCCCTGTTCCAACATGTTCTTCAGTTGGGATTAGAAGACAGTCCTTGCAGGCCATATGCAAGGTGGGGCTCTCAGCACTCTGCAGTCCCTCACTGCATATGCTGACACCTGTTTTCCCTTGAAAAAATGAATCTATGGTGCTTGAACTACAACTGTAAAAGCACTGGAGTAGGCAGGAAAGGATGCCAGAGCTGCCTCTCTAGCCCTTATCTTCCCTGGGACTGAACCTTAGAAGCAAACTGGCACAGGCCTTGGACTCTTGAAAAGATGGCCACGGTGTCGGAATCAGAGATTCTGACAATGGCCAAGTTCTCTCCACTGAAAGTTTGCTGGGCAGCACTTCCCTTGTATTTGTATAACTCCAAGCTATGCTGTAAACAAGCCACTTCAAATCCCTTGGGATTCAGAGTTATTTTCATCATCCCCAGTGTCACTGAGCGGGGCCTGTCTGGCAAACAGGTTATTTCCATGACAGCAAGCTTCAGCTGCTAGAGCTGGGAGGCCCCAAGGTTCATCATCTCCTTTGGAGCAGCATTAAGATGAGCCACATACAACTTGCTGCTGCTCTGCTTTTTTTAATTTTTAATTTTTATTTTAACTGAATCAGATCACACAAGATGTGTGATTTCAGTGCAGCCTGTAGTGCTGTTCACTGTTCAGGATTCAGCATACTGCTGGCAGTCGATAAACATACTCAGAAATGCTGGTGGGCTCTATGTGGGCATGATTGAAAAAGGTTAAAACCATCCTCTTAAAACTCTTAAAATTGCTATTGTAGGCTATCCTAAGTTGTATTACAGTATGATTCAAGAAATGGCATTTTTTTGTTCCATACTACAGAGTTTGCATGGTTAGCAGAGCCACATAAAAAAAATGAGGCTTGCATTACTTTAGTTGGTTCAATTCCACAATTGAGAAGAGTCAAAGGTCTGAATGGTCTGATGTGAAGCCTGTATGTGAGAAAATGGCCAGTAGCATCAGTGTAAGGAAAAGAGCAAAGAACAAGGCAAGCAAATCCAATAGTACAGGCAATTATAATACCTTATATACAGCATCCAACTTATTGTGCCTTGTAACTGGGAGACTTTCGGAGCCAGAAGTGGACTTTCTGTCAATAATTTGCTGATGTAGCTTTTTCTTTCAGTAGTTTGTTTTAGGTTGTGGGGGCTTTTCTCTTTTTGAACACATATAAACTTTTAGCATTTGTGGCACCCTATGGAACAGTTCCACTCCTGAACTACAACTCTGCTTAGAAACTGTGTTCAGAAAACTGTTTGCTTGTCTTAAACTAATATGTCCTAGTTTTACTAAATAATCCTTTCATCTTGTGTTGGAAATGTAAACAGCTAGCCCCTCTTCTTTTATAACCTTCTAACCAGAGCTCTGTGATTCCAAGAAATCTTCATTGCTGACATGGAAACAAAGAAAAAGGATGGGGCTTGCCATGTTAGGAGCTGAAAATGTGCAGGAGAAAGAAGGAGCATGCAATTTAATTGAAAGACAGCCAAAACTGGACAAATGATCTTCTCAGAAAGTGAGATAAGATAGAGATTTTAGTAACTTCCCCAGAATTCCACAAGATGAGTATAATAGGAATTCAACTGAAACTTTCACATTTCCAGTGAAGTACTCTAATAACAAGATCATTTTACCGCTGATGTTTCCTCTTGAGTACTCTGTGACTTCCTAATAAGCAGCAACTTCTAGAAAAATCTTCCACAAACCCCCCCATCTATGAGCTCACATTTGGAAATTGAAATGCAGAGTTGTACCCTACTGAAGTCCTTGGTTCTGACTGAAATAGTAAGCTTGATCCTTTCCTTTCCCTTTTAGACATTTGAAGAGCTGAAATCCTTTTTGATGTACTTGGCAAGCACATAATACTTAAATAACACAAGTAGCAGGCAACTTGCAAGACTGCCGAATTTGTTTTGTTTGTGTCACGCAAGGTCTCCTTCTTTGTGAGACTCTGAGCTCAGAGTCAAAGCTAGAACAAAACATTTTTGTATGGGTTGTCAGAGATGTCACTTCATTCTCCAAAGGTCTAAATGATTATCCAAATTGTCCTTTTCTGTGGCTACAGTCTCATCTACTGAGAGGTAAAGTTTCTATAAATTTATTTCTTTAAATATGGAGGAGGCTGGAAAGGAGCACTTCACAAATGAGAGTGGGTTTTTTTTTCACATCCAGTTTGCTAATTTTGTATTTCGGGTCAATAGAAACCTCTCTTTGAGTCTGTTGGAATTCTGGAGGGATTCAAATACACTGCAAATACCATCAGATATTTGGAGGCTCTGATTCACCTCATGCAAATAAAGCTATTGCATTCAGGAGTAACTTAGCTTTAGGGTAGTGGGTTGGAGATCACTGACTGTTTAAAATTAAATCCTGGAGCCATTTGAAGGAAATGAGTGAGGCCTTTGGTACCTAACTGCCATGGTTAAACTGAACAAGCAAACTAGTAGGTTACCAATACAAAATGCTAGATTTTTGCCATCTTTACTCAGAGCTTTAGCCCTAATCGGAGTTAGTGAAGGTCTCTTTAATTTCTTTCAGCTTCAGCAAAAGTGAAACAGTGGGGTTTTGTCCTTCTCTGTCCAGAGGGAAACAAAAAACCCCTACTAATATGGAAATGTAAACGTGCATTTTGGTGACCCAGGTTGTTATTAATACCACAGGCTAAGGGCTGTAATTTTTGAAGGTTTGTGTATAGCTGAAGCAGCTTTCCTAGTATGCTTGAAGACAAATGACTAAAATCAGAAATGGATTTATTTACAATTATGAGCTTGAGGTCATTGATGTAAGTGTTGCAATTAGTGTGAATGCATAATTCTTTAGGAGTCAAGGAGCCTTCTCTAGCAAAGCTGTTTACAGTGTTACACTATAACCAGAATTCCTGTTCAAAATATAAATTCAGGAGTCAGCAGCCAATTATTAGCACTAAGCACTCCACGTTTTCTTTGAATTAGTAAATCCACTTAGAGGTCCCAGTTCAGACAGGCACTCAGCAATACACGGAACTATAAGCATATTGTTTAAGTCCATGGACTTCCATTGGATTTAACAAGTCTTTAAAGTTCAGGCTGTACTTAGGCAACCCTCTGTACTGGAGACCTACAGAATAACATAGGCAGGTGACAGTGCTTTAAAAAAGCAGTGCCAGTATGAGCCAAGCACAGCCAGATCCTTAAAATCTTAGAGGAAACAGAAGGGTCACAATTTGAAAAACAAATTTGTTTGAATTGTGATTAAAACACTACCTGGACTGGGGAATGTGCTCATCCCTATGTATGCCTGTAGATCTGCCTCAGGCTTCTGTGCTGGTTCAAGGTGAGTTTTGTTGACATCACGTCTGCATGACTTGCATAATGTCTTACAGGCTACCAGCAGTCTCATAGCTTGTGTCACAAGACAGATAGATAGGTAATGCTTTTATGATGAATAAGGAAACCCTGTTGAGGCATTTCTAGATATGGTTGTGCAGATGCCTAGTTTGAAACTGTTCCATGCAAAAGCATAAGGGTATTAACCTCTGCTAGAAGATAGGTGAGCCTTGTGCAATTTTGTGTGCTAAATGCCACTGAGCAGCTTTGAGCGGAGTTTGTTTCCTAAGGTGAAAGCCCATATCCCTTGATTCCAGTGGTTTTGCTGTTTTTATACGTTGGGTGTTTTGTGCAGAAAGCAGACTGATGGATCATCCAGCACACCAACTGGCTTTCACTGATAAGCAGGTAAGATGGCTTTGGTTACATGTAGGTGCCTGCAGCAAACATCATCTGTCCTCTGATACACAGATTGGTTTAGCTACACCTCAGCATGTCCATCCTTTCTGCTGAGAGATATCTGTGGTGTGCACACCTTTTGGCCTTCCTAAATGGGCTGTCTCTTACACAAATGTGCTGATACTGAAATTAGGTGAGCATTAATAAAGGGGTAAAGTTAGTTCATCCTGTTAGGGGACAGAAAAGGCTCCCCTTTCCTTTCTCCAACAGAACGTGTGTGGCTTTTCATTGGGTGACTAGCAAACAACCATTTGGATTCTTTTTCTTTGTTTCTTAGACCTGCTCATATCCCTGTGAAGTAGGTTTGGTGTTGGTCCTGAAAAGTCAGAGGTAAATCTTAACAGCAGACTCCACAAAACTATTCTTGCTGTCCTAGCTAAGAAGACTGCAAACAGGCAGATAGCTGTGAAGGCAGGAAGTTACTCTGATTCTAGAAAACTATTTCCGCTAAATTGGTTGGGAGTGTTATTAGCAGCACAAGACATGAGCATTAGAGTCCTGTGCTCAGGCAGTAAATTTGCTGTCAAACCACCCATTTTCTCTCTTGTTCCCAGAGTCACTGGTCCAGTAACAGCCTAACACATGCTGCTACCTGCTCTGGAGCCACAATCCAGCAGTATGACACATAACCTTTGAAACTGGAGGCAGTGATGAGGCCTTTTGGGTGCACAATTGTCAGTAGAAAAAAGGAGGATGTACTGATATATATAGATATAAAATATGACAGCACCTCTCTTTAAAATACACATGGAGATAAAATGATGGAATGACTCATTTAGTTCACCTCCACAATAAAAATCCCTTGAAGGTGGCTTTCCCTGGGATAATAATGTTGGCCTTTCCCTCATCTACCTGCACTTATCTGTCTATACTTCAAATAGGATAAAAGGAAAAATATATTTATTGTGAAAACTGCATTTTAGGTTCTTTGATAACACAACTGAAGTACCTCCTCAAAAGGCAGAGAGGCTGTTTGCAATGTGCAGCAAATCCCTGTTACCACTGTTGTGGTAACAACAAGACCCAGCCTCTTGTCTTACAGGCTCTGTTTGGCATCACTGTGTAAGGACTTATGTACCACTGTGAACTACAGCGCCTCAGAGGCTTTTTGCACCCAAATGTTCAAAGTTTAGAAGTTTTTGGTGAGGGGAGGGAAATTAAGAATTCATCCAAAGCTAGTGAAATAGTTAAGAAACATTTTGGTGACTTTAGTAGGTTTTGTGTTTTTTTTGCTCTAGCTTAATGCTGAAAGGGGCTGGTGACTTCTGCTGACACCAAGTTCCCTCAGCAAGCAACACTGACTGGTGTCTCCACAGCTGGACATGTGGTTGCCAGTACCTGCTGGGAGAGAAAGGCCCTGAACTATTTGGGATACAGCACAATGTCAAGATGTATGTCCAATAACAGGCCTCTGCAGTAAACGTCAAAATACATAAGTGTACAAAAAAGTATTTTTGTTTTCTCTCTGGCTTTCTTTCTGTCCTTATCATCTTGGGTACCCTTTGACACATCATTAAGCAGCGCAATGCCACATGTGCTAACTCCCTGTTATATTCCTAGGGCTTACCAAAAAACCAAGAGGCAATATCTTATTCTATCTGCTTCAGCTGTATTAGGCTTATTTAAATACAGTCCTACTGTTTTCCATCCTTGTTAAGTTCTGTTGCAGAAAAATATCAGAATGCTTACAGACCTTATACACTTTAGCTTCCATGAAGTACAAATACCTGGATTCTAATGAAGTACTAGTTCAGCTCTCTGTCTGCTTGTAGGTGTAATTTTTATAGTAAGAAGTGAATATTTATTAGAAGAGTACCCATATTACCCTCTGTCATAAATGCATACTGTTACAGAACAATGAGAATATCTACATGTCTGCTGTGTGAGCCTGGGGAGTGGATCCCTCACTCTACAGGCTGGGGACCAAGTCACCCAACAAAGTGTCAGGAATGGCATGTTCTCTACTTTGCCTGGCCAGTGGCCCACTCAGTGACTCCATGAATACTATCCTGCTCTGCGTCTCATCTTCCTCACCTGCAAAATAAATAGTGGTGATTCTTCACTTCCTTGGTATTAAGCTAGCTTAGTAAATGTCAAAAAAGGCACTGAAGTAATTCACAGTTATCTAATTAGATACAGCATCACACTGATAATGAACTGAGACAGTTCATTATCTTACAGAAATCCATTGTAAGATGAAATACCACTGTACTGGAAGTTAAATATTGAAAGACTACCAAACAAAGAAGAGTTTTACTGGCTTTTTGTTTGTCTAGCGGCCATTGGGTAATGCTGTGGGGAACAAGAATTGGAAAAAGGGGGCCTTTCCCTCATCTACCCTCAGCTTCTGGTAAGCTGCAGTTAAGGGAATACTCGAGCAAGGATTTGCATTTGGACGATCATGTTTAATCAGCATGATGGGGACACTTTCCATAAACTTGTCTAATCATTTTGTTTCTTAGCTATTGATAGCACTGAGTTCTGGTTTAATAGGTGTTGTGTGAAAGAGCACTTTCTTCTGTTTCAAACTTGCCTTCTAGCTTTGTTTGGTTCTCCCAATTATTTCTTGTCCTTATAAGAAACAGTAATTAATTGCTTCCTTACATTCCATGGCTTGCTTGTCATTTTAGAGACCTTGAACATATCTTTAAGGCCCCTCCCTGTTGTTGTTCCCTTCAGTCCAGGGAGTTCCATTTAGCAGGAAAGTGCAAGTTCCAAGCCTAGCACAGGGATTTGGCAGCAATCCGTAATTTGATGTTTTTAATCAAAGCTGTGCCTTGACTGTGATTTCAGATTCCGGCAAGTTGTTGCTGAATATGAACCAGAAGTACAGGAAGTATCCCGGCTCTTCCGGTCTGTCCTGCAGGAAGCTACTGAGAAGATTAAAGAGGAGGAAGAGGCCAAGAAGCTTGCCAGGCAATGGAACACAAAGAACAGAACCAGCCTCTCCTTAGCAACATTTAAATCTCGGTCCAGGATTTCCCCGTTCATCAGTGATATCAAGACCATCTCTGAGGATGTGGAACGGGGCACCCAGCCCACCAGAAGGGTTTGGAGCATGCCAGAATTTCGGAACACCAAGGATTTCTGACTCTATACTGAATAAGGTTTTTAGACAGTGATCTTCCAAAATCCCATCTAGCCCTTTTTTAGCTCTACTGTTTCTTCTTTGTTCCAGCTCTCTCTTCCTGCCTCTCTCTGTCTTGGAAGCTGTGTCCATAGTAACTGCGGCTGATGCCTGCAGTGGATGATACAATTTATTACCAAACATGGTAGCCTTTCCTTTAATTTAGTAGCTATTCAGTAACCTTAAGGGCAAGGCTTACTTACTATCTCATTTTTATTACTGCTCTTTTGTGGAAAATGAATTAGTTTTGCTATGTCTGTCTTCCCCTTTCCCCTCCAGCCTGGATTTAGTTATCTATAAAAACTTTTGGCTCAAGCTACTGAGAGCTGCTGCCTGGACCAATCTTGCTGAAAGCAAGACAGCCACTTAAATGAGTGAGGCTTGCAAGATCAGGCTTGTGAGGTAAAGCTGGTATCTGATTTGGAACTGAACTTCCTTTTCCAACTAATAGCCTTCCTCAGTGCTACAACAAACTTCACAGGTAACCTCAGCACTGCTCTTGATCCACTTTTCGCTGACAGTTCACAATCCAACCTGACTAGAAAGAGACCCAAGCTTTTTGAGATTAAAGACCAATATTATTCCACAACAACCAGTTTATGCATGTTCAGGTTTCTTGGGTATTTTCTCTTTTGTGCAGGCAGAACCCCCTGAACCTTGCACCTGCAGAGTAGATAGAAATTGAACAACCTGCTATGTAGACATGCAGGTGGATACCTCAGAGTTGTGTCAAATGCTGCTGTGGGTCCTCACTTGCTGAGGTAAGTGCTCCACTCCACACCCCAGTAATAAATCAGCAGGTTGAAATTAATGTTTATGGCCAAGCCTGAAACAGTACTGAAGTACAGCATCCATGTACAGAGAAGGGTGAAGGGACTCAGCATTCACCCCAGGGCTCTTTGTACAGCAGCAACAGGTGAGATCATTTCAACAGCTTGCTGCTGTGAGTGTCTGAAGGGCTTTGGCAGATGAATGTTCTGCTGAGAGCTTGAAGAAGCAGGAAAATGCCATTAAGGAAAAGCTGCTAGGGCCCTAAGTCAGCATCTGTAGGGAGAGCTCTCACCAGCAAAGGAAACAGGACAGCACACTGTGAAAGTCATGGGTCCTGAGGAGAACCCAAGGGCTAGGATGCTTTGTGGTGACCAACAGAAGATGGGGAAGGAATGCCTGTATGACTGGCTTTTGGGGAATCATCCCAGTGGGGTATAGCCTCCCGGAGGACCCTCTCGCTTTGTTGTTCTTTTGTCCATTTCCAGCTCTTTTCCCCTGGGGATCTTTGCAACAGCATGTGGGTTCCACAGCCAAGAGAAAAACCCTTTGAAGCTGTGCCAACTCTGGGAAGAATTCCAGTGCATGAAATCTATCCTGGAGTAGAAATGTGTGGTTTCTTCCAGAGATGGGGGAAGGCAGAATAAAACAAAGATCAAGATCAAACCCTTCAGAGTTCTGTAAGACTGTGAGATTCTGGCTCTTCCTCTCTCCCCTCTGGGCTATGTAAGATTGAAGACAAGGCTTTCTTACTAGCACCAGGCTGTAGTTTCTTGTCCCTTGGTAAACACTGCTGCCAGCAATCCCCCTAGGGACAGATAGTAGAAGCTCACCTTGCGGCTTCCAAATACAGCATCCAGTTTGGGACAAGCTATTTGAACTCTAGGTCAATGAGGGAGAGTTTAAAGCCTTCTGACAATCAGCTTAGTGTTTTTCAGCCATATGTCCTTGTGAAGTAATGTGATTGTGTATATGAAGTTTAAAAACAAAGGCTTGAGATACTTAGCATAGCTTTAGCTGTCTAGAAGATGTAGGATCTCTAGCAAGGGATCAATTTTCAGAAAAATTCTAGTCTGGAAAAAAGTCAGCCATATTTTTTTGATATATATTTGCAGGCCACTGTATGGTACTGAGGGCCGAGTTAATGAATTTCCTGCTACAGCACTGCAGTCATTTGATTTGCACTTATGTTCTATTTGACACTTTCAGTATTGACTGTATTGATGCGATGTTATGGACTGCTGGGAGACACGGGACATTTTGACACACTGACATAAAGCTCTTTGTTACAGTACAGTGTCAATAGTGTGCTCACTCTTAAGGAAAATCAGGAGTAACTAACTTCCCTACACCAACATACAAAGCCAAGGAAATCACCTGAAGGGCGTTCACACTATCACAGCAGCCTGTGATCATACTGTGTCCTTCATTAACAACTCCCAGCTAGCAGATACCATTCTCCTGCAAGAGCCAGCAAAGGGAGACAAATCTGATCTTTGGTGAAAAACCTGCATGTTATGGAGGCCAGGCTGTGGCAGTGCTTGTGACAGCTGTTTTGTTTCAATTTACCCAGCATTTCTAATTCCACAACAAAATGTAATCCAAACTTTTAAACCATATCACTCTCCCTGTACTGCTTCTGCAGGTTACACTGGGCTCATGGTAGGATCTGATGACAAAGGGATATTCAGATACCAAGCTGTGAGAGTTCTGTTCTTATTCCATGTTATCTAGTACTCTTGAAGGGATAGAAGTACTACCATGTTCACCTGTAGCCAGCTGTTTGGAGACTGACTGTGACCTTCTGCACTGTGTGTGCAGCAGCAGGTACTGAAGCAGAGCTGGAGAAGTGGTTTGGACATACGACTGCTGCACTCTGCTTGTGATGCTCCTTTTCCTTAGGAGTGCTGTAGACGGAACCATGAAAGATCCTTTGCTCAGAGCATGTAGCAACAACTACACACTCATGTTTGCTTGTCCTAATTCCACATTTCTGTGTGGCTAAATTAGCGTCTTAGTTCAAATCAGGAGCATGAAACTCTTGACTGTCCCCACCTACTGTGCTATGGTCCGTGGCTCTGAGCACACACAGTGGGCAAACAAGATTGCTTTTGGCTGAAGCTAACCCAAGTGATCCAGGTGGCTCACAGCTCCACAAAGCTGGACTAATGGTGGTCTGAAATAAACCCTCACAAAACTTATGTACAGCGAACATCAGGTCATCATTGATAACTCTCTGACTCTACAGCTCTGCTCCTCCTGGGCTGCACTACTTGCTAGTGTAGAAAAACTAAACAAAACATTTCTACACAGCCCTAATGGGACCCTCTCATCTGTTCTTAGCACCTTCCTAGAGCTAGTCCATGTCTTAATTCCTTAGGAAGAATAAAAACTGAACTAGCAGCACACCATCATTAATATACAAGACTGAACTGAACAAGCATCATTCTAAATCCTCAAAGATTCTCTTGGAACTGAGCAAGGATTTTGGTATCAGCACAGAGTATTGCTGTTGGCCCATTGCTGCTAACCTTGTGCTGCCCAAAGGACACCATCACACCCACAGAAAAGCAGTCCTACACTTGCTATACATTCCAATAAGTAATGGCAGCAGCTCAGTTGCACTGCTGGGCTTCCAAGGGCTAACACTTGCCAGAGGCACTACTCACCTGAGGGAGGCTGGGCAGCCCTGCTTCTGGGGCTTCTACAGATGGGCCTGGTCTGGAGGCTGTGGCAGCCAGCAGAGGTGTGCAGTGCAGGAGGTGAGGCTTCTCACCCATGTTGGCACATAGTTCAGGCAGCTGTCACGCCACAGGGAACTGGAGTAAGTTCTGCAGGAAATACCTGTCTGCTGACATTGCACTGTTTATATATTTCATCATGGAACCTTGGAGAATTAAAGTAAAGCTGTGGAATATAAACCAACTGATTCGTACTTGTTGTCTTTATTAAAGATCTCCTGAAATATAATCTGTCCATATCTAGCCAAATACAACAGCTGTTCCACTGCCCTACTCTGTGTGTATCAGAGGAGAAAGGCAAGAATGGTAAACGTACTTGATCTAAACAAAAAAACCAATCCTCTCTCTAAAGGCTACAAATGCAACTGCCCACCTTCCATCTTGCTACCTCTACAAACAGATCTGAAGATACAAGGTGATAAATAACCAGGATTAAGCAATTGCAAAGGTCTGAAATTCTCTGAAGCTACATAGTTTACAGATACAACCTTGAAATCATCAACATGCTTCCAAGCACGTCTTACATTAACCAGTATTACCACAAAATGAGAAGATATAAGTGACAAAATGCATGTTTTGTCTCCAAGTACTTTTGAGTCACTCCATTGATTCCATACCTGATCCTGGGTACTACAACACCTTAATATCAGCAGATGGCCCCAGATGACTCAGGACTCCATCTGCTAAGCATCATACCTGCAAAGCATGCATGTGTTTAACAAAGGGGAACTTTTTTTTCTCCACACAAAGTATTAGTGAAGCATGGATTGCACTGCCTGGCACACTGTGATCAGACAGATGAGTGGTTCCAAAAGGGAACTGTGTGAGTACAGAGGGTTGTACACCACGGTGGTCTAGATGTATAGCACAGGGCTTAAGCTACTCCTTGACAGAAGCTGTGGACAAGCAAATCTGTGTTGTTGTTATGCTACTTCCCCCAAACATTCCTATAGGCCTCTTTCAGAAGGAAAACTACAGCCAGCTTGACTGGATGGCCATTCTGATATTCCTGTGTTCTGCTATACCTCTCTGATGAAGGACATGGCACTGTAGTTTTGCCCAAAAAGCATTCTGAGAAGTACAGTCACAGCCCTTTTGGTTGTGCCCTGCCATAGAGGAAGGGCTATTAGGCCTCCCTCAGTTCCACCCACCTGTGCCAGAAGAGACATCATAATCTCGGTGCCTGCCTTTCCCTGGTACTGCCATCTGTGCCGTGGGCTGTTGGCACAAGGACCTCTTGTTCTCTTTGCATGATCAGAGAAGCCATGTTTTGAGCTGGCTTACATCAGAAAGATACTATGCTGGCCCTGAACATTGGGTCTTGGGCTCAGGTCTCCCAGTGACTACCATGTAATTTCTGTGCAGTTGCTGCACAAAGATACTCTCAGACTAAGGGAAATTCCTTACAGGATGAGAGCTTAAAAATACAACAGAAAGGTGAGGAAAAGGGATACAAGAGGCACAATGGATTATGTGGTGATTTATGGTTATCTGTGTACACTGTACACTTCATAAAATTATAAATTCTTAGCATCTTACCACTCTATTTCAGTCAAAATCACACGTTGCCTCTACCAAATAAATGTAATCTGACCCAGGAGCAGATATACAGGAGAGGGGGAAAGAGCTTCTGTGTTTTTGACATCAGAGTACCTACTCTCAGAATGCCATTACTATTACATCTGTTCAGTGATCATGATGTATTCTCAAAGGCCTCTATCATGTCACAGTCCATGTGCAGTACCTTTTCCAACGCTATTCTCTCCAGTGTCGGGTTGCCTGAAGCAGCAGATTGCACCTGATTTGGTCTGAAGACTATTTAAATAACCAGATGTGTTATGAAGCAGCAACAGTGAAATACTCAAGTTTGTGGCTTTTTTTTCTATACCCTGGCACTGGTATTTAAGAGATGGAGAAGAGCCAGGTGCAATTTCTGAAGAACTCAGCAGCCCCAGGCAGGGTGGTGTAAGAACACCTGGTCCTTCCAAGCCCCTATTGGGTCTCAGTAACTTGCTCCTGTTGCATTCAGCTACTGAGAAGTTAAAGGCTTCCTTCTGCCTTTGACACGCAAGCACCAGCAGAAGAGACTATTGTCTGTCCTCAGCACAGCCAAGGGCAAGAAATGAACAAAGACTGGGTTAAATTCATAGGACAGCAGTAATAAATGTTCCCCATAAACAAGCATAATTAGGTATTTGCAGTCTAATTATAGGGTTTCAGAATAAGAAAGTGCAAAGCCAATGTCCAAAGGTAAAAAAAAAAAAAAAAAAGACTTCCGTAACATTCCAGCTGGGCAGCAATGCCACCTACTGGTGCATATCCCACCACCGACTAACCAGGGAACAGGCAGCAGCTATCTATCCAGGTCTTTCCTGACAAATACAAATTCCTCACTCTGGCACTACTGTTGTCTCACACCGCTGTCACCCAGAGAGCAGCTCATGAGCGGAGAGCAAAATGAACACAACTAGTGTTAGCCCAGGTGTTTAGTGCTTTACTGGAGATGGCACCAGTGGTCAGTGTGCTGGTATGGGAACAGCTGTCATCTTAAACGCTGTGCCTCTCAGACTGGATATTAATGTTGTGTTCTTCATGCTGGTTGAAAGGACTCAAAACATGCCTCCTTAGACCCCTCAGCACCATGTCCTGCTTGTCCCTCAGACAACACTAGATGTGTTATACTCCTTGGGAATCACAATTTAAGACCAAAACTGAACCGGCAGGGAAATAACCCCTGTTGTCAACGGCCAAATACATCATGATCTCTGCACTGAACAGTAATTTTGATGATTAATTCTGTCCACAGATGGAACTAGGTGGCTGGGTGCTTGCCAATAATTTTAAGAAGTAGCTCCTCAAAAGCTTCAAATACAACAAATCCCCTACAGCTTCAAATACAACCAAGTAGCAGACTGGAGGATTCTCACGTGTGCCCAAGACCTCATTGCTTCAAGCGAACCCAATTAAATAAATCTCAGCCAAATAAAGTTCAGCCATTTCATGGAGTCCCCAAATAACAGTGAAGCTCCCCACCTTTAGAGCTGAACTGGAACTTTGGAGACTAAATATGCACACCAAAGACCATGAGTTTTACACACCAAAGGACATCACAGCTCTATGCAGCTGTCAGGGCCCATGCCCACGCCAGGGCAGCTTTGGCAGGTGATCCCATGACAAGTCACTTAGCCCCTCTGACCTCTGCTCTTCCCCTGTGTATAGAGCTCACTCAGTTTTTCCTGCTGCAGAGGATGACTGGGAAGCTCATACATTCCTGCAGCATGAAACACCCAGGTACCTCAAAAGAGCACAAATTGCCCAAGTTTAATCATACTAAATACTGAAGAGTTACCATAATTGCAGGTCCTGCTCAGTTCTGCAGGATGATACACCTTAGTTCCATGAAGCCAGGTACTTCCAAGACAATTTTGCATTTATACATATTTCCTCAGCTTCATCTCTTCTACATTTTTGTGTGGGCAAGAGTGAATTTCAAGCAAACCATAAAGGAAACTAGTAACAAAGAATTGCACTGCCCATGAGAACTGTCTGAGTCAATTAATTGCTTGCATCAATCATTCTTTCATGGTTTGGGTTTTGCCTGTTTTCCCCGCATAAGANGAACTATCCCTGGGCCTGACCATTTCAGCCCAGGGGGGGCTGGTAACCCACAACACCACGCCAGGACAGCTTTGGCAGGTGATCCCATGACAAGTCACTTAGGCCCTCTGACCTCTGCTCTTCCGCTGTGTATAGAGCTCACTCAGTTTTTCCTGCTGCAGAGGATGACTGGGAAACTCATACATTCCTGCAGCATGAAACACCCAGGTACCTCAAAAGAGCACAAATTGCCCAAGTTTAATCATACTAAATACTGAAGAGTTACCATAATTGCAGGTCCTGCTCAGTTCTGCAGGATGATACACCTTAGTTCCATGGAGCCAGGTCCTTCCAAGACAATTTTGCATTTATACATATTTCCTCAGCTTCATCTCTTCTACATTTTTGTGTGGGCAAAAGAGTGAATTTCAAGCAAACCATAAAGGAAACTAGTAACAAAGAATTGCACTGTCCATGAGAACTGTCTGAGTCAATTAATTGCTTGCATCAATCATTCTTTCATGGTTTGGGTTTTGCCTGTTTTCCCCGCATAAGAAAAGAAACTACATAACTGTGTTCCATCACCTTCCAGTAGCTTTTGGGACTACGACCACTTGTATCAACTGTGGAGAGATCTTTAGAAACACACGTTTCCTTTCGTGCTTCATGATAACTACTCAGTAGACCCAGGAGGTCTGAGTGAGCACCCTCCAGCATGGGATTGAAAAAAACCACACAGCTATTTGCACTTGTGCCTGTCTAACTACAGCACACAACTGGGAGGCAGGAGCAGTGGCTAAAAGATCAACAAGCACAAATCAAAAGGGACCAAGACTAACCAATTCTGCTGCTCGTGGCACAACCTGCTGTAAATGGGATAGAACACTTAGAAAGAACAGTGATAAGGAAGCTGGGCATGGTGGCAGAAGCTCAGCTCCTTCCCCTCCTTCCCACCATAGTGACTTCTGTTTCTTCTCTGTTGTTACAAAAATTCAGCTGACTTCTGCATGATTCCCAGAATGGAAAGTGGTGCAGGGACACAGAAAGTGAGTGCGACAGGGAGGACTGTCTCACACGCATACACACACACATACACACACAAAGTAGATTTTCATCAATTATTCATCATTTTAGGAAGAATCTCAGCTTGCCCAGCAAGGTATGCTTCTGCAGCCCCTTCTTTATCCCCTGACCTCTGTCCCATACCATGACTTCTGACAGCAGCAGTCTCCCTCCATCCCTACCTCATACCTTTTCTATTGCTCTATTGTTCCAGCCCACATCTTCACCCACAGCATGCACCTTTTTGAGACCTGGCAGCAAGTCTCTCTATCGCGTTGACGTTCCACATCACTTAACAGTTCCCGCATGCAAATTTTTCAACCTGATTTTCACCACATTCTTACTGTTGTAACCCTCACATCTGGTTCAGTCTGTGGTTCAGCTGCCTCACTAGTGACCTGAAGCAGTATTAAGAAGCCATGCTTTAGTGAAAAGCTCAACAAAATGAACCTCTTTCCTGAGGCAGCAAGGCATGGACAATTACTCTGGTTGTAAGGGCCTGTGCTCTAGGCCTGTAGGGAGGACTGAAATCTGCTGGCCAGCTCCAGACAGCAGCCTCGAAGATACTCGGTCTCAGTGCTTGTGGGGAAAGATGGAGAAACAAAGGATGCAACATTACTCAAACCACTTTAGAAACCTGGGAATCTACATGGAGATGGGTAGGAAAGAAAACGAGGTTTATAAAAGCAACAGCTGCTGGGAAGCTTCAGGCACCACCTCTAACTGGCTGGGCAGGAAAGAATAAAACTGAATCATTGCCACAGAGCTTAAGCTGCTTGGCTCTCTAAAAGAAATGATTGCTTAGAAGTAAATGCTGGCATAGAAATATTTTAAAGCATCACCAAAGCATATCCAGCATGTCAGAACCAAGCAGGAAAAATTCCTGTCCTGAAACACCAAAAAAAAAAGGATTTGTTTGTTTTTTTAGAAAAAGTGCCTTGACTTGTTTTTGCATCATTAGAGTTGGCAACTACCAAAACCCTAAAAGAGGAACAGACCACATCATAATACTAAAAGCTCATTGCCTTTTCCATACTAATGTGGAACAAGGAAGTAGTTTTTACAATCTTGATGAAGGCACCAAAAAGTGAATTATTTCAGTTAAGTCTGAACCTTCCAACCAATGCAGTTCTTTACAAGTGTAATCTCTGGGTTTCCCATTCATATTTGCTTTCTGTCTTCCAAATTTTTACTCCCTCCTCACCCTGAAAAATTTTCAGAAATTATACTGTTATATAAAATAAACCCTAAGGAATTGGAAGGACGTTAGTGTCTTCTAGGAGTGTGTTTGGGATTGATGTTGTTATGCAAAGTCCAGAGAAAAAAGCTGCTTATCTGGGCAAGATCCTTTGACATCACTAGCTAGAAGATATCAAAGTAGCATAAATCAAAACATAATCCCCACGACAAAAAGGAGGGGTTTTATTGTTTGTTTTTCTCCCTACTGACATTGCAGAACAGTACTTCCAAAAAAATAGCTTCCATTTCCAGATTACAAGTCAAGGAAACTCCAGTTCTTACCTATGTTTTTCCAAGTTTTATGTTGATAAGGATGTAAAGACTTGCTTTTCTGGATCAGAGCTTTAGTCTCTAAAGAGTTACATCTCTGCAACAACTGCAAAATGCTTCACAATAAAAAAAAAACCTAAGGAAAAGACAGGATTCTAGCATCTTCAGAAGGTTTCACACATCAAAACAGTTATAAAATTATCCCTTGAGCAATGGTACAGATATTCAGGTTTGCTTCAAAACACCATAGGAGACACAGTTGCAGAGAGTTTTCCACTTGCTCTTTAATGAACTCCCACAGGCTGACTGCTGTACACCTGACACTGTTGTCAAAGTCAACTACCCTTGACTCCTTTCTTTCAGGCGTTCCTAAACTGTAGTTCCTGGGAAGCACTCACTTCACCAGCGATTCAAGTGGGATTCCCACATCAGAGTTATGTACACAGGGGCTGCTGGGTAATCAAAAGTCAAGCTCTGGAGTGAAGGAAGAGCGCAAGCACTGAGCAAACTACCACAGTTAACACCCAATTTAAGCGGGGCTCCAGCTGCATATCCGTACCTGTCACAGTGGACTGTCAACATATCCAGAGTGTCATATTCCTACACCTCTTTCTTCATTAGACTAAGGTGTGTGGTGTGTGTCTTGCTGCACTTCAGACAGAGAAAGATTTGATACACAACTCATGGGATCAGAAGGGCTGAGCAGAACTCCAGAGTTTTTAGGTCTAGGAACTGCAGCTCCAGATGTGGGGGGTAAACTATTTATTGTGACCTGCCTTTGAACAGCTGATCCAGATAAACAAACAAAATCAGAGACCTTTCCTGCTTCTGTTTTAGGATACAAATCATTTGCTACTATTATTGCTCTAAGAGTATTTTGCTTTTACATTTTCTAGTGAGAGAGACCAATAAACTGTCCAGAGAAACATCATATCTCAAACTCTGAAAGAAAATAATATATTAGTGAATGAAATTTCAAAAAAATCATTTATGTAAAAGCATGTTCTATTTACAGAGGTCAAATTGCTCTTCAGGACAAGTATAACCACTACCAGAAAAAAATATCCATATAAGAAACACCTCATGTTTTAAAACAGACATTTACAAATACTCTGCTTAAACTACTAGAAAAATTAAGACATTTGAAATTAAGAGTGCATTCTGCATGCAGTTAGGATAGAAATTACATTATTTGACGTCAGTGTGTCGTATCATTGTCAATGACACACTCCTGGGCTTTTCTAAAACACCACAGCCTGGCTATTACCTTAGGATCTCAAAAGGAGGACATGGATCTTCATTAGCAAGTTATTAGCTACTCTTCATTTTGCCATTAAAAAAGGACATCCCGATTGTCTTCTCGGCAGGAGGGCCTGGTCTCGTCGAACTTGGCATCCTTTTCCCTGAGTTTCCCCTTAGTGTTTTGCTAGGCATGATGATCATTGACTTGGTATATCTACAAGTCCTTGGCCACCACTCTTCCTATTACAAGGCAGAGTTCAGAAATTCCAGGAGCTGCGCACGGTTCCGGTCTCTCTGTAGAGCAGAGAAGCAGAGGCAACAGTTGAACAGACTCAGTGGAGCAAGGCTGCAGATCCCTGTTTTCTGTAGGGCTTTCACATCCACATGCACATAGCTGGATCTAACCAGCTATCGGTTGGGTGTGAGTGCCTGGGAGAAGCCCCCAGGCAATGGGTCCTGGGGAGGGATACCCTCGAGACAAGCTGTCCCTGTCACTATTTCATGATACGTTTTCTAAGTGGCTCCCTGCAGAGGCTCCACTGGGTTGTAATCATGTAGCTCACAGTCTGCTCAGGAGGGAACTCACAAGCAGAGCAGATGCTGTTCTCTGGTGTCTGAGGAGACTTTCACTGTAAACACAGTAAACACAAGCAAGTCTTGTGCTTTGGGAAGGGTAATTGTTTTTTCTGTGCATAAACAGCAGCTTGCAGCATAACAGAACATTGAATTTAGGTTCTTTTCTTCACATAAGAGGTGGCCCAAACAGTTAAAACACTTATTTCAGTGTTTTTTTATTAAAAAAAATTGCATCTTTAAATATTGTAAAGAACGCATGGTGTTCAACTCAGCAGGATCACTGGCACCAATCATAAAAGGACCAGCATCAAATATTTGATGTCAAATATTGTAATGAGCAGGTTACTAGGACAGAACTGACAAACATTCAGCATAATTTAACACAAACTTCAGTGGCCCAGAAAGAAGATAATGTATTTCCGATCGAATTTAGCTTGGAATGCTCATGTCTGCTTCAGCAGCTATAGAATGAACTGCTGTGGCTGGACCAGAATCTGCCAAGCTGGATATACCTGAACGAAGTAGCACTTCTGACACATACTGACTAGCACCAGAGCCCTCTGCAGGCCACTCTAAGGTGTGGAAATTGCTGAAAAGTATTATTTAAGTGCTGAGTCCAAACACCCACAGCAATAGCACAAAACAGCATTCATTATATCAATTTCCCTGGGTATCTCAGCAAAAACATTTGACTGCTTTGAGAGAATGCCTGGGCACGTGGTCCTAATACTACTGTTATCTTTTTTTTTTAATTCCTCTCTAAACAATAACTAGTCTTGCATGTGTTGTGCATGTGCACAGTAAAGCAGCGATTACCACAACTGATCACAAAAGACTGAAAGAAGATGAGTACAATTAAAAACTGTAAATTATATCAACAGAGAAAGCTATGAATCGGCTAACCACTAGAGACTGAAATTCTAAGAACCTGTACCAGGACCCTTATCTACTCATGCCTGAGTATTCCAAGCCCACCTGTAAGACAAAAGCTGCCAAAAGAATGAATTAAAATTTCTCAGATGGCACCACAGCACAATAAAACCTACACTCAATTTACAACACCTAACTGCAAGACTCAATCTTCTAGAAAAGACAGTACCATTGCAAAAACATTAAAAGGTATGGTATTTTCTTTTAGGAATATATAAACTACTTTAACTCTTACCTCTATATCTTCCTTAGTCTTCTTAATTTTCATCTTAATTTTCTTTCCAGTTATCATGCTGTAGTTTTCATTCTTCTTCTTGTTTTTAAAGAACTAAAATGAGATCACACATTAAAAAGACATAAGCTTTGCTTTATTTTGTAATGTTACAAATCTCAAGTAAAATTACAGATGATAATCTTTTATATTTCCTAACCGTTCAAAACAATATAGACAGATTTCTATTTGTTTATGACAAACCTGCTGATGTTATACATATTTTTATTCCAGGACAGGTTAAGTATTTAGATGAAAAAATATAACAGGGCTTCGGATTCACACAAGCATACCTTGGAAAGCTGGACAGGTCCTGTTTTCTCTCTCTTTTTCTTCTTTTCTCTTTTTTTCTTCATTTTGTTCTCTTTTTTCCTTTTCTGCAAGAATAAGACATATATTCTTAGGCTTACGTACTCAAAAGGGCAAAACAAACCAAATCCACAAGTATCTCTCAAGGCCCTGACTAACCAAGACCACCGTTCTGTTTGCCCTTACCACTGCCAGACAAGTAGTAGCTGAAGTACAGAAAGTAACACAGCAGGGTTAGCAACCCTTGGGACCCTGAGAAACAGAAATGGTCTGTTCTCTCTCTTTTAATGTAACCCCAATATATAAAATCACTGAACAGAAGGTACTGATAAAATGAAATAAAAAATTACTACAGCAAGCATCTACTACCCGCTCCTTTCACTGACTAAAAATCAGTTCTTTTGACAAATTCTATAGTTATCAAGATTACCCACTTCTTTTTTCTTCAGAGACTACTCTGAACTCCAGCTGGACCAGCAATGACTGGAAAAAGTAACTTTTAAATTTTTTCTTTTTTTGTATAGTCAAGTAAATGCCAACCTATCAGTTCAGCTACTGTAACCCCAAAACCATGATTCAGAATTACAGAGCCACAGACAACAGCATTACGCCTCACATGACCTTTAAGGTTATTACACTATAAAAAGAACTATTTTCTGTTTGTTAACTCCCTATTTCTCTTTGTAAAATGTTTACCTTTTTGTTGTGCTTTTCTTTTTTCTTTTTCTTTGATTTAGTCTTAGGAGAATCTAAAGTTAAGGAAAAAACAAACGACAAAATCAAATCCTCTTAAGTTTAGCATTCTTGAAAAAGGCATTTGGTTTTACAAAGAAGGCATACAGAAATGTGAAACCTGAAAAGTTTTAGCTACATGTGTTGACACAGGTTGAAACTAACCCTGAGGAAAGCAACACATTAA
Source organism: Pachyramphus minor (assembly GCA_013397135.1). NCBI lineage: Eukaryota > Metazoa > Chordata > Aves > Passeriformes > Tyrannidae > Pachyramphus > Pachyramphus minor. Next base: position 101,726 of record VYXB01006395.1, read on the forward strand.
CTTACTGCCACTTACTGGTCTAACACGGAAACTGAAAATACCTGATTTACTGATTCTGCAGACATGCCAACTTCACATGAGTCCTCAAAGGCAAATGCTTGAAATGTTAAGACCAAAGTAGGACTGAATAGAAAACTCCAACTCAGGTCTCAATAGACTGGTGAAGTAGAAAAAGATCTGCGTTTTGAAAGCGTAATGAATAGAGGAGTTTAAATATATACAACATATTGTTACAAAGTGATATTTCTTTAAATGACAGTTTTTTATTTTTAAACTAATTAAATTAAATGCAATTAAACTAATTGCAAACTCTATGTAAAGAGGCACCTTAACACAGCAATAGGAAAAGGTTATGAGAGAAACACTGAACATGCAGCATTGGTATTCTGCACCGTCACTTTGTGGTGGTTTAGCCACATTTAAAACAAGCTTTAAATGTTTCCAGGAGTACTATCAAAACTGGTAAACATCATGTGCACATGTGGAGGTAGCTTACCTCTACTACTGGAAGAAGATGACCTTGATGAAGAGCGTGATGACGATGAAGAAGTGGATGTGCTGCTAGAAGACGACGTGGATGAAACAGATGATGATCTGCTTCTACTGCGTTTTCGTTTCCTTTTTTCTTTTCCTTAGGACACCACAAGGTAACAAGTGACAAGCATGCTAGTAACTGTGGTCTACAAAAAAAATGACTCTTCACAGAACTTAAACAGAGTGAGCCACTATGTGCCACGGTCTTGTCATCATTAGGAAGTGACCATGCCCAGTACTGCTGTCCAACTTGGTGACTGACTCAGAGCATCACAACCGTAACACCAGAGCAGGGCAACAGACCCACAGTGCCTACCTCGGACCTTCAGCCCTTCTTCTGAAGTTGCACACAGCGTCCTGCTTTTTTCATCGTTGCTGTTATCCATATCTAGTCAAGAGGCAAAAATACATTCAATAACATTATTTCCAAAAGAAAGCGGGGCGGGGGCGGGGTGGGATGGGGGAAAGGCAGTGCGGAAACCGAGGAAACCTGCGAACACGCCTGAGAGCCGCCCCCTAGAATCACAGAATGGGTTTCGTTGGAAGGGATGACAGTGGGTCTCCCAGTCCAACCTCCCTGCCCAAGCAGGGTCATCCCAGAGCACAAGGCACAGGACCACGTCACCCCTCCCCTCACACTGCACCACCCTGCGGGGGGCTATGCCTCAGCCGCGTCCCCTCGCATCAGGAATCGGAGGCAAACCCCCTTGTTTTCGTGCCACCGCCAGTGCGGATGCAAAAGAGGGTTTGCTCCACATCCCCTCCGTGCCAGGCTGTCGCTGGATCACGGGACCCGGCCGCGCAGGGAGTCCCGGGGGCCGCGCACCGCCCGCAGCTGCCGCAGGGCCCGGCCCGCCCGAAACCCGATGCCCCCTGCCCGACCCACCCGGGACGGGGACGGCGCTGCTCTCCTTCTGCCTTCCCTCTCCGAGCTCAGCCCGGGCCCGCCCGCCGACCCGGAAGGGCTGGAGCCGCCGCCGCCGCTTCCTGCCCCTCACACAGCAACGGGGTCAACTCTGACTCGGTTCGCAAGCGCATTTCCAAAGCTCTTTGGGCTTTACCCTGCCAAGTTTTGCGTCCCCCCTTTTAAAATACCATGTCCCCAAGCACAGAGAAATCACGGGATACTGAAACAGCTCCTGTTTCTTGTCTGAACCTAAACAAATTCAACCCCTGCTGAGCCCAAAGCTGCTTCAAACAGAAGTAACATGCCGTTCTGATTGCAGTGGATCCTCAGACCTTGTCTGGTCTAGCTTAGAATTTACTGAACTTTTACGATATTCAAGTGTAAACAAAGATATCGGTGAAATACACTGATTATTAATCTAAAGAAGTGGTTTTGCTTGGTGGTTATTATTATCATCATTATAAACAAATATCCCATAGTCCACATCCTTGTAAAAAGTCTCCATAAATCCAGCCAAAAAGAGTATTAGGCCACACTCACTCCAGAAGGATGGTAAAGTTATTTATTCTTACATTGTTTATGTACACAGTGAAGACATTTGACTAGAAAAATGCCTGCATTGTAGTAAGAGATATTCAAACAACTACAAACTGTCAATAAATACGTTAGAAACATACTGTATGCTGATGTAGAAATACCCTAAGCTCTTTTGGTTACTTATGCAGTACAATATTATTGAAAAGGTTTTTGGTATTTTTTTCATGCAACATCAAAATTCTTCCTGACAATTCATGCTATACAACATATTTTTTTTTTCTTTATTAGGAATGGGATGAAATTTAAAATCCTGTTTACAAGTAGTAAAAAAATCACTGAAAATTTTAACATAAATCTCTCAATTACTGTAATAAAAAGAACCAATTTAAAGAAGGTCTTGTCTTTTAAAAAAACCAATTTTCTCAACTAATCCTTTACAAAACAGGCAGTATTTCAAAAGGGATGTTTCTAACACCCAGGATGAATCATTTGTGCTTCAAAATTTTAAAAGGAATATTCTTGGCAAAAACCTAAACCCAACCAGTAGGTAGAGGAGAGATTGCAGTATAAACCGGCTAAAACTGAACATGCTTTCAAAATCTGTCCAGGAAAACACTAAACACTTATCCACGTCACTATGCCATCACCTACTCTAACAATGAGAAATGGAGTTTTAATAATACTTAGCTCTTTTCATGCTCAAATTTCTTCACAAACATTTAAATACCCCCAACACTTCTGAAAGTATTATTATCCCAATTTTACGCTTGGGGTGGTGGAGGCAGAGAGGGCTGGGTATTTCCCAGGATACAGACCACATCCTTTCCATCTTGCCTCCCTTGCTTGTCCAAGTTCTTTATCACTTTCTGTATTTTACACTCAACGTACTGGGGAGTCCCAGGACACATGGTAGTACATTTCCATCATTTATTAGTGGTTATTATGCAAGTTGTGTCACTTTGAAAGTTACATGAGAAATACTGAAGTAATAATCGACATGAAATGCACATCTGAGGCTCAGGGCTGATGACACAGAATGACACACCACTGTCAAACCAAGCTTGCTCTTTCTGTAACAGTGCTAGGAACATGAGGCCTAATTCTTTAGGCTGTACAGCTGAAAAGACTCTTGAAATCAATCAAAGTACAAAAGAATAAAATTTTTTACTTGCCATCTGTCTCTGGGAACACGGAAAGCCCCTATGGTGGCTCATTAAGTCCTGACATTGTAAAACAAAAAGGACTTCTAGATGAAAACAAAGATTTCAGATGTGCTAACCCACCATGAGGTATAGATTAGTAAGGTCTCTTCCCTTCCACTCCTGAATTTGAAAATATATGTGTCTGAGTTACATCCTGAAAACTATGTGGGAAAGTAAATGTCTAGCAGTAAGACTGCAGATACAAAATACAGTATTTTCCCTTCATCTTAGTACCAAACCTCAAATTATTTTAGTTGATATTAACATCCCACACAGAGAGGGCATTTTCCATTTTGCCACATTTGCCCTCTTGAATTTTCTGCCTTATACCTTTCAGTCCAGGGCTCATTTTGATTTTTATCCTGCCTAGATTACTCTTACTCTAAATCCAGCTTATTTGTTTGCTGTCTCTTGATAAGCTTCGGAGCAATGGATAATGCTGTGGTGTTTCACTTCCTGATCTGTGAGAGATACAAAATTCTGTCACCTGTAATAACAAAATGGCTGAGTATGCAAAATTACATCCCTGTTACAGGCACTCAAAAGGCTTTAAAAAGGCACATGTGTTCTGTGTCACTTGTTCCTCAGTGCCTGATCTTGGTAGTTCTAGTACTTCTCCAATAAAGCCCCGTACAATGCACACATTCCCTTGCAGTATGGAAGGAACTTGGAATGAAAATTAAGATCTTCAGACAACACAGTCAGCAGTAACAACGGTGGCTGTCACCCTTTAACAAACACTAGAGCTGCACTACCTGTGAGAATTGTGTCCTTACTGCAATCTCACTCCCTAATCCCTTTTTCCCCTTCCTTCCCGAACCTTCAAATTTCTAGGAGAGAGGAACAGTGCCTGTTCCATGGGCTTTTTCCCAAGCAGATATCCAAAGCTTTTCCTGCCTTTTATAGAGCTTGTAGGCCAGAAAACATCTCTTTTGCACAGATGTGGAAGAAAAAGAACAGGAGTTTTGCCCCTCTTCCAGCAGCGCAGCCAAGAGCTGGCAGGTTGGCCGAGTGCTCTGCCTCTGGCCATGTCCTGAGAGGTAAGAAGTGCCTGCAGCTTTTGGCTTCAGATGGGGACTGTGGATGTTTACCACTAATGGAAATCAGTCCCAAGGCACTAGGCAGGAAAGGAAAGGACATAAGAAAGCTATTGTGACCTGGGTGTACTCTGTACAGCTGAAAAACCAGGCTAAAAAAGTAAGAGGCATTGGAGCGAGCCTTCCTCTGGGCTTTCTGGAAAAACATAATTAAAACAAATTAAAAATATGCAAGATACCTGGCAAACGTTTTCCCTGCCTAACTGAAGCCATTCTCCCCTCTTCAAAAATCCAGGAGATGGAGGGATCAAGACACATTGATTCAAATTTGCTAATGTTGAAATGTTTCCATTACAGGCAGGTGAAATGCACTTGCACGTTTGGGCATGGCTTCACTTCTGTGTGAGGGACGGGAACCCACAGGCCTGCCTGGGCTCCAGGGAGGTTACTGGAGGAGTTTTATTTCCAAACACCAGCCTGGTGATGGCAGAAAAGCATTCCCCCCCAGCCTGGACTGACCTAATCTGGATTGAATGCATGTTTGCATCAAACTGGACTTCTAGCTGCCTTAAAAATGCAGTTGTGAAAAAAGGGATAAAAAAGGAAGGGCTGATGCTTTGGCAATTCATTATCTCCTACGAGTCCAAAAGCCGTGAAACATTCTCAGTAGCTTGACTGGTGGCGATTCACTATTGCATGGCTGGTAGTCACCAAGAAAGCAGTTCTGAATGGTTAAAGCAGTCACAGTGATTGGGAACAATTTTCACAATTCCTCCAGATCAGTTAAATCCACAACGACTTTCAAAAACAGAGTGTCATCTCTGATATAGGTGTTCTTCGTGTTCTCCAGGACCGTGTGCGGCACAAAGCGTGGACATCCAGAGGCGATATTCATTTCCCCATCTGGCCTTTTGAAACTACTGCTGTTGGGGTCGGCTCTAAAGACTTCCACGATGTGATTTTTTTTCCCACTTTGGTCCAAAAGCATAAGTGTAACTTTTTGCTTGAAAGGCCACAGCAGAAGCGAGTCAAATTCCCCTCTCATCACTACAAAGTAGAGAGAGATGTGTGTTCCCTTCCCTGAGCCATCCCCGTTCAGGTAGGCTCTTGCACACAACCTGTACCCGCAGCGGCTGGTGTAAAAGGGCTGGCTGGCTATGGAGAGGACACGGCCTTCCTCTGCTTCTTTTTTCTTCATTTTGTAGTCTGTGATTTTCCAGATTAATTTCCCGTTGTAGCACGTGCCTTCCAAAAGCTTAAATCGTTCTTCATTTTTATTGAGCTGTGCTTTGTGAATATTGATCTGGAGATCATGTTTGCTGGACTGATCTTCCAAAACAACTGAGAGAGGGGGAAACAAAAAAAAGAAATAGGAAAACAAACAAAACCAACCAAACAACAAAACAAAACAAAAAAGAGAAACATAAATAAAACTGAGCACCCAGACTCAAGGTGACAAAACTTAACTACCCAACTACCCATGCCTGAGTACAGGCTATGAACTAGTGTTACTACAGCTGTTAACTTTTAAAATTGTAATTGCAGCTGGTAGTTGAGTAAGAAAAACTGGTAACTACAAACCAGATTTAAGGACTGAATATGGATAGCGCCATGGCCTTCATCACAGTGCACCAGCCAGACCAAGGCCAGTGCTCTGGCCTTGCAATGCCACAGGAATTTGGGAGACATTATGCATAAGGGGAAGGTGGGAGAACACAGAGCACACCATCATGGTTTGGCATTAGAATGCAAGAGGAATGAAGCCCTTTCTAGTGAAGAGCTGCAACTCACTGACTGTAGCATCAGAGCCTCTACTTAGCCACCAGCGAACCAGCAAACCCCCCTCTCCATAGAAAAGAACTCAAAGTGCTGACATACCCAAGCGCTGATCGTATGTCTCCATCAGGGCAATCTTCTGTTTTACATTTTCGATTGTGTCAAGCAGGGGCCGCAAGTCTAATTTACTCTGCTGCTGGTTTGCCATCTGTATTAGCTGTTTCACTTGCGATTCCAGGCGTGCGGACTTATCCAGGTGAGTGGCCAAAGCCTTCCCAGTTCATGCCATTGGAAAAAGGCGTGAAGTAGAGGTACAAGAGACATCCATAAAATCAGCCATTTTCTTTGAATTAAGATAATGAAGTCTTTATTGTGTCAGTGGTATCATCTATACGGTGCATTGAAAGTGCTCTGCTGGCTTACGAACTTATCCCAGTGCTCCTTCATGATTAATTCAGCACATTTATAGATTGAGAAGCCAACCCTCATTTGGACCCATTCATGTTGCATCACTTCACTCAACTAAATTATTCAAAGTTATACCAGCATATTTGCCATGGGCATCTGGCCACAAGAATTTGTACAGTGCTTTTTGCCCCCATCAGGTAACCAAACATCTTTGCTGATTAAAATGAAAAGACAATACCATAGTGTAAAAAATGAGAAGGGCTTGTGGAGATTCTTTATTGCCCTGCTATTAATGATAAGTAGCACTGGATAAACATGTCAGGATGTAAGAAAGCAATTGGTAAAAAAGATAAAATCAGTGTCTCACCTGTGTGCTTACCATTAAGTTGCTATTTTTACCAAACAGTTGTGTATACTGTCTGAATTCTTTCTCACATTTTTTTATGGCCTCTGCCAGCTGCTGGATTTTAATCTCTTTACATTCCAGGCTCTTATACAGGTCAGATATCTACAGATGGGAAAAGCAGAGTATAAATGCTAAGGGACACCAAAATATACAATAACGAAATTAAAACATGTGGCAGTGGAAAAGTTTACAATGCAAAGCCTCTAACTGAGCTGGATAGAGCACTGCTTAATTCATAATTTGTGGATAAGCACTAGGAAGAACTGAACATAAGGTAATCAGACCCTTGAATAAATCTGTGTGGCTCCAGGTGCAATGAAGCTCATATCTCTCATCCCCATCCCTTTCAGCTCTTTGGTAGGATAACATATCCTTATTTGCACACATGTACATGTGTGTTTCTATGTGTATGTATATACATTTTTTCCTCTCGACCGAGGCCCAGCCAGTAAAAGCGATGAGTCAGTGAGGGATACAAACTTCAAAACCAAGTTATAGCGCTTTGGCACACTTGTTTTTTGTACAAACAAGCAAAGAGGAAGCCCACCATCAGTTTGGATGGATTCACCTTAGTAGGACTGGGCAGACACCCAGTGTCACCTGCTGGGAGCCGCAGAAGTGATCATGAGCAGGAAGGTGCTTGCAACTGGCTCTGGTGCTGCCTCTATACAGAGCAGGTGACTTGAGCATGTAAAGGCTCCTTTCTGGAGCAACCTGACCAGCCAATGAAACTTTATCTCCAAACCTCATATCCACTGTAAATAGAGACCGAAAGCAAATGAGGTGAGCTATGGCAATGAGCCTCCCACTGTGCCTGCTGAAGAATATATGCACCTGACCACAGAGAGATTTCCATGTAACTGACTGACTTCACTAGAAGAGATTGTTCTAACTTCTGAGGTGTGCAAAGACCATAAAAACAGTCTTCTAAAATGTAGCTAAGCTAAACCAGGCAACAAATGTAGAATATCATATCCTCCAACCAGTCAAGAACCGCTGAAGNGAGCTAAACCAGGCAACAAATGTACAATATCATATAATCCTCCAACCAGTCAAGAACCGCTGAAGAGTGATCATTAAACATGACTTACCTGTTCTTCCAACCGGGAGTTCTTGTCTAAAATCTGCAGCATGTGTTCCCTCAGGGCAGTGTTTTCATGTTCAGCAAGTTTTCCTCTTTTAACCTTAGTGAGGCAGAGAAGGAAGCAAAAGAATCAAACAATAAGCTGTTATTTGCTGTTGGCAAAAAATTTATTGAAGAGAACATTCAAAATGTCTCCTCTGTGCTTTGAAAGGGAGGGGATGGCAGTCCGGATTCTCTAGCACAGCATCTTAGCCAATGCTAGAAATGACTGTGAAAGGACACAAAATGGTTATTTTGATTAATGACTCTGACTGGCTTGGGAGACAAAGTCCAGTCCCAGTACAGACAAAGTTCTGTAAAAGAGTACCTTTGCAAGACATCCGTACTGCTTATACGGGCAGTCCACTTCTGCCTCAGGGCACACAGCCTGGTGCTTTTCAATCTGCACGTGTTAACAAAGAAGTTTGGGATGAAATAAATATTAAGTAATTTGATGCACTTATAAAATCTGAAAGCCTGTATCAGGGGTGAATAAAGGCCACTGTCATGACAACTGCAAACCATTTAAACAGGAAAATGAGTGTTCAGAGTCAATAAGCAAGATAGGTATTTTTCCATACTACAAAACATCAGTGACCAAATAACACACTTAAAAGATGGGAGATAGATCCCTTTCAGAATCAAACAAAGAAAATACTTAGAGCAATGAAATTTTATTGGCATGGGCCAATGTGGTCTGCAATGTAGCTTTCAGTTTCCATAAATGTGTGTGATTTGCTGAATTGCAGTACATGAAAAAATAATAGTACCTCTTTTTTCAGAATTATTTGTGAACAATTTTGGAGACAAGGCACAGGATAATTAGGACAGTCATCTTTTTCATGATTCTGGGGAAAAAGAAACAGAGCAAGGCAATGGTTTGCATTTTTTGTAAAGTAGTACACATAGAGGAAGTTATGCAAAAAGTAATCGCCAAAATACCACATATCACCTTGTTGTTCATAAGAGAGCATCAATAACTGGTATCATTTAAAGCATATTTATTATACTTTCTCCTTCATCTACTCAACCAAATTTTGTTTCAGGAGTTTGTTAAGTACCATTGCAATGCTAGAAACTTTTCACTCAGTAACATCAAGAGGAAACATGTACTAGGGATTCCCAGGGAATGCTTCATAATCTTACCTTTATGTTAATGAGCACCACATATGTGTTACAGTACTGACACATTTCTTCTCGAAATTTACAGTGCTGGCTCAAGTGTTCTTTCACGTCTTTGCGAAGAATTTGATCACAACATCCATCATTACTGCATTGCACGCTTTCAAACAAACACTGCTGAAGATGCTCCTGCATCACACAACAGCAAATTAACCCCCAAAGTATTTCACTGCATCTCCAGTTACCCAGCAGACCCACAGAAACGGTAGAGTCCTTTGTATGACTTCCACTTTTCATTCAATTGATACACCAAAAAAAGGCCCAAATGGCCAGAATGACTTGGCAAGTTTTCTTGAATCAACCATCACATGGTGCCTATCATACAGAGTATGTACAGACACTGGATATTTTAAAGCAAATGGCTCCTATTTAAAAAAAATAACCAAAGGCAAAGCTGAACAAGCTAACAGCCATAGTATTTGTACTTAAACCAAATTGCTACAATAATTCTGAAGAAAATGACTGGAATTTAGCTCATCATAAATACACAGAATTGTCATGAAAATAAAGGCTCCAAAATCTGATCAAGCAAACTAACCTGATATCGTCCCAGAATTATTTTTGAATTGCAGTCAGGAAAGTTTTTACAGAACACATGCAAATTGAGAACTTCTCTTTTACAGCAGTTGTCTTTGAATACCTGTAAAGGAAGGAAACCAGCCTTCATATGCAGTCACACAGGATGTTATAAATAATATAAAAGAGCAAAACATCACTACAGATCTCCTAAGCATGCAAATGTAGACTCCATAATTGTGAGTATGGCTCTTGATAATTCATATTGAAAATACTATAAATATAAATAAAACCATAAATGAAATTCTAATAAGCACAGGGCTTTCCCCCCATATAGTTATTGACAGATGTTAATCCATCCCACAGCCAGCAGGACTAGTACCACAGGAGGTATATAACCACTGTCAAAGCCTGCATGTACCTAGAAGAAAGCAGCTGGAGCTAACAGGCCCCAAAGGCCATCCAGCTCTGTGCACACTCCACAGTATTCAAGCAGTGCAGCGTGCTTTTGGGATGGAGATGATGCTGAAACGTGCTTTCTACTGTTCTCAGTTGTGTGTGCAGAAGCAAATTAAGCCCCCAGAGCAAACTTTCAGTCTTATTTAGAGACCTTCCAGTAAGGAGCACTATAAGTGTTGCACTGTTGTCATCAAAATTTGTACAAAATAGAAGATGGCAAAGGAAAAAAAAAATCATGTGTACAGTCTGAGTACAGCTTCCTTTCAGGAGTACAACAGAGGGGAAGGAGACATTTAATTTCACTAGGAAATTCATTCTGACATGACCAAGTATATAGTATACTGTTAAGCCTCGGCATATAAATAACAACAAATGAATCCATTACAAAAAAAACCCCAAACCAAAACAAAAACCAACCAAACAGAACACCCTTCAACCAAAAACAAAACAAACAAACAAATAAAACCCAAATAAAACAACCAAAACCAACAGTAGCTTGTAAAATAAAAAGGATGAATTTATCTTTTCTTCTAAAAGTCACCCAAAAAGTAAATTAAGTCTGCAGGGTTAATGAGATCTAGTGGACATAGTTAAGGAGCAAATTATAGCCAAGTGAAAACAAAGACAACCAAATAAACAAGATAACCCAGCAAGATGCGGCATTAAAAAAGTAAGTCAAATAAACTCTCCACTGAAAAGAAAAAAATCTGATGACTAGGAAAGAGTTAGAACTTTGTGAAACTCTTTGACACTTTACTGAAAATAGAGAAGACTAAAATGAAATAACTTCAGAATATGAGGTATAAAATAAATCTTTATGTATACAGCCATACTTCCTTTCTGGGAGAGCATCACTGAGTACATTATTTCCCTTAGCATCATTTCAGAGACAAAAAACTGCTCTGCCCTGAGGACTAAGAGCCACCTTGTTCTCAGCACTCTTGCATTTTCCATGCAGATGTTGCCTGCTGAAGTAAAGCTGTAGCCACTTACCTCGTGCATTTTTATTGTTTCTTTGTCGACAGGACAGGTGGGTACTGCATTTAACTCTCTAGAGCATAAGAAGAGTCATATTAACTCATAGAAAATTTGATTTATTTTATGAAATTGGGCTATGCTATAATCTGACTCTGACATAAGTCATATGATATCAGATACCATAAAAACAAAAAAGTGCTTCAAAAACATTTTCATCTGGCAACTACAAAGCCAAATTCTGCCCAGAGTTCTCAGAGGGCATTAATCTGAATGTGAATGTTCAACAGAAAACAAAATTTGTCCTATGAGTGTTAAATGGTAAAAACCATAAGATGGTTTTAAATTAAGAGGACTTTGTCACTCTCTGGCCATCTGCTGCTCTCAAATGTTGTATCTCAAAAAATCCCATTGTGTATTAAACCCAGCCTTTGCCTAAGCAGTGCCCTCCTTGCTACACCAGTGAAAGATCTAATGGCCGCTGTCTTAAAAGGCTTCGAGAAATCCTGTAATAAGGGGCAGGAAAACACTTATTGAGGCAGTACAAAAGGGAGGCAACCCAGAGAGAAAGGAGCAAATATGAAGCATCTAAAATTCACAAAAGGTAATTAGTGACATCCATCCACACAAACAGCCTCCTCTGCAGCCTTGCCGGGAGAAATCCCGCCCTCAGGAACAGCAAACAGTACATAATGTATTCCCAGACAGGTCTATAGGGTAAAGTCATTTGTAGCAGATAATTCCCAAGCAGATGCCAGAAGCCTTGTGATCTGACTGCAGTATCAGGTAATACTAACAACAATTTTATAACTCCACTAAAGTCAAAGAAATTTTACAGAAGAAAGTGAACACACCACACCTTAATCTAACCACCAGTGAGACATTACCATGAGACATTAATGCAACCAAATTCTCTGCAGAGCACAGTGCCAGACAGACAGACTGAAACAGCATCTCACACAGCAGTGCTCCAGCTTACATCAACAATTCCTTAATTCTGACTTCCCTGTGGTTCACCAGCACTGGGTATGGTCTTTAAGGACATCTTTAAAACACTGAGCACGCAGTCACTGAGTTCGTCAGAGTCTTTCCATTGGCTCCTTCAGTGTCTTCCTGGAGCAGTAATACTATTACAGCACTCACTGCTGTTTCATAGAAGATGTTGAATTTTTTTGTTTAGGAAAGGGAACATGTGGAATTTGCGAACACAGGAGGAGTTTGCACTCACCTCAAAGAAAGAATGCACTGCTGGCAAAATCGGTGCCCACATCCCGTCTGGTGGGGGTTGTGAAGGACGAGGTGGCAGTAGGTGCACTTGTACCGATCCTCTAAGGTTTCAACAAACTTGTAGTCGGCGTCAGGCTCAAAGTCCAGAGAGATGGTGCTGGCAGAATTCTGGCGTGTGAAGATGCCCGAGAGAGCAGCAGGTTCGTCACAGGCCATGGGAGCTGCACCAGGAACCAGACACAGGGGGAATCTCTTCAAATAGTCACTGGCAGCCACGCTGCCTCAGCTACCGCTTGCAGCAGGGTGCTGCTTGTGGGAGGGCTGGCATCTGCAGAGGGGTGAGATTCCACAGGGAAACACGGCACCAGCTATGGAAGAACAACAAAACGCTCAGAGAACTGCAAAATGATGATTATATGACAAGCATCAAAGCACAGTCCTTTGGAAAAGAGGATCACAATCATTAAATAGAGATCTTTATGTTTGGGTGTTTTTTTTATTATTTTCCTGCAGCAGTTCTTAGTCTTGAAAAAGCTACAAGAGTCAGTAGTCAGACACAGTTGGGGAAAGCAGAGGCCAAGTCTTTGCTCTAATGTTCACCAGGAAAGTCTACACTTAAGGTAGAGCCCACCCACATGACTACACAAGTTCATTGCACTGGTTCAGGCAGGAGGTGGCTTTGTGGTTCACAGCAAGGAGTGTACAAAAAAAAAGGCAGCAAGGGGATTTTACCTTAGATTTAGGTGTTACAGGAGTTGAAGCCTCTTAACTTGACATCTTTTCCCTGTTGATCCCTCATTTATAGCAGTAAACTCCTACTTTTAAAGTTTTATTAAATTATGTGCAAGTCCTTGGCTATATTAATCCTGTCTGAAAGAAGTGGTGGAAAAAAAGGAAAGAAAAGTGAGATTGCAATCAGAAGTGTGACGTAAGTTTTTCTTTCAACCTACCAAAGTTCATACGTGGCACAGGAATGCAATGTTAATTTTCCAGTAGGAAAAACTGTCAACATTTTTTTCCAGCCTTAAGACACAAACCTTGAGATTTGTCACCAGTCCCATAATCTCACAGTACTTTTTTGGCAAGTAGTTCAAGACCTAGAGTCACTCTGGTTTGCATTTCTTGTAGCTTTGCACTCAGAAGACATTTTCCTTACAGGATGTTTACAAAAGCACAACACACCTGAGCTCTCATATTGCTTCATGGGAGAAATGCTCAATTTTATAGTGGTGCCACGGGATGCTATCTCTCCTGTGTGTGCACCACCCACCCTGTCAGACACTCAAGTCACTCCTACTGGCATCAGCAGCTCTCTGAGAGCTCTCACTCAGCTCCTGTAAGGTCACTGAGGGTATCTGCTGCTTTTGAAGGGAAGCAGGGCCAACACACCACCAACCTTTCGGCTGGCATGAAACAGTACGGCAAGTACAGATACACTGCCCTGCCTCCCTGCTGCAATGTGTTGCTGGCCCATGAAAGCAGTGCTGTGCTATGCACTGCTCAGCACTGCCACAGACCACATCAGGCTTCAGAAAGCAATATCCATTGTCCTTTCTACTTTAACAACCCATGCTGGGCAAGGAAATTCTGTGGACAGTTAGTGTACCTGATTGAAAAACAAGCTAAAGCACTTAACCAATTAAAATGTATTCCACACCAAACATTTGAGTGCTCCTGTAACACAGCACCCTTCATGGTTGTATGCAGTATTTACCTTCCCAGCTTGTGAGAAGTCTCCGTTATCCACCAGGCTGAATGTCTGACATACTCCAGCACAACTGATCACCTAACATTGACAGCCCTCAGGAATATGGACTCTAATCATATTTCAGGCATAAAGACTTATTATTTCAACTGGAGTTTGCAAATTACACTGTTTGGTCCCTCCACATGAACAGCCTCCTGCTTCAAACCAGAGATGGTTGTCCGTTTGCTGCTTTCATTTTTAAATAGCTGACCTTTTCTCCTCTGAAAATGGGGTTCCCAGTTCCCTGACATTTAATAAGGACCAATTCTATTTTCCTCACATCAACCAGAGATGCCAAAATGCAGTCTGAGGGATTACCGCCCTCATGCCTGGGCTGCCTCGGTAGCAGATGCCAGCAGCAGAGCATTCCTGCTGCTTCAGAGGCAGATGGAGAGCTGTCACCATCAATTTCCACAGCACAGATTACCTACAGGATGAACTACCTAAGAATTCATTCTGTTGTTGGTAGGTGAGAACCCTGAAACAAGTTTCCTTCCTTTTTCTTATTAGTGCTCTCTCCCATTTACATGGCATCCACTTTCCTATTACACTCCATTACTTACATCATCTGATGTCATGGTTTAGCAAGCTAACACCACACAGCCTAGAAACACATATTAAAAAAAAAATAAATAAAAAAATCAGTGTTTTATCCATTTTGCTGCTAAGGGTCTTCCTTAACTCCAGAATTTCTTCCAGTTGCAGTGAACAGATGCTTTAGGCAAAAAAGTTATGGGACACATTAAGGAGAAACATAGTCACCAGCCCAAAATCCCATCTAGAAACTCCTTCAGAGCTCTCACTGCTCATTATATCAACCAAAATCATTCCCATCTCTTTCTGCAAGGAACACTCTGCTGTGGTACACCACCTTCCAATTGTCTTGTTAAAATAGGCGCCTTTATCTCCTTAAACACTTTCATAATGCACCCAACCCAAAAAATGGAGACTCTCCATGAAAGAACCTCCTCCACCTCAGCCTCACTCAGGACTGCACAGCTAAGGACACTTCAGGGCACAGGAAAGAGCGTTTCAGGTGAAAGGCAAGCCAGCCTGCTCAGAGTGCAGAACAGAAACTTCTGGGTGCCCAGAAGATCAGGGGTGTTTGCCACTGCTGACAGCCTTGCAGAAGGTTTGCTGCAGGGTTTGCAGCTGTTTTGCTGGAGGAAATGGGCTGCCCCAGGAGAGGGCCTGTGGATGGCAATGCTTTGCCCAAGCTGGAGTGGTGCCTGTGTGAATCAGCTGGGGAGAGCAGCTGAGAAACAGCAGCCCTGTGCCAGATCTAGTGCCAACCAGCGCTCAGCGGGATGTGATCCAAACCATCACAGGCAGCAAGTAATTCCCATCCCAGTGCTCACCAGTGACTCAGGCGGCTCGCAGAAGCTCTTCTTCCATTTCTGGCTTCCAGCACCTGGGCTCTCTGAACTGAAACCAAAGGGAAACTGTCAGGGGAAAAAGTTCTTTTTGGTGACAGTGAGCACGCCAGGGTTATCTGAATCAATTTCCTGCTTACGCTAATGCCTGCCCAGCGTAGGTAGGAGATGAGGGACGCTTTCACTTCTGCCTGTTCACAGCTAACAGCAAGGGGAAGGTGTCCTCTCAGATTTTTCAGCACACATGTGAACCATAATGCTGTTTTAAAATAGCAGAGAGAGGCAGGTTTATGCTGCATAACGATGCTCTTGTGACAGACACACAGTGCATACAGTAAAGGGATTTTCACTGCACCTCCACTGCAACAGCACACACACAAAAACCCCCCCAGACTACAAAGACTGAAAATCTACCCATTAAAAAAACTGGATTTCCATATACTGAAATAAATAGAATTAATTCTGGCAACACATTAAAAAAAGTAGTCTGACTCACTAGAAGCTAAGCCCAAGTCCTGTAAACAGCTACCAGTGAGTGGGAGCTCAATGGCAGCACAGTACAAAGAGCTCCCAGCTGTGCCTTCCTACCACTTCAGCATCCCAGCCCTGCCTGCACCAATAGCTGCACAAGCAAAATGCTTCTGGAACAACTCTTTATACACAGATGCTTTAACTTCACTGGAAATAATCCAGGGGGGAGAATTTTCATAACAAAAATAAACTTTATTAAATGTGGGCTATCCACCACACCAAATTGAGCCCAAACATTTTCCATTAAAATACTCCCCACTTAGTATTTCTAACTGTTCAGAAACTGAGCAAGACATGAGTAGAAAATAATGAGAAAAATCAGTATGGGTGTGACTTACTAGGATATAAAATGACATTAATATTTTAAAGCCATGTTCAAACAGCTCCCCTCCAGCAGTGCTGCTGCCTGTCTATGGCACCAGCAGTCAGAATGGACAAGGGCCATATGCAAACCTGATGTCACATTGAACTATTGTGGATAGATTAACTTCTTTTAGCCACAAAAATATACTTTCTGTACACAGATAAAACATTCCCTATAATGTGGGTGCTATTTTTAAAGAGAATATTCTTCTCTTGCTTCCTCTCACATGAAGCCAACCCCCCCTAAAAGGTCAGGACATATAAGCTATGAGTGCACCACTACAGCAGGCTGCAGCACCAAAACTTCCAGGACAGCAGGCCTGAGGCACCGGCACTGGGTGCCACCCATATCTTTTAGACTGAGAAGGGCAAATATCTGCATTGTTATCAAAGATTTGGTCACCATGCATGGACAAGAAAACAGGACCCTTGGTGCTGCTGCTGAGCAAATGGGGGCTGAGAGCACAGCTTCTGCCATGTTCACTGCATGAGGGGAAGGCAATGCTCAGCTACCCTCCAGGATTGGGGTATTGCTCAGTAAAAAGCAGAGACAGACAGACAGCACTTTCCATGCTTCCATGAAATACATACAACAGGGAATAGAAAAAAAGTTATACACCTATGTTCCTATAGCTCTACTTCAGCTCTATTGCCTTTCCCTAAGGCACCTGGTAGGGACAAGTCTTAGAAGATGCTCTGTCCCTCTCTCTAAAATTATCTACCTTTTATGGTACATCAGAACTGGAAGCCTGTCTTAGTCACAGTGAGAAAAGTTTGTCAAATTTAGAGGTCTAAGATCAAGTCACTTCATTGGGAGCTGACAGGTAAAAACATGATGGAGGGGAACATACCTTGCATTAAAATGACCCTCTCTGAGCTGCCTTATAAACTAGGTAGATTAGCTGCCTCCAGTATTTTTTAATTAAAATAACAAAGTTGTATGATTTACTATTTACTATTAGGAAGGAAGGAAATCAGAAATAAAAAGAGAATTTGCCAACTCTGGAGAAAAGGGCTGGGTACTTATGAAGAATTTATGAAAATAGCTAGATCTTGCAGAAAAAAATCAGGGAAACAAAAGTGCAATTTGAAGTTAATTTGGCCCATTCTGTTAGGGATAATAAAAAGTCCTTTTTTAAATATGTTAATAACAAAAGGATGGGCAAGGAAAACCTCCATTCTCTGTTGGACTCGGAGGGAAATATAGTTAACAAAGATGAGGAGAAGGCTGAGGTACTTAATACCTACTTTGCCTCAGTTTTCACCAGTAGGACAGGTGGCCCTCAGGACAACTGGCCTCTGGAGGTGGTAGACAGAGATAGGAAGCCAAATAGCCCCCTTGTATTCCAGGAGGAAATAGTTGGTGACTTACTGAGCCATCTGGATCTTCACAAGTCCATGGGACCAGACAGGATCCATCCTAGGGTGATGAGGGAGCTGGCAGAAGAGCTTGCCAAGACA
>VYXB01006395.1:128303-156307 GCA_013397135.1 Pachyramphus minor
TCATGGCAACCCCCGGGCGGGGAGACCCCGGCGGCGGCACCGCCCCGCTCCAGGCGCTGTCGGCGCTCCCGGGCCGGGAAGGAAGCAGCAGCACCCTCCACCGCCTCCTCAGGACCGGCAGCGCCGCTCACCCTTAACTGGCGTGACCTCCGGGCCCCCGGGGCTGGGAAAGGCTCCCCCGGCAGCCCATTCCCACCACCGCCGGCTCCGGGTTCACCACATCGCCCTGCAGCCTCCCGAACGCCCTTTGGGATTTGATAAGGTCGGGAGAGCAGTCCGACGCAGGCCAGGGAGATAGTTTTCCAGGAGGAGTTGACGCGAGCCCACGGCGAGGAGCCGCGGTGCGGCGGTGGGGCTCGGCAGGCTGTGTCCGCTCCGCCTCGGGGGATGGCAACACCCCCTGCTCGCACCTCACCTACCTGCCCGGAAGGCGATTAGTGACTCCTTCATTATTTACATCTGCGGGACTGAAATAGAGAAACAAAGCCCGCGCTAAATAGGCAAAGGACACGGATGTGCCACATGCCGCTTATTAGTGGCTATTATTATGTCACTATTACCACATGCCAATAGTATTGGCTAACGACTCGAGACATACCAAAGGGTTCTTTACAAGCGAAGGCAACATAGCCATCTCCAGCCAGCCGTACCGCTGCAATGGCTTTGCCACTTGCTCCCTGGCACCTGCTGCTGCACTTTGTTCTGTCTTTCACATTAAACCACTTGTAGAAAAACGAGTTCTAAGGAAAATACTATACTAGAACACGCACAAAAGCACTAAGGCTAACAAAAAAAAGAAACAATTGTGCCTTGTTAGCTGGGTTGTCTTCAGAGGAGCTCTAAAAACAGCACTAATAAAACGGTACCAAGAGAGATTCTTCTTTTGCTACAACGATTCAGACTCGTCACTCCCAAGGGAGTCAGTCCACAGTGGAATGACTGGGAATCCAGCAAAGGCATTACTGCAATAGAGACCTCATAAAACACTCATTCTTGCAAAAATTGAGGACTTTTTTTTCTTTTAAGCTTTTAGGAATATCCTGATTACTCTAGATACTACTTGTCTGGGAGGTTCACAGGAAGAGCCATCAGAACAATGAGTATTATGTTTCTTTAATTAAATATTTATAAATGTAAATGAATAGCTTGGACATGGGATCAGATTCCCAAGATGGACACTGGCCGCACTCATGGTCTTCCTACTGCAGAACATGACAGTTCCAAAGAACACTGCTTTGTAGTGACAAGGATCTGTCAAAAGAATCATCAGGTATCAGGGTGCAGGCACTAGTTTAGAAATCACAACTCTTAAAACTCAGTGAGCATAAGAGGAGGCTTGATCTGTATATTAAGACAAAGTCGCATCCTTCAAGCTGCAGTAAAGATCACAGTCCCTGAATCTCAGTGCTTCCTTTTGTGCCAGTCCAAGGGAAAACTCCTAAGTCAGTAAGAGCAGTGAGGATTTACTGTGTTGCTAGAATTATTACATTGTAGAAAACTGTACTGAAAAAGATTTAAGAATTGATGCATCTGCAAAGTAGCAGCCTTCACTAGTGCTGAAAAATGAAGCAAATTTTTTTCTGAAGTTGTACTTTACTATTATTTTTGAGGATGTGTGTTCTAAAAAAGGGGCAGTTGCTTATTGAATGGTCCAGGTATTGTTGCCTGTATATTTTCCTTCTCCTCCCTACCTGATGCCGAATTCATCAGTAACGGAGTGTAAGTGGTGTTAGAGTTTATGTTTGCCTTTATCTCACATACCAGCACCTAGGATCTTAAAGCAGATGTCTATCGCAACAAGGCCTGCTATTCACTCTGAGAAAGGCAAACAGATTTAGCTTCTTCAGCCTCAGGAAAAGCTGGAGGTTCACACCATTTAACAAGACTACCCAGCTGTTTCAGCACCATTCTCCATTGAAGCTGTGACAGTTGCTGACTTCTCTACAACTTCCTTTGCATTTTGAAACACATCTCAAAGCAAACAGTTACATGTTTGGGTTTGCTTATGCCCAACAACACATTTCTGTCTGGCACCAGCTGTAAATTCAGTCTATTTGTTTCTTTTGCTATAAAAAAGCACAACACCGTTCTACTAACCTTCAGCCTAAACTCTGCAATTCTCCTCTATCCATACACAAACTCCTGCACATATAAGCTACTGGTTTTTGTTTTGTTCTCTATGAATTTTGAGGTTTCCAGAAAAAAGAAAAATTCCAACAATACAGAGATGAACAAAAACCTAAGGAAAAAAGTAACTAATTCCTTTTGCTCACGATCAACAAATTAAACTCCTTTACTATGATGTGCAATGTTTAGTGATTGTTTTATTAAATGCAGAAATATCTGCTCAACTTTGTACCCATTCTGATTTAAAGTGCAACAATTAAATCTGATAGCTCTTGTACATCCATATTTTGCAAGTGTTGTTCCTAGAATACATGTCATTCAGATTATGCCTTGCATTTGTAAAATGTCATTTTTTAAGTACCGTTTTGCTTTATTAACTAAAATAAACTGTACAAAAAGCTGTAGTTACATTAGCTTTGAACAATGTAGAATACACGTTCTCTGCCAAACTTTAGTGTGCAAACATTTTACATTTTTTAAAGTGACAAAATTAAGCCAACCTTGAAGTCAGAGTTCATTACTACATTACAAAACAGGAGACTAGATATGGCAAAAGAAATTTCCCACTGAAATCAACACCATTGTATAATTTTATTTCTAATTCTTAAAAAAATATAAATGAATTTAGAAGAGAATCACAGTATAAGGGCCCTAACATATTAGACCATTACAAGGTACATAAAAATAGAAGACACAGATTTCTTTGAAACTTTAATCCTTTGATTAAGCAGCAAGCATATCACTCTCCAGGCAAACACTGCTTAAAACAAACCCTACCCCCCAAAACAGGACGTGCAAACTGTATGCACATATTCTGCAAAGCACACAATAAAGACATTTTGCTATGTACATACTTATTTAGTACTACAAATGCTAGGAGTTCCCTACTGTGTGCTACAGTGTATGCAAATTAAGAAATACTACCCTACCTATCTCTGACCCTCCCTCCCCCCTTCAAATACAGCACCTTTGCCCAGTTATAGAATATTTAAACAAGATTAAACGGAATTACAATGTACTGAACAGTTTTATAGCAGTTGGTGGTGGCCAACTGTACTGTAACACCCAACATTCTGCATACTGAAGTCTATCGACAAGAGACAAGACAAAAATTAGCAAAGGTACAATACACACACCTGGGAGACTCAATGATAAAAACAAAATAGAAAAAAACAAATCCTGAAGATGAATCTTATCACTGTTAACAATTAAACTGAGATACTTAGGATGTCAAAATGTGCCAGCTTAGTTTTGTATTGGTTCTAAAGACCAGAGAGGAGCCAGATTTGTGTGTAGGGGACACTTAAGACTTATGACTCCCAGAACACAAATTTCCGTGGCCATGAATTCTTTGATGCATGTTTTACAATGCTGCTTTTCTTACACAGAAGGTCATCTGATGCACATGTAGTAGCTAAGCATTTACTCTGATGCAAAAGAAAATTCGTAAGAATGACCTTTTGTACAACACCTCAGCACACCAGTGAAAGCTGTTCAGAAAGAAAAATCTCTCAAGTTTGATCTGAAAATATTTTTAAATGAAGAACTAAAACATAAAGGTCAACACTAACTGCAATTCAGGCTACAACTATCAAATCTTAGTACTAGATTTTCAAATTAAGTAGGATCTGATAGTATAAGACCTTCCCTTTGCACATAAAGGGCCTTACCCAGATGCTAAACTGATTGTTAGTCCATCCAATTTGTCTGTGAGAAAGCATAGGGAGAGCACATTTTATTTTCAAGTAAAGTCTCCTTTTAGTCAAGGGCAAATCTAGTTAATAAGAAAATGGATTTAAAAGAATTTTCAAACACCATTTCAGCTATAAGCAAAAATAATTTTCTAAATAGTATGACAGTCAACATAAATGTTATTACATAGTCAAGAATGCCTTATTTTTCAATAGCTTAATTCAGATCACACAGTTTCAAACAGTGCTACTCAAGTTTGGAGCCTGGTTTTCTTGGAGGGTAGAGGCATCTACTTTTAAAAAAAAAAAACCAAAACAAACTTAAACCCTCCCCCCCCACCCCAAACACTGTTGGGCATCAATCAGGATTTCAGACAAGAATGCAGTAAAATGAGTTTCTTTCAAACTCCTAAAATTTGGAAGTGCTAATTAACACCCAAATGCGGGTTTTACTGAGTCAATAAAATAAAACAAATACCCCACCCTTCCTCCATACTCTCAGCTCAGCTTTTTTTGCTGAAAAATATATCAGGAATCAGAGATAATCACTTAACAGTAAGACTGGGTTGGCAGGAGGTAACTAGTGTCATGATATTCTACCAGCACCACCAGTGTCTATACTTCCTTCATTAATTCCTAGGCAAGACATTAATGATTTAACGTACATGAACTGCAGACAGTCATTCTCAAAGGAATGAAATTTTACTGTACTTACATTAGAAGAATTAGTGGAATAACAAATTAAATTAATGGTTCTTGCTAGAGATTTCCCTCCTGTCATCCCCTTGGGTGGTGCTAGCTGCTGCCTCTCTACCCTGCCCAGCCCACAAGAGCAATTGCAGCAGGAAACTGGGCCCCTGTTTTCAGTTAAATTCTATGAGAACACGCATGAGATTTAATAAGTTTGGTACAACAGCTCACTGAGCCTTCAGAATACTCTGAAAGAGGAGTATTTAATGAGCCAGTACCTTTTTAAACAAGAAAAAGTATTCTGGGGAAAACATGAAGAGAAGAAACACCTACATTTTACAAGTGTGTGAAATGCTTCTACCATTATCTAAACAGGGCCAAAAATTCTGAACCTAAAACTGTTATTTTCATTCACTAAAAGGTAAAAAAAATCCCAAAAAACAAAAACAAACAAAAGAAATTCACACACACAAAAAACCCAACACTACATTTAAGTCTCCTACAATATCTATTCCTAGATTTGCCAGACTACTTTCCTGTAGTTAGATGCTTGACTATAAAGAACTGTAATAAAATAAATAGAGTAAAAATCAGTTAAACAAAATCTTGGTGCGTTGAACATTTATTCATTTAAGAAGTTAGCTTCCTTCAACAGTTATTCGTATAGAGGAGGGCTGCATTGTAGGCATTGTTGTGCTGTACAAGTCTTCGGCATAAAAATATTTTTATACAGGTGGTCATTCATGTTGTTCTGTTTCTAGTTATTAGCTTGCTCCTCTGGGAAACTGGTCTGATACCTGTGAAGGCTTGCTCTTTTCTCCCCTTCATGATTTGGAAAAAAAAAAAAAGTACACTCATAAAATTTTTCAAACGTGGGAGTTAGCATAATTCTGCTTTATTTCTTCAGTGCAGAGTAGACTGAGGTTCTGTCTGAATTCCAATAAGCGAGGGTGGCTGCTGGCCACTAACCGTGGTTAACACCGGCCTTGGGTTTAGACGAGGAGGCATGGAATTAGCTGGGCGGATGAGCGGCGGGGGAGGCTGATTTAGAGTCGGCCGTGGCTGAATAAACCGCGCCTGCTGTTGAAGTGGCGGAGGCTGACGATGGAGAGCAGGAGCAGCAGGAAGTGCTGGACGAAGTAACGGGGGCGGCTGATTTAAAGTTGCCATGGGAGCGGCAGGTGCTGGAGCAGATGCCTGTGCTGGAGGTGAAGGGCCTAAACACTGAGTGGCCGGAGTGCTTTGTGCCTGCACAAAGGACAAAGACAAGACTGCGTGAACAGCCATCCCAGCCAGAACGTGACGTAGTTGGGCTGCCACTGTCCACTACACAGGAAACAGCATTTAAAAAAATAAAACCAAAGAACTGAGAAGTTACTGAAAAGAAATCGCCAACCAAAACATTATAGACAGCAGAACTAAAAATATTTATGAGGCAAGTCTTCTTCTAGAACAAGAACTGTATTTTAACAATAAAACAGTAATGTGATTGTCACTATCAAAGGTGCAGTCCTGCTCCCAGCTGGTTAACGACATTGGCTGAAGTTCTATGCAAGCTCATCATCATTCTTTAGAATGCGGTTTGCCACTCCACACCAGTTAACCTTACATTTTATCACTAAATAAAATGCTGTTCCTCAACCCATGCTTACTTATTTCTGGTACACAAAACACACCTCATCTTCTTCATCAGTGCTCTTTCCTGATGGCACATTAGAAGTATTTTTTGTGTCCTCCCCTAAAGCAGAAGCATCACCATTAGAAGCCAGGGTTCCTTGTTCCGCTTCCCATTCCTGCAATACCTCCTCTAAGTTAAACCGACGCCTGTAGTTTACAAAGAAGTTCTTCACTTGGCCAACAGTCTTGTTGCCAATTACATCTGCAATAGCTTGAAAATCTTTACCATATTTTCGGACACCTGGAAGGCAAAGTAAATAACATAGCTGTGAAGAATCAGTCAGACACAGCTACGTGTGATGTATTTATAGATAGAACCTATGGGACCTGCAAACCATGGACTCGCTAATTAGGAAGAAGTCTCAATTAGAAGAAGGGCCTCAATTTCCATTAAAACAAAGTAATTTTTAATTGCACAGCTATCAACATACAAATCAAGAACTTTGTTAAAAGGTCATTACCCATTCTTCTCAAAAGATCCTGGCTTACTCACCAAGCCCCTCAACCTAAAACCACAGAGATTTGGCCTCAGACAAATAAAGTAACTCCTTCAGTGTGCTCACAGTAAGGGCAGAAGCCCAAGACAAGCTCAGAATGAGAGGAAGGGGGACCAAGCATGTGTATATAGCTGTAAACAGGGTATAACACTAGAAGGGTCAAGTTACAAACATTGGTATCTTCTACAAGTTCCCTACATGCGAGCTGCACACAGATGTTTCTTTTCCCACAACCAGAGCAGAAGGAGTGGCACAGGACAGCAGCTACTGGACCAAGCACAGGGCAGAAAAGGGGGCACAGTTATGTCACAATACACTTCTCATTCCTGCACTTGTGACATGCTCTCTTGAGGCTATGCAGAGCAACTGGCAAGCATTCACCTGATAAAGTCTTTTTGAAGCTTTCATTCACTGTTTGAACTGGGTAGAAAAATCTCTGCCTGTTTGGGACAACTACCTTGGAGAATGTAAATATATATAAGTTGTTGGTGTCTGTTTATAAGATGGTCTAGCACAAGACTCCAGGATCGAATCCCCCAGGGAGCAGCAGCATGACAGGACATCTTTGTGTCATTCTTTTCATTCATTTTTGTATTGACAGCAGGAGTCATTTTTGTTTACAAGCACTTCACAGGAAAATCCCAATATGTACTGTATTTACATATAACAAAAAACCCTTGAGTATAACATTCCATAATTTTAAACCCAAATTAGAATACAAAGTATATTGATTTTATTATATTTAGAGAATGGGTCTAGTTCCTCCTCTCTCCTGCTTAAGAGAAAAAAAAAAAATCCTTAAACTCTCCCACATCCTAGAACACAGCTTTTAGCTGCACAAAGTATATTTTTAATTACAAATGTCCAAAAGTTTAGAGACTAGAAGAAACAAAACAGTTTTATTCCACAGTGAGTAAACAGAAGACTCATTTTTTTTACTCTCAGCTACACGAGTGAATTACAGTTTGACTTTTCCTGTGAAGCTCCTGATAACTAAACACATTCAGAACATATTACGATGCTCAGAGGACAGGCACTCTGTCTCATTACAGGAAAAGAAATTTATGCCTGATTTCATGCCTCACTTCAGAAAGTGAAGTAAAGGATTCAGAAAGTGAGAGTTCTTTCAAATCTGAAAGCTATGTTCCTTTTCAACTTAATTGTGAAGAGTGTGACCTTCAGCTTGTTCTGCTCTTTTATACTGTCCTCATTATTGGGCATTTCTGATGTGCTAATGCACATTCGCTGCAATTTAAAAGAAGTTCAGCTCCAGGACAGTAACAATTTCTGTAGCTGAAGCTGATGTTTCAACTGTCAAGAGCCCAGCTACACTATCTAAGATATTTTCTGGGGCATATAAAAGAATACAACCATCCTGATTCCAAGAACCTTGTAAAAATGTCAGAACCACGTGGGAGGGCATGTATCTAGGCAAAGCAAAGACAGATTTGGCTCTGTGCTTTATCAGTTGCACAAAGTATCAACTATACTCCCTAAAAGCTGTGTGCACCCAGGGAACACTCCCCCCAGTGTTTTAATATTCTTTGACTGACATACCATGACTACCCTTACTAATTTACAATGAATATTAAATGTTCACTGCAACATACCTAACATCCTGAACAGTTAATCAAGTGAACGAAGTGCCCAGCAGAACAGAGCACATTTTTTTTTGAAACCCAACTCAGACTTTCCATGATTTCAGCCTTTTCTGTTACTATGCTGTCTATGCTTCTTCCTTTCCTTAATCTGCAAAACAACTGAGCCTGTTGGCTAACTTCAACTAAAGTTGTCAAAAATAAGGTCTTAAAGCCTACTTCTGAGCAAACAGCTAGAAAACAAGGTATCTTGCCTTCACTGAGAAAAAACCTAAGGAAAATAAAACTTCCTTAGTTTAGCTACATGCAGCACTACTCACTCATTTTGGATTCTTTTCAGAGTGTTATTTACTACTGCTCTAGCATTACCACAATGACTTCTACATGATGTAGTAAAATTCTTTCAAGCTGCATCAAAAATAGAGGAAATTCACTGCATGTTCATGAAAGTTTTATGTATAAGGTGCTGGCATATCTGTAAGAGTTGATGCCAACCCATCATCCCTGTTAAAGTGGTGCACATTACTTATGCATCCTTATGCAAACTCAGAGCTACACACCACCCAAGTTATTTCTCCAGCATTTAATCCATTACTCAATAATTTTACTTGGTTGCTGAAAGTGAAGTTCAAAAAGGATGAACACATAGTCACTTCACATGTATAAATGTTTTTCTCCCAGCTCATTTGAAAGTAGTCCTCATCATGGGAATCCTTCAAGCTCTTCAAAACTTCACCCAGCTGCAAAGGTGCACTGGAACACGTGAATGCTTTTGATTGAGTCCATATTTCATCTTGAATGTCTAACTCAGAGAAACTCATAAATCTAAGTTGGATGCTGTCTAAGCTGCTTAGTGTTGTAAAGCACAGCAAACACTGAAAGGCACACAATGTTAGTCTGGGTCTCAAGCAATACAATACAGCACCACAACGAGGCAGAAATAGTTAATGGCAACCTCTGGGTCATGAGAGCTGCAGTTTCACTGTGATACGAATTACAGTTCTCCCAGCAACTATCTTACACAGACTTAGATTCCAGTTGTCCCAACTGTTTTCCACTGCAATGCCATCAGTATTGCAGTGGAAAAAAAAAAACCAGTACTCACGTACTGCTTTTCAATTCAAATTTTATTGTCTTGAACAAGTGTTAAAACATTTTCATAATTACATTTTCGTAAGGCCAAGATCTTAGTCTGAAAATATGATCGTGCTCATACGTTTCTATACATGAAGTCTGTAAATTAAGAACACTATCTGATGAACTAGCCCGTTACATTCACTAACTATTCAGACAAAGCTGAACTGTTACCTGATATATTTGCAGTATAATTTATCGGCTCAGAGATCATAAGTCTGAGTCCACAACCCCACTGCAGGCACCCACGCTGCTTTTAAGCTGACACACAGCTTTAAGATAATGACACACATCTTATTTGAAGATGGTTTTTTCATTACCCCCTCTTCAGTTACTGGCAATGTCTTAAGATTAGCCCACAGATAAGAAGAGCTGTTTCATGTTTAGGAAAAACAGTATCAAAATTATATTATTACAGGTTATTTTTATGATTTCCATGGTTGGATTTAATGCCCAAGTGCCACCTACCTGCATAATGCTTATTATCTTTGTAAAATTCTTAAAAACATATGCCAAAGTGTATCAATACATTTGATGAAATAAATCCATTTTAAATGTACAAGCTAAGTGTCCCCATGCTCAAGTTAACTTCCAAGTTCATGCCTAACACACATTACAGCAGCTTTCAGTACAGCACCCATCGCTATCTTCTAAAAACAAGCAATTATTATGAAGCAAGAGATCAAGGTCCTTTAGCCTGAGGGACAGAGGTTAATACCTACAGCACTCATTCCAGGAGGGAGAGACTACTAGAGGGCAGTAGGTAAGGGAGGGATTACAAGAATACTTTGTTTCTGATATTAAGGTTCTGTCCCACCTTCATTTTCGATGGTGACAAAGAAAGGGGACTATTAAGGAAACAATACATGTAAGAAACACATGTAAATTCAATGAAAACAGATTTCTTCCACAAGGCCTGGTTTCTCACCCTTAAGTAATGCAGCTGATTAGCTTTATAAAACACAAAATATCTCCTAGGGAAGAACTAGACTAGAACTCTCCAAGGAGCCACTACCAACCCTTACTCTCTTTTGCCCATCCTCCAGTTTTATTAATCTTGTCAGTGCCATAGCTTAACAAAAGTTGAATGTATTCTTACAGTTTCCCAAACTGATGCTTAGTGAGGACTGATAACTAAACTATGAAAAGCCAAGATGGCTTGAAACCTTTCATGCTAAGGCAGGCACAATGACCCTGGATTTCCCCCACTTCTCCAGCAAGCATTCTACTTACTAGATTATCCCAGACAGGCATCTCCTTCAGTTGCATTTGGGAACAAAATTATGATCTATTTAGCAATATAGAGAGGATGAACTTGGGACAGAGAATGGTTTGGAGATACAAATCCAAAGCTGAGGCATGTAAGCTGAAAGGCATGACTTCAGACACACCA
This sequence comes from Pachyramphus minor, assembly GCA_013397135.1. Lineage (NCBI taxonomy): Eukaryota > Metazoa > Chordata > Aves > Passeriformes > Tyrannidae > Pachyramphus > Pachyramphus minor. The sequence continues at coordinate 139,111 of VYXB01006395.1, forward strand.
TGCTCTTCCACATTTCCACTCACACTTCAAATTAACCTTACTTTAGGTTCAGTTATTTGACTAATAGCTACCAGGTATGGCATCCCTAACAACTTTTCACTGATATCCTGATCCACTCAACATTCTATACTAAAATTCACTTTTTCATTTTAGAGGTAGATAATACCTCTATATAGAGAAATAAAGCATATATATCATATTTATAAAAGATGATTCATAGAAGAGAGTCAATATATAGTGTCTTCGAGACAATCTCCAGGTATTTCCCTTACATGTTCCTTGATTGGGCAGCAAGACAAGAGTCAGTTTTCCTTCATATAAATGAAATCAATGCAAATTAGCTGTATGAATAACCTACTAGAAAATGTGGGGTTTTCTGTTGTTTTTTTTTCCCCTCCAATAAGACTTAGTCAAGTATCCATATCCAGCTTCAGACTCTTAAAAGGCTACATATATACTGTGGCTATATAAAGATATCTACTGTTTTATTCCCTCATGAAAGAGAGCAACTGTAAAGCAGATTTATTTCTGCTTTTTCCTACTTTAAGAATATGGAAATGTCTTAAATGTTTGCTTCAAATGTTATTACTTCAACAATTACTTCAGTCTTTTACTTTAGAGAAAGTCATGTAAGGTGATTTAGAAGATGACTTTTTAAAAGGGACTTTTTGGTACTAATACAGTTGTTAAACCCTGCTTAGTTTTTCTCTTTGGGATTTAATATGGGTTAACAGAAACACTAGTGTCATGTTGCTTGAATGAATGCCCTAAATATTCTTCCTAGTTTTACTACTTTCCCAGTGACCAGATAAAGTTTAGCTTTTCATTAGAGGGAAATACAAACATAAGCCCGAGTACCTCCACAAATCTTTTGCATCAGATTTCAACTTGCTGCTACCATTAACATACCTTGTACTGCAAGAAGCTGCTCTTCTGTGGTCCAACGGGCATTGATTTTCTGATTAGACTATTAAAATTAGAAAAATGGCACAAAGATCATTAAATTGTTTCAACAGTCGCAAAACATCCAAGCAACATATTTTACTTGTGCTACATTTTGCAAAATAGGTAAGAGTTTCTTGTCTATAAGCCATAAATTTATAGTTTAAGATGGTTTTCATGGAGAGGTAGTAGTATTTATGAATTTGAGCTTCAAACTATACTAGTACTTTTTCCTCTGTTTTACTGCAGTTCTTAGTATCAGCTATACCGTAACTTATGCACAAGCTAATGATCTTTATGCAGACAGAATTTGAATTTATAGTTACATTTATCTAAACTATTAGGACTTGGTGACTAAAATGTTTTGCATTTATGTTTCACATCCAAGCCTTTAAAACCAGCCAAGAGAGAACTTTAGTATTAAATCATTCACTTCAGATGCCCAAATGTATATGTAGTCATGTTTTCCCACACAACATAGGATTTACTGCTGGCAATCTACACTACCTATTTTTAAACCAAACCCTCCCCACCACCAGGTATCAGGTCTCAATTTCAGCTCCCTCTTATTATGAACAGACATGACATTTCAGTTTTTTCTGCTTCATTATTCAGCCAGTTGCCATAAAAAAGCCCACAACTAATTTCTTGTAAAGGAGCCAGACTCACCCCTACATGTAATTCAATGGATTCTGTTTAAGCTGCTGCTGAAATGCAAACACTGCACTGCAGCAAAACACTTCTGCAGCTTCCCACTAATGTAAGTGGGAAGTAAGTGCAAGGCCACAAAAGAGAATATTTATTCTGATTTACCTCAGGAGGTTTGAATTCTTCAATCCCGCCTTCCATTTTCTGTTTAAGTGCACTGTTTACTTGCTTAGCATTTTGAACCTTGGTCAAAAACAACAAAGTTAATCAGCTCCACAAAGAAAGTTGGTCACTTTACACATATATCTTCACTAGGATTGCCACAAGTGTACCTCCTAAGTTAGAAAGAGAAATATTATGGTTTAAGGCTTCACTACTTTTAACTGTTTAAAAAAAAAATTAAAAAGCCACAGCACAGTTTACTATGGAGAAAAAATATTTAAGCCAGTCTTTCAAAAGAACAGTTTGTCTGCAAGAATATCAGAAGTTGGACATAACAAGCAAGTTTTGATAATGATGCATATGTTCTTAAAGAATGCAGAATACTCTAGACACAAAACTTAATTCTTAGAAATGTGAGATGTACTGCACACATTAACTTATTCATTTCTTCCTTCTCCAAAAAAAAATAATATTCATGAGATGTTTCCAGTTAACTCCTTCTGCTAGTTAACTCCTTAGACCATTCTGATTTTCTTTAAAGGTGACTCTTGAAATTATTTTAAATATTTCTTAGTCTACAAAAAGGACAGAGCTTCCAAACTGTGTATATACATATCTATGAACCACTTAAATCTGACAGTGATGCACACAAGGTAACATAGGTAAGAAAATAGTTTTGCATACTATGGTGCACAGCTATTACAAGTGTTCTTAAGTATGGACACAAAAGTAGACAACTCAGTGGGAGATTCCAAAGGCTGCATCTCTGAGATCACTGCAAGAAAAAAAAAAAAAAAAAAGAGAAACACAACCTCAAGGCTGTAACTCACCTACACTTAGGCTAAAGAGTGAAACCCACCTATGCTATTTAGCCCCAGAGTCCTGCTGTGACAGAAAGAAGCATATTTCTCCTGTAAAAGAATATAAGGGAGCAAAACCCCCATGAAACTCTTTATTCACTCCATGATTTTGCAACATGGCAGCTCTATAGGGAGGCAAAAATTCCAGGAGATAAGCCTTGACTTTGTAGCCCCATCACTCCTAGAAAACAAGCATGCACATACTTCTGTACCCTTAGAAGCCGAATAGATTCCATGTTTTAACTTTAAGTACCAAAATTTAACTTCTTCATGCAAAGGACGCAGGCAATTGTCCTCTTAAAGGTGAAGACTACAAAGCTCTTCTAAATGTAATAAAAAGTAGAAAACTTATCAATTCAAACAGAGAAGTAACTAGGCCCATGATTTCTATGCACCTCCCATACTTTCATGGTATGCGGGGAAGGAAATGGAGAAAACCAAATACAACTTAAGGTATAACAAATGTAACTTCTTCTGTGTCATTGGCCTTATCCTCACTTGTCACACAAATACTTTTAACAAAGCTAAAAAAAAGAACTCAAGTAAAATGTGACTAGATTTTTTTCCTGTCCCCAAATCAGTATCACTGTTTTTATGCCACGTTCCACCCGCCCTTTATTTTTTTAATTAAAAAAAAGAAGTCATCTTGCTTCATTTTATCCAAAAGAGCAGATGAATGTAATAAACAAAACCGAAGAATAGCTAGTGTCCAGCATTTCTGGTGATAACTGTGGAATAAAATGAGGAAGACTCACATTAAAGAAGCTTCAGAATCTTCACAGATAATCTTCAAAACCATTACAATCAGAACAATCTGAGATGAAAAAAAAAAACCAAGACCAATAACCCATGGTACCTGTCGCTTTAACGAGATTAGTTCCATATCCAGCTGTCTAAGAATTGTGTTGGCTGCATTGGGACTACAGGAAACAGCTATCACATCTTCCTGGGTCAGGTACATGCCTTTTGGTGGACGGCATTTGGAACGCTGAGAATGATGGCGATGCTGCAAGCTCTGATACTCTCTTCTACCCAGACCTATTTTGCTGGTCTGAACAGGCTGCTCATTATTGCCCTTTAATTTACAAGAAATAAATCATTAAAGAGTAACAGTATCTTGTATACAACTTTATAAAGTACCACGTAGCATTGTAATGTCAAATTTATGACAAAGAAAACCTAAGCTAACATCCTCCTCTGCATGTAGTATCCAAATAAGTCTTGCAGATGAGTTGAGGGAGCATATCAGTCATCTGCTGCATAAGTCTGCATTAGTCTAAGCAAAGCCAGTTTTCAAAGCTTTTTTTTTAACATTGCTGTAAATGCAGTAAATATTATAGAAATCCCAGTCTCAATACTCTGAAAGAGGGCATAAATTAAGAACCTCTTGTGTGCAGATAAGGTAAACAATATATATCTATCTCATGTTTAAAACAAGTAATCAGTGATTTTACAAATTTATTTCTGGTGAGATAGGAAGAGTTCAGGTAAAGATTAAGTGGGAAGAAATGACAAAGTCAACCAGGACAGGCAAGACTGTAACATAACACCTCTACCTGCTGTAAGCACTCTACAGAAAGATTATGCTATTTGCTCTGGGAAGATGGTGAGATGATTTGAGATTTGGAAGAGAGGAGTTGCAGTTCCTGTAAAAATCCATGTACTTTAGAAAACTTAAGCCTTTGTTGTTTGCCTTTTTGAAGACAAAAGGGATAGCAAAGAAGAGATAAAGTTTCTGTAACTACTGTTTTCATATGTTTGGACACCTAAACATTTCAGCTTTATCTTCAATGAGCATTGATACACAAGAGCTAGTCCACATGTATGTGACTCCCTCAGAGCAACTGATTAGGTTTCCTATAGACCAGAAGCAGAGATATAATATTACAAAAATTACTTTCTCTGCAAGGATTTTCCAATTCAAAGCAATGCTTAGTACCAGAACAGAGATGGGATTCAGGCTTTTTGCTACTTCAAGCAGCTCCCTACTGCTCCTCCCTGCTGGCATCCTTGCAGGTTAAGAGGAGGTGGTCATCTGATCACAGCAAACATAAAACAAAGTGCAGCAGCCATTATTATGTTCTGTTGCATTAGTACAGATCAGCAAACAGTATTTTGTTCTACTGCACTTGACCTTCTGCCATGACCTTCTCTTTCCAGCTAATGTAACATCTTAATCCAGTCCACAGACTTCACAGAGGCCATCTTAAAAGCACTTAAGATATGTGCTCTTTCTTGAAAAATTGATATAGAGCCTTACATCTTTGACATCTAAAAGTCCCAAGGTTAAGTTTACTTCTGCCCCGTTTACAACATTTGTTTTTCTAGCTCTGCATTGCTCTTTCAGTATGAAACTGCAGTGGTCAATCTGGATGTTAAGTGAAAATATTCTCTCAAGCTTTTGACTTGCCAAGCTAGAGAGTTTAGCTTATTTTAGTTTTCACTGGTAACAAAAAGTTACCATCGCTCTTGTATTTTCAGGCAGCCTACTCAGTTTATATTTTGCTTAGGAAGTGAAAGCACACAAGTCTTACCAGAAATACCAGATCACAAAGTTATCTTACGTAAATAGCTCATCAGAAACTACAAACTTATTTGTCCTGTTCCTAGAAGTCTATCAATACAGTATCATTCTGGACTGCAGAATGTAAATTGAGCAAAATTGCCCTTATTTAGATATGGCTTAGGCAGCAACGCCAATCATAAGATTGCAAGAACATTGTTACAGTAGCAAAGGAAATGTAAAAAGGTTCATTATTAGACCTTGTGACATTTCAAGTTCCAAAAAAACCATACCTCCACATACTAAAAAAATAATCTCAAACTCTTTTACAGAAAGGGGTAATTGTCCTTTTTTTTCCCCCCCTCCCTGAGGCAGCTAGATAAAGCGAGACACTGAAGGTCACTGCAAAGCTCAGAACAGAATCTAAACCTATCAGTCTCTTACTCAATATCATTTTTGTTAGAACTGCAATGTTTTATTAATAATCCTAGATACCACTTGAGTATTGAAATTTTGCACTACTTCTCTCATTCTCAAGAAGCATGGACTGTCACATTTAGGAAAATCATGTTTTAAGTTGATCAAGGAAACAATCAAGTGTTTACACATTTTAATGTGCTCTTCTAGTCTTGTTCACAAATACCTTAATGTTTTCAAAAAGAACCCAAAAAAATCTCCCAAACCTGAACATACCCCAAACATGGCATTTATCTGCAAAGCTAACAGGAAGTGCTCATTAAGACAACAAAAATGTTTTTCTCTATATTTATGAATAGAAAGCATCTCAGTACAGCCACATATTAGCTGAAATGCATCGCCTCACTGTGGCTTTGAACAAACAACAAGAGTTGTTCTTAGAAAAATGTAATTTAATTTTAAAATTCAAAGAAAACATTTTCATTCAATAATTCACCACCAGTAAAAGTGTAAGCATACTAACAAGACTGATGCAGGAGAAATACTGTTTTACCAGGATGCCATAGCACACACCTCTTATAAAACTTGAAGATCTCTCATGACACAGTGGAGGCAACAAGAGATGCATTTATATCCACAATATATCATAAAATTTTGTTTCAATAAGAAGTTGACAAGATCTTGATCACTTAAAGACCCTGAAATTTCAGCAGGCTGCAAGCTAAACCTCTGTACTACAACTCATTCTTCACAACAACACATCCACAGAAATCAAACCAACATTCACCACTAAGCAATCTGTTACCTCCTTTTTGGCTTCTTTTTTGGGATCATAATCACTATCATTTCCATCCATGGGATGAGCTTCTTCTACGTCATCATCACTAAGGACAGATTATAGAAAAAGAAAGTGGTCATTTTACCTACTTTTTAAACCCAAATATATATATCTGTACCAGGGTAAGACAGAATTATCTACTTTACAATATCTACTCTAAGCACATGACATTTCAAAATTATTTGTAGTTTTCAGAAGATAGCTGTCACAAGCATATTTTCTTCATTAAATTCCAGGAATTATTATGATAAACAAACAATCCTAAACTACAGTTTCAAAGTTACTTGGCAGTGCTGGTACCGCTGCCAAAAATTTTGGGATCAATTTTCTTTAATTTGACCACCTGTGCCAGTGTGAACACTTATGTGGTCAGCTATACTAAGGCTAGAAATAACCTTTCATTTGCCTCATTAGTTTAAATTGATCAATTTTCAAACCACTGCACCAGGTGAATAAACCCTTGTTGAAGTCTGTGGGGAGCAAAAGGACACAATATATGATGGGAAAGTGTGGGACTGCTTTTTCAGCAAAGTCCTCAAGATCTAGAAGTCTGGGGGAGGGAAATGAAATCTGCTGAACTCAAAGAGAAAATGTTGAAAACAGTCAGCTGGGTCCAATCCAGTCATTCTGACAATATACATTAAAAATAAATTAATGCAAAAACACAGCAAAAATTTCTAGTTATTACCAAAACCCACCAAAATGCTGTAGTAGAAGGACACTGATTTTAGCCTGTAATTTTTCAAAAATAGGGTTATTAAACAAGCACATGAATTTTAGATTTCAGGAGTTATTTTCAACAACATATTATTAAAAAGACCCTTTTGCTCCGGTTATGCAGTTTTGCATAGATATAAAATTACACTTTCCAATATAAAACATAGATTATGTTACTTATATATTCAACACATTATATCACCTTTTCAAAAGTGCAAGGTAATATTAAGTTATACTAAGCACAATATAACTTGAATTTCATAGTAACTACAGGAAATGTTATTCCCTTCTATGTAAGGCAACATAAAACTATTTTGAGCTCCAATTCCCTCTCCCCAATAGCACTTCTAAGTCTCCTAAAAGAAGATTTTATATAAAGTTGTTATAAAGCAATACTTGGAATTCTAATCACTATATCTCTTTACAGTGGTTGATCTTTCAGTTTTAATTTCATCTTAGTTAAAAAAATTCCAGAAAAAAACCCACTCTCCTCTCTATACAGTAATATAAGGTTAGACTTCTTGAACTAAGCATTATTTCTAAACCACATTCCCAGACATCAGGGTTTTTAAAATCCTTGTTTTTACACTTCTCCATTAGAACACTCCAATCTGTTATTACAGCTCACACAGACTGGAGTGATAGTTCTGAAAGCACAGGCACCAATCCCCTTGGTAAAATCAGAGACACCACAACAGATGCTCAGGCCTAAAAAGCATGGTTCACACTGAAACATAATGGCTGGAAATTACTCCCCATCTCTACTTTAGAAGACTAGTCTCTGGTTAGCTACTTAAGAACCTAAAACTTACCTGTCACCTTGATTATTTCTATTAGCTAGTTTTCGAGCCTGCCGATCCATCAAACTCGTCCTGGAGCGAGTTTTTTTCCAAGAATAGTAATATTTTACAAGGCTTGCAATGGTCTTGTCTGGAAGCTAGAAGAATTCGTTAACATATTAACACTTTTCAAAATTAAAATTCCACACAAAATTATAATTCTGCTCTGTTTACAGCCACCATTAACAAAATATTTTAAGTGCCTTGACAAGACGGAAAGGAGGGATGCATTTCATGTACATTTTTAAAAAGGGGGGGAAGGCTTTTTTCATTAGGGTGAAAAAGCTGTACATCCAAGAGACATGATGAAATTAAATTAAATCCCTTATTCAAGGTTCTTTCTAAAGCTTTTACATAGAAATCAACACAACGTTTCAGCCCAAGAGGAGCCTTTGTTCTAGTACATCTGAGCTATTCAGTGCTTCTGATTAAAATATTACTTTACCATTTGCTGGATCCTGTGAAAGCTCTTTCCATGGAAGCTAAATGCTTGTTCAAATAGGACTTTATCTTCAACAGTCCATTCATCAGGGAAAGGAGTGAAGTTAGGGAGATCAGCAAGGGACTTCTCAATATTGTGTTTGTGCCAGAACAACATGCCGAGAGCCTTTAAAAAGAAACAGTCCCTCTTTGGATTAAGTCAACTTTCTAAAATGTTGAGACAAGTTAAATAAGACCAGGTGATTTATTTACTTAAAATTTGACTATCAGAACCCCTTCTCAAAATATGTTTACAATTTTACTGGCTATTTCCTGTAGGTTACAAAATTCTCTTTAGAGACAGTGGGCACATCTGTACTTTATTAATGGTATGAAAGCCAGACAATTTAAGGTTGGCATGGCAGCAGTAATTCTAGAGTAGCATAAACTAGGTCGAGAGGCTCAAATCTGACCTGTTTTCTTACTTGACAAGGATGTTATCACCTACACAGTTCCTTATAGGCCTTTATTACCAGCCCACTCAAAAAAGAAAATAAAAATACTTTTCAGCAGCCAGAGGATCATCCAAAATGCAAGTCTGAAAGTTCAAAGTGAGAGTGGTCTTTCTACAACTCTCCAATCCACAAATAACAGCATGGCCACTTCCATGTCACGTGCACCTAATAAGGAATGGAAATTTAAATATACTTTCTTACATAATTTCATTTCTTGATATTCTACAAGCATTTTATGCTCATTAGCCTTTCTGCCAGAGAACCATTGACAGATTTGATGCCAAGTCTGTCATGGGAACTGGGAAATGTAATCCACTCAGTTTCAATCAGCCAGCACAGACATGATCACCATTCACCTCTCTAACCCCCTGATTTCACATCTTCCGATAACCTGGACACAGCAAACCTCTTTTCTTGTTAAAATGGCAAGTGACAAGCACCTCTTGCAAAGATAACTTTTATTCCACTGTGAACAGTCCATAAGTATTTTGTGCCAAAAGTTATTTTGAAAATGCATCTCTTTTAGACTTGAGATCCATCAGTTTTCTCTCTTGCCTAACTAAAATCAAGCCATAAACGAACATCAGCAGACCACAGGTATTCTGAATATTCTGAACATTGTAACACTGGCAGCCTCTTTTTCAGATAGCAGTTGATGAGCAAGTCTTTGCTATTATGAGCCTCCATCCTCCAAAACTTGATTATACAACTTGGTTTCACTTGTTTTTCACATATTTTTTGGTTTTTTTCACATATTTTTCACGATAGAAATCACTCATTTACATAAACTGGTTAATTGATGAAGGAAATTGCAATAAAACTAAGTGCAGACCAGCAAAGTTTTACCCTTACTTTTTAAGGAATGGTGACTGAAAGTTGTTGAATGAAAAGTGAACTTGTTTGTTACTTTCAAACAGTTTGACTGTTTTCCTGTCTCTGAAAAAAAAAAATCACTCAAAATTGAATTATCTTTTTCTCTTAAATATGCAAGAAACCTTTTCAGTACCATCCCTATCACAATTAATGGTTCAAAATTACACCGTATTTGTATTCCAATGTTAAACATTAAATTTGTAAGCTGCTTCCCTAAGAAATTCTTAGCTACATATACACACACAATTGCATGACATGCCCAGTGTATCAAGAAACATACCAAACCTTTCAAAAGTGCACATTACAAGCTGAGCATGTCATGAAAACAAAGAGCTCAATCTTTTGCAGAGAATCCAGACCACAACTGTATGCAGATCCATTTAACTGCAGTGTTTGCTGCCGTGCCTGAAGAGAAACAGTGTTAATTAATGGTAACCAATGGGAAAAAAAAAAAAAAAAAAGTTGTGTTACAGTTTTATATTTTAGAAAAATCCTTTAAATGAGTATTCTCATTCCATAGCACTTACCTGTTCCACATTGTATCCATGTTTTTCTTTTGCTATTGCTATATATTCATCCACTGTAACAAAGCAATGTCAGAATTATTCTTTAGTACTTTCAGCTCAGCTATATGAGACAGAATCTAACATGGGAAAACAGTCTCCCCATGCTTTAACACACAGTATAGGCCGAGATCCCCCAGAACATTAACTATAATCATAGCTTTATTAATAATAAATACACTGAATTTAATCCAACATTTTATAAACTTTTATGTAAGCTAATTCTGCTTTCTTTCACATTTTTACTACAACAAAACCACAGTGGCTCAATTTATTTATTTAAAGCAGAGACTGACTGGTTATTGAAAGGCTATGCCTTTCCAGAACCCACTCCTGGGTCAGTTTTAAATTGAACTACTTCTACTGTTCATATTCCCAAGCATGTTAAAAATTAGAGGTCCTATATCAATGATTATGCATATCCTCAATATCAACATAGTTTTCAATGACCAACATTGATTTTAACTATGACGTTAAGTAATTTTCCAATAGAAAATATCAAGATTTAATAATCAGGTCTCCAAACATTTTTTAAATCATATTTAGCCATAATAGAGCCAGCTTTGAGTTTAACACTTTTCATCATTTTACAATTAAATCCTACTTTTTTTTCCAAAGAAACAAAAACTCTTCCCATTTACCTTCTACAGTTCACAATTAAGTGGCAACTACGTAGTTGAAAGGAAGCATGATGGAGAAAAGAAAATAATTATATTCTCCTTATTCAAATGGACAAGAGATGTCCTTGCATGAAGCGTTGTGGTAAAGAGGCAATTGTACTTCAAAGAAACAAAGTATTTAATAGTTATCGATCTAGAGTATTTTATGTCTCACTGTTCTGCAGTAGTTGAAGGTATGTTCTCCCAGATGTAGAGGGATACAAACCTCTAACTATTGGTATTAGGCAGAAACTGTCCTGAGGACCAGGTTCTCATAGCTTCATGCTCAAAGTTTACTCCCCTATATTACATTTGGGAAATTCTAGCATAGGAGACAGGTTTAAACTAGATTAAACAGATAATTGATCACATTTTGATAATTGATCACACAGACTCCTGTATTTCATTTTTTTTTTGAAGGGAGAAAATGTTCAATTTTTCCTTATAAGGCAGCAACAATAATTTCCCCTTGAACTGGGCCTCAACATATCTTTTCTGAATATATCCACTCCAATTCCTTCTCCTAGAAATTTAGAGCAGCAAGTTCTTGTGTTCAGATATTTTATTTTTTTATTAATAACTAAAGGTTTCATAGACACTGATGTTGATAATACAACATAGGCAGTGTGATTTGAAACAAAGACTTAACTAAAATAAGAGAAAGTGATCTTTCCTTTCCTTGGAGTTTTTTTTTTTTTAAAAAACCCCAAACAAACACCAACCAAAAAACAAAAAACCCACAAACAAACAAAAAACCCAAAGAGAAGCTTTGTGTTTAACTTACTAATTTGCAATTTCACTGTGCATAAAATGAAGAGCAAACAGGCACACCAGAAACAATTCAGTTATACTTAAGCATCCAAAACCCTAAGCAGGTAAAGACTTACACTTGGCATCTGGAATATTATGATATGGAGACCATACAAGCATCCCTCCATTATCTTTATCAGTATATTTTGTGGCACCTGTAAGAAAACAAGTAAGTCTCAGTATTTTTAATTATGATCTAGAGAACAACTATGTGACAGTAAGCAAAATTCAACCATATTAAGAAGTCCAGCCCAGCTACTAAGGGGAGGAAAAAAACTACAATCATTAGTTCCACATTACCTTAAGACAGCGAACAGCTGAATCTGAATATTATTCTTGTGAGGTTCAAGCATCACTAAATATTGTACAAGATCCTAGTTACCACAATTAAACCACTCAAGTGCATTGCTAAAGCTGGAAAGAATCTTATCTAGTTCCAATCCCTTCATCACAGGCAGGAAGACCTTACCCCATTCAACCCAGCCTTGATCACTTGCACAGACGGGGCACCCATAACTTCTCTGGGCAACCTGTTCCAGTGCATCACCACCTCATAGTCAAGAATTTCTTCCTTATATCTAATCTGAAGTTGGCAAGGATACAAAATTTAGAGGTACTTGTCCTCCATCAGTTTTGACTGCCTATTACTACTTTAATGCTTATCACTGTGATAGGAGTATTAGGACCTCCTGTGAGGACAGAGCACTACTGAAGAAAATACTGAAGCACCAAATCATAGATTATTTGAGTTTTGAAAACATGCTGTAGAAGTAAAGGAAAATCCCCGATACTGGAAAAACATCAATTAATTGCCATTTTCTGTTACTATTTCACAAATATAGGCTACTACACAAAACCCCTCACAATTTATTTGTTTACAACAGTTTATCTTGCTAAGAAATTGCTCAACAACTGGGGCATTTATACTTATATTAGTGTGAATGCCTTGAGTAATCACCTTCAGTGGAACTTTCCATGCATCCTTTTTGGAGAAAGCTTTTTTTCAGTGAAACAAATAACTTTTAACTCTATTTTAAGCTACATGCTTGATATTTAGGCTCTACATCTTGTTGAAGCAAACAAAAAGCTAAAATCAATGCTTTGGAAAAGAACAGCGTAGTGCTTTCCCTTTATGTACTATATATTTTGTTGCTCTTCCCTCTTCAGTTTGGCAGTGTTTTGTATCTGCTATCATCTTTGCAATCTTTAGATGCATCACGACTGTGAACTTAAAAGCAGTTACTCAGAAAAACTAAAAGAACTCATGTGTCTTCTAAAATGAGATGTGCAAGACACAAAATAAATGCAGCATAAACTCTGTAACAGGTCAAAAATGTAAATACATTCATAAAGCACCAGTTTCAAGGCATAAGCTCTAAACTCTGAAGGGGTTTTGTTATATAAAAACAAACTCATTCCACTTTAGAACAAAAAAGCATGCCATTTTTAGTCATTAGGAATATAATACTTCATGAAGAGTAACACAAACGTGTTACAGGCACAACATTTCTCTTACAGACTCTTTTTATCACAAGTAAATGGCCACTACCCTGCACTCCACTCTGAGATGATCCACAGGACCACTAGAGAAATTATTAGAATTTCTCATTGTGAAAAAGAAACATGTAACTTTCAGAAAAATGGATATCGTGGATATTATCAGGTATTGAATACTCAAGTACTGAAGTAAAAAAAGTTTCGGAGTCATTATGCCTGCAGGAGATTATGTATGCAGTGACACTTCCCTACTGAGGTGCCACCCTCATGTGATGAACAAGCATCTTCCACAACACCCCTTTTCAAAGCAGTGCTGTTACTCCAGCAGCAAACAGACAACTGTTTCCATTTAGGTACCACCTTCAGACTGCCAAACGGAAAGCAAGGATGACAAAGGAATAATGGGATGCATACAGGTAGCTCAAAGGAAGGCATCCTGTCCTTAACACGTGATGTCCCTAGCTACAGTACAGGGATTTCTCCCTCTCCATATGCAGGACAATTAACTTACCTTTATGAGAACTGTTTCTTGCCCTTTGTTCCCTAAGCAGTGCTTCCCCCCCACCCCCCAAAAAAAGCTGTGTTGTACCTCAAGAGCAACACGATCTTTATGTGCAAGATCCATTCTTATTAGGGACAGTGGCTGGAAATACCAGGGAACATGTTAACCAGAGCATGTTAGAAGAGTAGAGTTGTATGCCAGTAAGGAAGAGGAAGGCCAAGAGCTGCATCTGAAGTATAATAAGTCTCCCTCTGTCCAAACTCCTCATTCAAGGCCCTTAAGAAGAGGCTTCTGGACTCCAGCTGCCGCACTCCTCTAACAATACCAGTCAGGAAATGGAGCTGGCTGAAGATGACCAACAGGCACTCTCCACTGCTTCCAGAATAGGGAAATTACAGCAGCAAGTTGACACTCTGTAAACTTCAGCTTCACAAGAGAAGTTGAGTACACATGGATAGTGCAGCTCTGGGTATGACTCCAAGGACTGACAATAAAATGCTAATCCAGAAGCATACAAGACATCATAAGGGCACCATGGAAATTTAAAAGTATACTGGTTTCCAGCATATGACGTACCATTCTCTGCTTAAGACTAAGCTTTGAACTAAGCTAGGATCAAAAACATGGAAACTGACTGGAGGAAAACCCAAGTTTCTAAAACTAAGGATTGGAAACCTTAATAAGCATAAGAACAAATAAGTAAAAACAACAAAAAAAAAAAAAAAAACAACCAAAAAAAACAACCAGCAAAACAAAACAGGCAATATGAGGACAGATGGCATGGAATAAATGGAGAACATTATATACTTCGCCACACCATAAAATTTCAATTTAAGAAAGCTTGTTTTCATATTAGAAGACTAAAGGGAGAAAAGTTATAAGGACATACAGAGAAATGGATTCCATAAGTGACATTAAATGGTATAAATATTCTTCTTGACAGCCCCAACCTCATCCCTGAGAAGAGGGTAAATGGGAAACAAGTATTTCAGCATTAAGTAAGTAAAATTCATACTAAAACCTTTGGCAAGTCCAAATCCAACTGGAATAAAACTTCTCTAGCAGTTTTATTGTATGTGGATGACACAGCAGGGTGGTACATTCTCCACTATACTTTCCAAAAGAATGCAAGCAGCCCACAACACAAGGATACTAGCTTTGTAACATCCTGCTATATCTATAGGTGGGCCAAAAAGTACAAGCAGAAACATTTTCACTAAGAATATGAAGTACTATAGGAAAACCAGGAGAAGGCCAATCGGGAAGGCAGGAGATGGTATATTAACTCAGTAAATTAGATAAAATAAACCCCCTAGATTTTCTTATTTAAATTGTTTTTGAAGTGACAAAATTGCAGTAATATCTAGTGACAATTAAAAATGCTATTTCCCTTAAGCCCAGTCTGAAGGCTTGCTTGTAAAAACAGTATGGTGTGGGAAGTGGCAAGAAAGAGTATGTTTAAACTAACTTTCCTAATTGCTGCTTCCAATCACAATCCACTTCTTCCAAGAAACACCAAGAAACAGGTGATCTTTTTCTTAAAAAATGTTTACTACCATCATAACTTGATTATGAGTATTTTGTTCCTCAATGTATTGTTGCAGAGCATTGCTCATGGGTATTTTTCAACACAGGCAAAGGGAGACCAAAGGATTGGTATTTATTCTGCTCATTTTAGTCATCTATGTTTATCAGAGGGCTGACTGTGTCTTAGAGTTATGTTTAGTTTCACCCACCATTGATTACCTTCTCCCACCTATTTGTTTTAAGGGGCTTAACAAACATCACTCAGAGTATCACAAACATACACCCTAAAGTATCAGGTAAACCCTCAAAAAAGGGTATTAAAACAACTTCAAGAAGAAACATAGTTAATCAGAGATAGTGTCTGTCTCCATATATGTAACCCAGAAGTACAATGGAGCATGTTACCTAACTTGCTACAAAAAAGTAACCTAAATGTAGCTCTAAGAGCACAGATTTGCCTTGCATTACTTCTGTCTCTAAGAAATGATACATCAAGACTCAGAAGGAAGAATAAACTCAATCAAAACAATCAGATAAAAGCAGCAGATCTTGCTGAGATCTCCCCAGATAACCAATCCGTTAACTTATAAGTATGTGCTGTACCCCTGCACTTGGACCTTTTTATTTCACATTTTGTAAGACTTCGGTGTTCCAAAAAAAGTCACTATCTTCTTGCCCTAATAATCAGAGTAGACACACTAAGAAGGACAATACTATACATTATGCTTCTAACTAGGAACTTCTTAAATAAACATCTCCATCATTCAAGGAATTGATAAACTGAGTATATATTAGTCCCAGTCATTGGGGAAAGGGGCATTAGGTGAATTCCATCCCCCAGAAACACTTAGAAGCTCTAAAGGATCCTGTTATAAGAGAGCATAAAATTAGTTCTGCAGTTACAGTGATGCCAGTTAATGATACTATTGCATATACAGTTTACAAAATTGAAACCACAAAACCTCAGTTGTCTTACACGGGCTGAAGAGTTCCTTTAATCAAAAGAAAAACAAACACTATGTGCTTTTCTAATTTAAATGGCCTGTAAGAAAAACAAGCCCTGGCTGCAGGTTAGAAATAATAATTTTTATCTGTGTTTATTTTTATGTAGGCAATGTAAAAATAAAGGGCATAAGCAGTTAGCCTTATTAACAAAGAGACCTAGACTACGTGCTCCTTCCTAGGGGAAAGGCATTCCCTTATGCCAAGATCATGCATCCATTTAATCCCACCCTCCCCCTTTCTTTCTCCCGGCCTTTTCTTTGGCCTGTGGGGCTTGTTCCCATCAAGAGGAGCTCTCTCCAGCTTCAGGAGGCACTATGTGAGCAATCCTCTTCCGGTGAGAAATCATCTGACACCAATGGAGCCCGTTTGGAGAACAGGAAAGTAGATAGGCTTCATCTGACCACTACAACAAAACTGATAAACGCTCCTCTGGTCTCCCTGCTCAGTGTAGTAAGGCAAGACAGCATTCTAGCGATTGACTTGCTAAAGCCGAGTACCAGGCTATGCGAGCGTACCCAGTATTCCCCGGGGCGGGGCTGGGGGGACGAGGAAGGCGGAGGAGAGCAGCTCAGCCTGCCACGGCGGGGCTAGCGAGGCTACTACAGCACACAAAACCAGGAGCAGGAGTTTCCCACCAAGCGCATCTTCCACCCAGCGCCTCCAGCACGCAGCCAAGGTCTGCTCCGCTTCCGGCAGGGCGCATCACTTCCCACCCTTGCCCAAGAACATCCATCACCCCTCGTCAAATATTTTAAAACCTGGTTAATGTATTATGTCATTAAGGTTTAAGGAAGGCGAAAAAAAAAAAAAAAGAAATTCAACCTTTTTCTGCTTCACCGCCTCCCGCCGGATGCACATAATGAGGCCGATAATGAAGTGAGAATCCCACCCCGCGATGCC
>VYXB01006395.1:157341-171883 GCA_013397135.1 Pachyramphus minor
GAGCGGGGTACCGGGGCCGCCGGTGGTGCCGGGGCCGCCGGTGGTGCCGGGGCCGGGAAGGGGCCGCGCGGGGACAGGAGTGGGCGGGGGGCCCGGGGCGGCGGTGCATTGGGATCGGGGCCGGTCACCTCGGGGGCGGAGCGGGGCTAGGGGGCCGGGCCCTGGAGATGAAGACCGGTGTTGCCACATCGATGAAATCGCACGATGTGTGAACCCGTGCTGGTTTTTCATTCTAATTGTTTTCTAATAATTCTTTCTAATATTTGTTTGTTTACATTCTAATGTTTATTTATTTACCTGTTTGATGCAGTTCTTGTGTGTTACCAAGTGCTCCCGTGTCACCGCCCGATTTATATCATAATATTCACGTTTGATCAGGTGAATAAAAGGCTGAGAGGAGCTCCAGGGCGAGGCTGAGTTACAATGTGGCAACAGTCTTGCTACTAAATCTGGAGATGCATTTGTTTCTATATGAATACATTTAATGTTGTTGTGGCTATACTTTAAATATGTGCTAAAGGTATTTTTAATGGTGCAGTGATAACTTGTCAGTCTGATTTCCTGGTGTAGGGGAAAAAAGTATAGACTTAAAGCTACCATTGCTAAATCTTGTAGCCAAGTCTCATGTTCCAACTAAGAGTGTCTGACATGATCCATTACTCTTTGTCACATCTCACCAGTTCTTCCCAAACTTTGCCCTGTCGGCTGTCTGCCCCAGGTTGGTTGGCTGATTGATTGAAGAATGCAAGCTGGAATGGTACAGCTGCTTTTTTACAGTGACATTAAAGGGAGATGACTACTTGTATCCCTACTTGTGACTATAAAGTGTTCATAGTGTTTTGCAGTACGTTTGTAACATGACGTAGTTAGCCATGTTTGCAGGGTACTGTTGCTTGATCCTTGTCATGAGATCAGCCTGTCGTGGTCAAATTATATACTTTTGAAAAACCTTTGATTTATGTGCACTTTCTAGAATATGTCAGGATAATACTGTCCAGACTCTTCCTGCCTTGGGAATAATGTGGTCTTTGAAGAACTGTTTTTGTGACAACTTTTGGCAGATGACTGTCAAAAATGGGAGAAAACAAGCTGTGACTCCTTTATGCTTGCTGGTCTTTCTCTCCAAGACTTGGAAAGAAAGACCAGTAAGAGGAAGGTCAGAACAAAGGTGGTTGACTGCCTGCAAGTGTCTCAACAGCTGAGGATTTACAATCTCACAGTTTAATGTACACCAAAGAATTTACATAAGAAAACACACACAAATGCCAGAGCCACAGGAAGATCTTGAACCAACATTTGTCCCTTTTCGACACAAAATCAATAAGAAAACTTTCAGGAAGTTGGTGTTTGTTGTTTTAGTTCTCCTAAAGCTGGATGTTTGAGGCTTTTTAGCTTTGTTTTGTACAGGTGTGAAGTTTGGGCATGTGTGCAGGATTATGACTGCACATGTCTGACAGTTCTTAACTACTGATATAGCCACTGAAAATTTTAGTCAGCTGTTACAGCTTTCAGGAATGCTGAGTTGTTACAAGTGTCATGAAGGTAACCACCTGAAAGAAAGAATGATTCCTTGTCAGCATGGTTGGAAGGAGAATTGTCTAAAGCACTTGACCTTTTTGTTTCTGTTAATTGCATGACTGCTGATAAAACTGCATTTCAGAGGTTACATTAAAAGCGTATAGGTTCACTTAGTCAAGCACTTAGATATTAGCAGATGCATGCAGTGATTCTTCTTCCCCATGCTGTCTGAAAGTTGGCTTGTTTTGGACTATTCCTCCTCTTGTATTCTTGTGTTGTCCTTCTCTGCTGCTTTTAATTTTTTTTAATTTATTTTTTGCCCCCCCTCTCCATAACTCCTATGTCACATTCAGTATGTGGATGCTCCTGGATTAGATGTGACGTGATAAGGCAGGCAGTTATTTGAGATTGGTTCTGCATTTGTTTTAGAAACTATGTATAAGGAATCAGCTTAGACCAATCTTAGCATATAGAATCATAAAATCGTAGCGTTCTTTGGGTTGAATTGGACCTTAAAGATCATCTAGTTCCAACTTCCCTGCCAAGGGCAGGGATGTCACTCACTAGATCAGGTTGCTCAGAGCGCCATCCAACCTGGCTTTGAACACTTCCAGGGTTGGGACATCCACAGTCTCTCCTTATTGTATGCTGTATCCTTCCTTCTGTCGTGTCCTTCTTTCTGTGTATCCTCGTTCATAATTTTTGTTTCTAAACATAAGCTGTAGAGGGCAGCAATGTAACCAATGCCTTCAGAAGGTGCAACTTGGGTCAGTCTAAAGATTCTTTTTAGGAGCCTACCAGGTTTCATTCTTGGAGATTATGCCTTTCTTGCTAAAAAAAATATTTTCCAAGTCATAGTCTGAGGGGGAAAGGTTGTGTTTGGGCAGGAGGGGAGGGATTCCTGGAGTGCAAAGTGGATTGCAACGGAAAGGAAGGGAATTAAGGAGTGGAGAATTCGTAAACAAGGAAGGCAAAGCAGTTGCTTCTTCCCTTTTAATGAAATTGCTAAAAGGCTTTAGTAGAAACAGAAGCTCAAAAAGGAAACAGCTTTCACTATCCATGAATTAACTCAGCTTAAAACCCACATGGCTTCTGAGGTTGCTCCACACAGGTTTTGTCTCTTGCAATCATCTTTGTTAGTGCAGGTTCTTGGAATTCATTGCTGAAAATCAGGCTCTTGGACTGTGGACTTCTGTAATTCATTATTATTACCTTACAGTGAGAGATAATGACAGTATTACTGTTGAGTGGTGAGCCAAGGGACAGGAAAGTAAAGACCGTTTATTCAGAAGAAAATAACTTCTTAAAACCGTGTGGGTTTACATGCTTATATTACTATAGAATCGTTTAGGTTGGAAAAGACCTCTAAAATCATGGAGTTGAACCATTAACCCAGCACTGCCACCATCACCAAAACATGTCTTTAAGTGCCACATCTACACATCTTTTAAATACCTCCAGGGATGGTGACTCAACCTCTTCCCTGGTCAGCCTGCTCCAGTGCTTGACAACTCCTGTGAAGAAAGTTTTCCAAACATCCAGTCTAAACCTCCCCTGGCGCAACTTGAGGCTGTGTCCTCTCATCCTATAGCTTGTTACTTGAGAGATGAGACCACCCCCCACTTTGTTACAACCTCAACTGCTCCTTGTAAGACTTGTGCTGCAGATCCTTTACCAGCTTTGTTGCTCTTTGGATGCTCTCCAGCACCTCAGCGTCTTTCTCGTATGTTATACCCATCTCACCTATGGAATTTCTAGCTCATGAAATTCTAGCCCATGAAAAGTATTTCAGATCACGTTTGACCTCTTTATCTTATGCTGAGAGTTTCATGCTTTCAGGTTTTTTTGGAAAGAGCGTTTTGACAGTTGCCTGTATTGGCAATGTTACTTTACACCATTTAAAATCAGTGTCTTTTTAGATATTTTTAGAAACAGGTCAGACAGATTTGTGATGCTTTTTCAGAAAAATTATGAATATATAATGTGTGTTGTGTGAAACACGGAGAAAATGGGATGACCTCTTTGGCAATATCCAGCTTGGAAACTTGTGCTTTAATGTGAAGGTTTATAATTTCCTTTGGTATGAATGTTCCGCAAAGAAAAGTAAGCTCTTTGTCTTCATAAGCACGTTAAGAAAAGCTTACCTGGAATCAAGGTAATTTCAGATAAATTACACCTCTTGGAGTTAGTTCACTCCTCTGCTGGAAAATATATAGGTGTCATCTGTCGAGTACTGTGTTTCTTTTATATTAACACAACTAGGCCTGCTGGGTGGTAAGTGGGAGGCTTAGAGTGGACAGGGTGGGATTTATTATTTCTTTTAGACTGATGGTCATTGCTGTGTTTAATTCAGCATTCTCGAATTTTCCGAAGACTTCACATTTTAGTGGAACCAGTGGAAGATGGTGGAAGTTGTGGGTTTTCTACAGTTCTAGAAAATCAGACCTTCAGTCTCAAGCTAGCACTTATCAGTATTTTTGAGTTCTAAAGTTTTATCGTGACAGAAATTAGTAAAAATTTGTTCTATAACTGACCAGTAAAATGCAACAATAAAGCATTCGCTAACAACCTTGCTGCTGTTAATATCCCCCTCTTGAGAGTTGAGATTTTTTTTCTTTGTTATCTTTATTTTTGTAGGGCTGCCTTCTAGTTACAGGTTTCAAGGGTTATCTGCTTTCCGGATCTGAATGGAATTCTTCTGCTTCAGGACAGTCAGTAACTTATTCTCGGGAGATGCAGAAAGTCACGCTGTAGATTCTTTTAGAAATCTAAAGCCTTCAGCAGACCCTTTTTCCTATTTAAATACCTGCCATCAGCTGATCAAATCATGCTCTTCTGAAACCTGTGCCAAAATTTGATTTGTATAGTGTTGGTGGTAGATATGTTGAATGGAGTTGGGAATGTTAGGACTTGGCACTGTATTAAAAATAGTATTTTGAAATAAATTATTTGCTGCACTGTAGGAAGGCTTATTCAGGAACGACCATAATGGGTTGGTGCTAACATCCATCTTGTCCAGTACTTTGATCCTGACAATTACGAACAGCAAAGGCTGCAGAGGAACTAATTTTGGGGCCGGTGCCATGGTCTCCGTTCTATGTTGGCAAGAAGCCTATTCTTGGTCTTCTAAAGATTTGCTGAAGCTCTGAAGCATGAAGCTTGCTATCTTCTGAAGGAAAAAAAAGAATTTTGATTCCTCTGATTGTGTTTTGAAAATATCTGTTCCACCTTTGCATATTTATAGGCTCTTGTCTCAGTGACTTTCTATAGCAGTGAGTTCTACTGATGGTATATGATGATTTTTTTTTTCCTTTAAAAGAAAGTTTTTTTCTCTTGACAGGAGGGACAAGTGTTCCTGATCAGCTCTTTCAGTATCATTATTTCATTTCTCTGCAGTTAATCTAAATATCTGGTATGCTGTACTGTTTAAAAAAATTAAAGAGGGTTCTGTGTCCATTTGATTATCATGACAGATTGTGGGAAAAGCCTGAGTTTAGCTGGCTTAATCTTGTCTTATGTAGGGAACTCAGGACAGCAGGTCATTGCAGAAAGTTGTGTTACAGACACCATTTAACCACTTATATTTTTGCATACCTTCTTCAAAGTAAATGTTGGTAATAGCTGGCAATATGCCTTTGAATCAAAACGTTGACATTCAGTATTGCCAATGAATGTCCTTAGACTGTGTATGAATAGCCTGTGTACATGACTGAAATGGTAGCATCTTTTTACAAAGAATTTGTGTTTAGAGCCAGTTTTTCCCCACAGAAAGAAAAAAGGGCATTATAATTGTTTTGGAAGCTAGTGTGCTTTTACTTTGTCCTGTCTTACTTATGCATACAGTTATCTAAACTAGTTTTCATAGGACTGTTCAGCAGAAAGCACGTATCACCTAATTGATACTTACAGCTGTTGGACTTCTGTAAGAAATGTTATTTTGTTTCTCCTGCATGATATTTACATTTTTCTGGGTTTGTTTGTTGTGGGGGTTTGTTCATTTTTTAATGCAAAGCAAAGCAATTACTTTGATTCCATGCACTTGGTGAAATGTGTGCTAAACTTGTGCTTTATTCTTTCTTGTCAGGTTGTCCCTTGCTGTTGTACTTGAAGAGGTGACCATTTGCTGTGAGTTAATGATGTTTATTCTCTCTCCTATGTGTTTTTCCTCCTTCTCCTTCAGTGAAATCACATTACAAAAGGAAAACATACTGTGCAAGATTTTCTCCTTGGAGTTAATAAACACTCACTTCATTTAGAAAGATGTTCTTTGAAACATATGAGAAAAAAAAAAATGCTCTGGTATGTTACTGTGTTGTGTGTGCCTAATCCTGAAAAAGAGATAACCTTGCCCCAAACAGCCTACATTTTGTTGGGGATCCAGCCAGTGTGTGTAACCAACACTAGGAAAACAAAGGGAGAATAAAAGAAACATCAGTAATATGTTAACATGAACAAACTATGTAAAATTACTGTAACCCTGTACTGCCCATCCATTTAAGACACAGTGTCATTGCAGGAGTAATCTTGAGGGATGTGAAAGAACCAAAGAAAGTAGTGTTAAGAACTTCACTTGAGGAAGATGATGTATCTCTGCATATGGAAAAAAAGAGTGTTGTAGTAACCAGTAGTGGCAGCTTGTTTTGCTGTATGTCTTGGGCCTTGAGCTGTCAGAACATTTTATGCTGTAGCATACTGGCACCTCCTACTAAATGTTGTTCTCCATAGCTTCTCTAACCTGGCTTCGTGTGGTTTAAGCATGGGGAGAAGGGGTATAAAGTGAAAAATAACTCTGACTGTGTATGACCAAAAGAAAGTCCCTGAGGTATTACAAGAGTTTGTATTTCTGTTTTCCACTTTGTTGTTTCTATAGAAAAGTATATACCGTTTCTTAGAAGTCCCTGGAGTTGTGCTGGATTTTGGAGGTCAGTGTGGCTGGACTGTGTAGATATCAAAACATTCAAGTATCATATATTTTTCTACTGTAACTATTGTTTGGCCGATGTAATGACCCGCAGTCCAGATATGTAGTTTAGGAAGGATCAGCATGAGGTTCCATTTTGAGAGTATTTGTCAGATGGAATTGCAAGCAATAAAAATACAATCATTAGTTAATTTTTTTCTTATACATATAAGATTTATTTTTCCACATGGAAATTGTTATTATAATACAATTTCACAGGATTTTTCTACAAGTACAAACGGTCCTCTTAAGTGTATTCTGTTAAAAAACCCAGCAGCTCAACAACAAACAAATCAATGTGGATGTATCTGGCTCTTCAGGTTGTATTATATAATGTTTCCAGTGATTATATTCTCTCTTCTCCTGCCTGAAGCAGATAAAACTACATAAATATAAAACTGAAATCTGCAATATTTTGCATTTGAAGGTATGGAATAAATACATAAAGGGTCAGTTTACAGTAGGAAAATTCTCCTTGGGAAGATTGAACATGTGCAAAATTTCTGCCAAAGTGTTTGTTAAACAGAGAGGAAAAACAAAAGCTCATGCCTATATACTTTAGGGTGAAAATGCTGGATACCACTAGGACCTTGCTATCACTACTTTCCACATAGTTTTTAGAAGAATACCCACTCAACTTCATTCTCATCTAGTGCATTAAGTTCTCTTATGCTGGAGGTAAAGTTTTTACTTGCTCGTATTTAGTTCACTGTCTTTCATCTAAATTACATCCCTTTTAGTGAAGGTGGCTTTTAACTTTGGTTTAAGGGTCTACCTAATTAAAACTTGAAATGTGTTATAATTTGGGAGCCTGTTATGAGGTCCACATGTGTTAGACTTCTAGTGTTCTGAAAAACCAAAGAGGTGATTCAGGTTTCAGAGCTGCAGTCTGAGCCCATTGCCAGAGATCCACTCCCTATGGATACTGCAGAACTGCCAAGGGCATTTTTGATAGATTCTGCTGATGTTCATATGTGTAAATGCTGACTTCTAACAAGTGTGTGGTCCAGCCCATACACTCATTCCCTAACTTCACCTGCCTGTATGCCATGTGCTGTATTTTGGTTGCATAGCTGCAGATAAGTCTGAATATTACGCTGCATCTTTTTTTTTTTAAAGAATGTCCTGATATTTCATTGTACTGTGATACTTTACACAGAAGTTTTTGTATTAATTACCTAGTAGCAATCTTTGCTTCACAATAGTCAATGGAAGCACAAAAAGGAATCCTGTTGTACTTGGATTGTAAAAAAAAATAACCAAAATTTGTAAAGGCATAACACACTCTCCCACCATAAGTATGCAAGTGTTTATGAAAATCATAGCCCATGTGATACTAGTCACTAGGTATAGATACAAGTCCAGTCTTGATAAAGGCCATGGAAAAAATACTTTTTAAGACATGATCAAATTTGGAAAATTAGTAATTTTTTCTCACTGCAACTGCAGGAGATAACAATGAGAGATTAGTTAGAATGAGAAAATATGTAATCACTATATTTAAATTTTAAATAAAAAAAAATGGTCGTACTAAGATAATAACCTAGTGTTTGGGTTATTTTTTTTTTCTTTCTTCCTATACAGATTTGTGTTCCTGAGTTGTTTGGCTACTTCTGCTTATCCCTCCCACTGTCAAAGAATGCAACAAAGTTCTCTCTACACAGAAAGCAAATGCTACAAGTAATCCAGCTTGTTGACAGGAAGATCGTAAGTGGGAAATACGTGATGAGATGTTAGGCTCAATAAAACTATGAAATGAAGTGAGAAGGGTTTGTTTTGCTTTTTTTATTTCTCTATTCTAGGGAGGGTTTTTATTTGGAGGGGAGGTTTCTGTCTGTTGATAAACCTTCTAAAACTGAAAAAATAGAAGGAACTGGTATGGTCAGTAAAGTTGTGAGGTAAGAGATCAACTTTATAGAATATGTAACTCCAAAGTGGGAATTCTGAGCACATGTAAGGCAAAAGCTACAAAATACAAACCCTAAGCAAGAAGCTTATTCACTGTGTAGAGGATAGTTTTATACTGGGTGCTTTTTGAGATGTGTTTCTTGGAGAGGCTGCTGTAAAAAATAGCTCTTAGCAGTGCCTTTAGCACTGTCAGCCTCACAGGTAGGATGCTGCTGTCCAGAGAAAAAGCAGTGAGTCTTTAAAGACTGTTCTGCTTTTTAAATTTAACTACAGAGTTTAGGTTATATGTTATAATTTGAACTCACTATCATTTGGGAATTCTTCGTATTATTACATTCTTGGAAACTGCTGTATAGTAGAATACAAGATTTTTTCCGAAAGTTAATCAGGTGGTTTAGATTAAGGACAGTGGCTAAAAGGGGATATTTTAGGGCCAAAACAGGAAAAAGAAAAAAAAGAGAAAGAGGACTTGCTAGCTATCACAAGAATATTTCTAACTAGAGTTATTTTTCTGAATTTGGGCCTAAACCAGCTAATTTTTGTTTTTATTCTTTGGACAGCTTACAATGAAAATGTAGGATTAAAAGTGGCTTTTTAAAGTATTGTTAAATTAGGGACTACTAGGCAATAGTTGAGAAATAAAGATGCAATTAGTAACAACACAGTAATTCAGCCTGCAGAGCTCCTTGCTAATTAACAAAAAACAGTACCCATAACTATGGGTTCCTACACTTATTGTCGACAGAGTGTGCAAATAAAATTATTTACTACAATTACTTAGCGGGGCCCTGCATTCCATTAGAATTCAAGCAAACTGCACCTGAATTGCTTAATTATGCCTTGTTTTATATTGACCCAGACAAAGGAAAAATGAAGCCAACTGAAGCACACAATCAAAATGTTAATAAAAAATCCTACCAGACCTGCAACAAAAAAACCTATAGTTATTTTCTATCCTTCCTCTGAGTAATAACACTTCAACGGGTCACTGCCTCTGCTCTGAGACTGCAAGAGATGTGGCCAGGTCAGAACAGGGTTGACCCCGGAGGATTGAGCAGAGACTGCTGCAGTGAGGAGAATGATGATAGTAGCTGTTGTCCTAATCAGGATGTGTGGGGATTTTTTTTTGTATTGTGTTTTGGTAGGTTTTGGGGGGTTATTTTTTTTTTCTCTCTAAATCTGGAAAGTCAGCATGCTAGCTCCTGTTGAAATAAATGGAGATGGACGTGCTGTCCAAATGGGGAAAAAATTTCTATGCCCTTTTGTGGTGTTCTAAGAAAGAACAGTTCTTCCCTGTTAGCCCACACTCCAAATGTTAGATGTATAAATAAAAGACTGGCTGTGTACTCTCTCTCTAGTTTTATTTTGAGATTTTTTTTCTCTTCCTTTCAGAACATTAGATTTTTTTTTAGTTATTTTTCCATATTTGTTACCCATAAAAAGTCTGTAGGAAATTTAGTAATTCCAAAACTGGAAAAGTGTCCATATTTATTTTTTGACAAATTTGTTATGGCTATTCAGTAATACTAACGTATCTCATTTTTTAGGTCTACATTCTCCTGTGCAACTGGATGAGTTAGAAGTTTCCTTTCATTTTAGATCCCAGAAATAACCGGACCTTTAGGAGCCTCAGGCTGAACTTTGACAATGTCTGGAGCATTTTGGTTAAAATGCATTGTAGAAATATATTAAACTGTTTCATGAAGATGCACAGATGCCTTCCTAAATCCTTTCCTTTTGATAGACACACCATGTACTTGTTCAACTACTGACTTGCCTTAGTTTTAAGGACTAACTTTTGTTTTTTATTGCTTTTCCCACAGGCTAATCAATACTGTTAATGTTAATTACAAGCAAGTAAGTATTCATGTATGTTATTACTGAGAATGGGGCCTTAGACTGCAAAACTTTAAGGGTAAGAATCTGTAGAATAATGACGCTTGTATTGATTTTAATGCAAAAATGAATAAATAAAGTTATAATTGTTTCTCCATCTTAGTTTGAATTCAGAATTTTTTTTTGTTTAGTGTCTGTATGTCAGAGTAACTTGTGCATTATCTTCTGTAATTTGTTATTCTATCAATGTATATATTTTATGTTGGCAGTTTAGCAAAAGCCATGTGGTAGTATACAAATTGAACTCAATGTAAAGACTGAATTTTTTTTTTAATTTCAGAGTTGGTGGTAGTTTGTTATAACTTGCTATAATTCTGGGTTTTGACAGTTTATTTTTTACAAAGAACAAAAGATAGTGTGCAAAACAGAGTAGAAATTAAAAAAAACTCCTTGAATAAAACCAGAGCTTTTCAATATAAATTAGCTAAATTCTGAGCATATGAGATGTCCCTAACTGCCATATTTCTTTACTGATTTGATGCTGTGACAGTGAAATGACAAGTTCCAAAGTACTGTCAGAGTCTAACAGCAGAAGTCTTGTGCACCTTTGGAAGAAGTGGGTTTGTTCAGACTTAATGGCAGTGAGAGCTGACAGAGGAGCATTACAGGAACTTTTCATATATTTGAAAATTTGCAAAAGGGTCAGTGATTTTTGTGCCTGTAGAAGAAAGCATTTTTACTGGCTTTAAAGATCAGGTACTTTGTGGTGTTTTAGGAAATGCTTTCTTATGAGATTTCTTAGGTAGTGGAACAGTTTACCTACAGACTGTATGGCTGACTAAGGGTAAGTTTTTAAAAGAAGTTACTATAGTGTCTCTCAGGAACGAACCTTGGTGAAAAAGTGAAAGAAGTGATCTCTGTCCTGTTCCAGTGTTTTTGTTTCACAGATGCCATGGGATTTAGTGACATTCCCACAAGTTAGTTCCCAGAACTAATGTTTTTACTGATGGTAGAGTTTTCAAGATGTTTGTATTGACACTTGAAATTCTGGCCATGTTATGAAATAGGTTGGTGTAAACACAGGCTTCTGCCTGTGAGGTGACTCCGCTGCCTTACCTCATTCACCACCAGTGCTGGGTTTCTTTTCAATGGGGTGACAAATATGCACAGCTTAGATGAAGGCACATCTGTCCCTTGTGCAGCAGCAACTGCTCAGTGTGACCATGAAACAGTAGCTTAAGGCTCTGAAACCAAGGATGGTCACTTATGGGACTGGTTGATACTACAAGTCCTGACCTAGGTCTTTTTTGAGGAAAAGAAAATAGGTCTGAAAAAGCAGCATAATGCAAGACAGCTGAATGTCCTCTACAGCAGGCTGTGACCTTCTATATTAGCCCTAAGTGGAAGTGCTAGATATTAAGTTCTGTCCAATTGGCTTTAGTAAAGAACCAAATGTAACAATTCCAGTTTTCAACTTTCCAAAAAAAGTGATAGCTGGAGAGAGGTAACCATCTAATAATGAAGTCAGAGAGCATATGTGCACTTGTTCAAGTGGGGCTTTGTATCAGTTGCACAATTTACCAGTAATGGTAAGAAAATTAGTGTAGAATTCAAAATAATCACAGGAAAACATTATCACAGTGTCCCTCTGCACTAGTGGTGAAAAATTCATACTACTAGCAGTAGTAATCATATTTTGCAGGGGGGAGAAAGTCTAATGGAGGTAGGAGGGTAAGGAAAACTCTTTCATTTGTGTATAGGGTCTAGCTGAGATGGAGTTAATTTCGCAATAGAAGCCCTGAGTGCTGTGCTTTGCATTGAAGCTATAAAGGTACCCATAACACACCAGTGTTTTGGCTACTGCTGACCATTTGTCCCTCCAACATCTTCCCCTTACCAGCAGAGTGGTTTGGGGAGTGGGCAAAATCTTAGGAGGGGGTATAACCAGCACAGCTGATGCAAACTGACCAAAGGGATATTCCATACCATATGGTGTCTGCTCAGATATAAAAGCTAAGAAGAAGGAGGAGGAAGGGAGGGCTATTTGTTATTTACAATGTTCACCTTCCAGAGCAACTACTATGTGTGCTGAAGCCCTGCTTCCTGGGAAATGGCAAGACATCACTTGCTGATGGGAAGTGGAGAATAAAATCTTTTTCCTTTGCTTGTGTGCACATGTTTTGCTTTTGCTTTGGTAAACTACCTTATCTTGACCTATGAGGATTTTTTTCCATCTTATTTTCCTTCCCCATCTTCCTGGTGAGGGGAGTGATAGAGTGGCTTGGTGGGCACTTGGCATCCAGACAAGGCAAATCCACCACAGTTTGCTATAGTATTTTAGTAATTTGCAGTGTTACAGGGTAGATGTAAACCCCAAGCTAGTACCTTTGACATGGAACATAGGATTAAGCGTGATGATCTGAAAGATTAGATAATTAGAGGCTGTAACACAAACTGCAGCCAGGCTTCATGGAGTTCCAGAAAAAAGTCTTTAGTGTCTGTGTCACCTTGTTCCCACTTCTGTGTACTTGCTGATTCGGTTTAAAATATTTTTTCTTTAAAAACTTCTAAGTTTCTGTAATGTATGTCAACTGCCAGGTGTCTCCAAGTCATAGATATTCCTGCAGAGCCCAGCAGAAACTGAGATACAGCTTGCACTTATTCCTCTGGTGCAGCGGCTTTGAGGGATAACAAAACAGTCTTCGAGATCCCAGTTTTGTAACAACCTCACTGTTCGTTGTTAGCAGTTGTGCAAATTTAGTGTCGAAGGTTACAGTTACAATTTTTCTGTGGAAATTGCCATAGAGTTTAAGATCTCTTCAAGTTCGGCTGTGCTGCTGAAGCCAGCAGAAGCTAAATAATTGGGGTCTTTCTGTGTGTTGTTGGTGATAGATTTAGATGTATAAAGATACAAATAAATGCTTCTATGGGATTTTCCAAAACCCAGCAACATTTCAAGGAGAATTAGTAGCCTTTTTGCAACTCCTAACTTCTCTTTGGCAGCAAATTCAGGGATAGCCAGCATAAAGTTCATCACCAGTTTAAAAGCAGCTTCCATGGCACAGCTACTTCATATGCCTCACAGGAGGTGGGGCTGTGGAGGGGCTTTAGGAGCCTCCCAGGTGTCTGGCTGTGTGAGTGAGTGCCAGAATGTGATGAGGACTTGATCTGCAGCTCCTGCTGCAAGGAAATTGTCACCTGCCTCCGCCCCTCGACTCTCTCACACTCTTCACTTAAAAATGCTGTGGGAGGCAGGAGGCTGGCAGCAGGGAGATTGGACTTCTGCAGCAGTGCTGGTGTTACAGGCAGTGTTTGGTCACAACTGTGTGCCTGAATCGGACTGCGTGTGGCTGTGCTGGAGCTGGCTGCAGTTCCTGGCCCAAGCCTAACCCAGGAGAGAGCTAACTAGGCAGTGCCAGGATTCTGTGTGAGCAGTGCTAATGATTAAAAAGCCCAAGTGACACAGGTCATTATGCTTGCCATGCTTTATTTGCTGGTACTGTGAGAAACAGCTTATCCTCCGGCACGTCATCATGTGGAAACATATTCATGTCTTGAATGTGCCTTGAGCTGCGGAGCCTGAAGGTGCCGCACATAATGAGGCATAACAGCAAGTACATGCCAATGCCTGCAAGAAAATCTGCCTTTTAAATTAAAAAGATCTAAGAATTTTCTATTTACTGATAGGCTTGTAAGGGGGAAAGAACAAAGTCAATTCATCTCTCAATGAAAAACTGTTGTAAATTAAGTATCTCAAGGAGTTTAGGACCTGTCAGAGGTTCACAGAATCAATCAGAGAATCACAGAATGTGATGAGTTGGAAGGGACCCATCAGGATCATCAAGTCCAACTGCTGGCCATGCACCGGACACCCCAAGAATCACACCAAGTGCCTGAAAGCGTTGTCCAAACTCTTCTTGAGCTCAGTTTGCCTCTCTGCTCCCACTGAGCTGTTAATCAGCTTGACCATATAGTACCAAGTAGCCTTCTAACAGAAGTCGTGGCAGGGAAGCATAAAGGATGAGGGTGGCGAGCAAAGTGTCTGCTGCTTCGCAGCAGTGACCCACCCGTGGCGGGACACGGCGGTGCCTCTCGCCGCCCCGCACAGCTGCCGCCGCTCGTTTGTGAGCGGTTTTTAAGCACTCCGAGTTCCTTATCCCCTGGGTCATACCGACGTGAGGTCGAGCCCCGCCGCCGCCGAGCCAAGCCGGGCATGAGGCCGCCGGGATGCGCTGTCCGCCCGCGACGGGCAGAGCGCTCCCGGGACGGCGCCGCGCCGGCCCCAGACGGTGGCGCTGCAGCCCCGGCGCTGCGGCGCGG
>VYXB01006395.1:172261-222953 GCA_013397135.1 Pachyramphus minor
TCGGGGCCGGCGGCGGCTCCGGCCGGGGAGAAGGTGCGGGGATGCAAGATGGTCTCTGGACACGGAGAGCCCGGTGCGGGGGCATCGGCGAGGGCTGCCTGCCCCGGTTGAAATGGAAGGTTTGTCATAAGTGAGGAGAGAGTTTGCCATTTTGAGGGCTGAGGGCAGATATTTCTTTTTTCCTAGTACATTGTAACCAGGTCTGTCTCTTGGAAAACTGCGGAGTGGAAAATGCCTCGAATTTCACAATTGCATGCAAATATGCATTAATGTTATCCAGATTCTTTCACTTAGGGACTTACCAAAAGCTGCTCCTCAGTAAGCAGGCGACCATCCAAGCGTTCGTGTATTTGTTTAACCTAGGCATGTGCATTTCTTTTAAAGCCCCGAGTCTAAGTTGTGCCATTTTTAAGGCTTCCATTGACTTCAAGGGGGTTACTTAAGGGATTAAAAACTTGTAGAGAATATGCAGGATCAAGCTCCTTTAGAAGACAAGACAAGATAAATTAATTAATTAAAAACATAGTCAGTTTGTTCTGATAAGGCAAAGACAATTAACCCTCTTGATAAGCAGCTAAAAACTCAAATGATCCCAAGAATGGTTTTCAATTTTTTTCCAATTAGGCGGTATTATTGGAGAAATAGCCTTTGATAAGACCATATGCTCACATTAAATTGTGAGACTCTTTTTATACATTATTTCTCTCTGCAACTTTCCTGTAGAAGGCAAGGGGTTGGAAGCTGCATTCCTGAAAAATACTCGCCAGTCTTATAGTAAATCTTGCACTTTTTTTTTTTTTTAAGTGAATGTTACATTTCATCACATTTGGACTGCTTCTCTAATCTTCCAACAACAGTTATCAAAGGTTTTCCTTAAAACTGTCTTAACTGTGTAGATTATTTTCTTCATTAAAAACCAATTGTCTCATTTGGCTTTCAGTGCCAAAGCCTTGATGCAATAAATCAGTTGAGGCTTGGAGATGGGGGGGAATCATGCAGCAGAAGCTATATTCTGTTTCTTCCTCTCTTCCCCATTATTAAGAAGGTGTCATAACACAGTGTGGTGCTAGATAGCACAGGTAAAATGACAGGGGATCGTTTCCAAATGCTCAGCAAGTCCTGAGGGCTGTAATCCACAAAAGTTTTTAGATTAAGCTTGGTAGGAAACAATGCACAGTTCAGATATGTTAGGAGAAGCTTAGGGGAGTGACTTGGGTTTAGCAGCCCATTTCTTCTATAATGTGCCTTGCAGATTTTGCAGACCCAGTCCAGATTTGCTGTCACATACAAGTGCTGTATGAATCAGTTCTAAGGTGTGACCATCAGCCTCATTAACCTCCATCTCTTTCAGGAGGCAAAGATAGACTTCTTTCCTCATGAGGCAGGGCTGTGCTGCCCAGCATGGGGGCAGCATTGGAAGCGTGCAGGTTCCTTGTTGCCTGTCTTGTCTTGGCCTGCCTACTTGGCCATTGAGATGATTTGGGATGCCCAGAGGATGAGTGCTTAAATGGGCCCATAAAGCTTGAGGTTTGGCTCCCGTGTCTTGGTTTCATTCAATTGGGTAGTAATGTGACCCACAATGAAAGTATCTAGGCCATTTGGGATTTGCTAAATAAACCTTGGGCTTGTTGTCAAACTATATTTGCTGGCACATTGAAGCAAGTTAAGAAGTGCCAACAGATATTGAGTTCATACAGATATAGGAATGCTCCTAATTTGGAGAGGATTCCCTTTGAAAGGGGAGGAATTTGGTCATTGAACAGAAATATGTACTGAATAAGTGCTTCACTTAAGGGAACTTATATATGTGATGTATATGATCAGTCACAGGTGAACCGAGAAAAGCATGTTCTTGCAACGTGTTATATTTTGGGGCAGGAGGTGTTAACTCTGAAAGAGGCTGTATGGCAATAACAAAAGAATTGGCATACAGCCTCTTTTGGAAGCGTTGCTTTAAGGACAGCACTTTTTTACTGGGAATTATGTTTTTTACAAGGAATTCTTTGGACAACCTTTCATGTTAGATGTGGGACTGGTAAGCTGATGCACATTTAATAGCTAATGGTAATAGACTGTACGTAGGCATGCAAGTTCAATTTTTTTTTCCATTAGGGTTAATATTTTGCTAGTGTTTATATCACACCCTCTGCAGCAAGACTCACTTCAAACTCCTTTGGTCTGAATCATCTCCTTTAGAGTTACTAGGGCCAAGTTTCTTCTTAGGTTGCAAATCTACAGAGGTGGGTTCTCATGCATTGAATGCATGTGCTGTGCTAGGAGCTGTGCTAGGGTTAGAAGCTGCACAGTATTTTCTTCCCACACATTGGAGTAAAGAAGGAATTGAGAATTTCTCAACCCACCCTGGGATAGGATAGCTTTATGACAGCGCACACAGGAAGGAATACATGAAGTGTCATCTTTCTAGACTTGTGGACCTCATCTGGTCCTCTGTGATTTTTATTTCACGAAGAAGATCTTTAGGATGAAGTGTGAACTTTAGATTTGTTCCTCTTTGAAGTGAGGGATACCATAGTTCTAATTTCTTGTATTTAATGTTTAAAGGCTGTGTTTCTCTACTAGCCATGCAGAGCTAGAAAAATAAATGTTGCATGCAGTGCTCGGTTGACAAAAAATTGTTTGAAGCATTGAAATATTTAAAGATCAGAACACCCACTGGGACAGAAAATGAGCCCATGCTGTAAAACAGTGCAGTATATAAAGAATCAGTAGCCCCTGATGGTTACTGCTAATGTGGTATTAATGTTTTTCTTGGTAATGTAATACATCCACAGTATACAAGCATTACAATAATAACAGTTATAAACCTGGATCGTGGCCAGGGCACCGAATTCTAATGGTGCAATATATTGTAGAGAATATTAATTCTTTGTGATATTCCAATACTTTATCAATAACTGAAGGCAAAACCAATTCTCAGTTTATGTAAATGCCAGCTGGATTCTTCAGTCCTTCCTTGGTCAAAATTCTCACTGAGGTGTTTGATAACTGTGCATGTGTAAGGACGGGAAAAATAAGCCCTGTGTTTACATGGCTCTGGAATTTCAATGGAAGTCACAGTTGCTTTTCTGATTTATGGACAAAATGAGTAGGTTGGAAGAAGGGGAAGTTAGAAGGCATAAGGCTTGTGTGAATTTAGTTTTGCTTTCAGTAAGTCTCTTGGGAACACCCTGAGGAGATGTCAGGTGTGGAAGCAAACCTGCACCTTTTGATGGAGAATACAGGGAGTTCCCCATAGAGCGAAAGAAAAAGCACCTTCAGACACAGATCCTCAGTGTAACAGACATTTCCATGATTTATGACATTGCTTTCGTTAGAGACTCTAAAGTCCCAGTACAATAAACATTTTGCAACCTGGGCACGCTAGCCTTGTACCATCAGCTGAAACCTGGGAGAGAAATTAACTTTATTATGAACACTTCTGAAACTGAAATAGCTGTTTTTATGTTCAATCAGAGAGGAATGCAAAGAAACTTAACAGAGAGCAAAGAACAAAACTGAGTAACAAAAATGAGTAACATGTTAATTTAAATTAAAAGTGTGCAAGGGATCCTTGACCTGATGGTGCTGTGTCTGCTGCAATCTGGCTCTGTCTGCCTTCCCTTCAAAACCTAAAGCAGTGAGCAGTGTGGCATGGAGATGCAGACTTGGCTGCAGATGATGTGATTTGGGTGCAGAAGCAGCAGAGTAGGTTGTGCTTCCCCAAAGACAGGGTTTGGTGTCTGAAGTGTTGTGGGTTTAACTGCTTTCAGACTGTTGAGCTGTTGTGTTGATAAGGAAGACGTATTAACATGACAACCTCTGCATCACTCTTCCATATCTGAGAGGCACCAAGGGCAGTAAGATGCTGGGTATCACCTGATAGCACTGCAACACCTTCAGTAAAGAGCATGAGTGGTCAAGAAAATGTTTTCATATTGAGAACTGGGCTGCTCTTGTTGAAATTAGCAAACACTTTTGAGGTGGAGTGTACGTTCCTGTTTTGATAGAATATGTTTGGTTTCCTGACAGTTCATAAATTTCCATAATTTTCGATGAATCTTTAGGCAGCACGGGGTGAAATTCATTATTTGCAGAGGAACAGCTCAGAAGCCTTGTGCTGCAGGTAAATTACATCCTCGTGTGGGTCTGCTGAATAGGGAAATGCATTTTAGTGACTGTTTAGGACGTGCAAGTATTGAAAAGGACAAAGTTAACTGCATAGGGAAGGACAATATTGAGGTATTCCTTGTGAGGTCCAACGCCTGTGATGTCAGCTCTCATACAGGCTGACTTGTAAGGCTGTAGCAGATATGCAGGAGGTTTTCTGCTCCGTGCTGCCTGTTTAAAATCTCATCCACCTCCCAAACTTCAGTGGGTTAATTTCAGCATACCCCCCATCCCCATTGTAATGGAATAGAGGGATCTGGCCTGGAGAATAATCCCCTTACCTTGCATGAAAACCTCTTTGCCAGAATCACACCTTGCAAAAAGGGCATAGGAAGTTGCTGGATCAGTAATAAGATGGTACTGCATGTATAGAGTGCCTTTAGTTGAAGATTTTGTTTCTCTTGTCATTAGTATGACTTGCCCTAAGAAAGGCAAAGTGAGTGTTATCCTGTACAAATCTGGCATCCAGTCATTGAACTTGAGTCTGTACCTTTTTGTATCTAATCCCGAAAGGCCCAATTTCTTCAAGATTTTCTGTAAAATCGCTTTTGTCTGAGTAACGTCCACGAGTGTAGGTCTGTCTGTTGGCATTAATTGAAACAAGACATTTCTCCATAAAAGCAGCAGACCTTCAGAAATTGCAAGGGCACAACTTGTAGCTTCCTCGTTAAGGACGTTTTCCCAAATAGAATGAAACAATGGATTTTGTTACTTCCTGATCTTCCTTTTTTTCTCTGTTAACAACTGTAGAGACTCATATATTTTCATCCATGCTTTTCATATAATTGGTCAGTACATTGAAATATATGTTGACTTTTTTTTTTTCCCTCAGTATCACTTGAATTGAATATAATTTTTTTCCTGGCTTTTACTAGACCAGAAGTCTAGTTTTGTATGTGCACTTTTATGCATTTAGACCTGATTTCCTTAAAATTGCTTTTATAGATTGCAAGAAAAAAAATGTACAACACAGAAATGATAGGTAATGTGCTTTAAAATTAATGTTCTGAAGGCTTAAGAATTTCTACTCTGATAATTCAACATATCAATCCACTTCTACATTAAATCCTAGAACAAGATTGTAAACCAAATCTTAATGAAACCCATTCACTGGAGAATTTGTTAATGCACTTTTGAAATTCATATAGATAACAGTGAGCAGGGAGTAAAGTCTCATCAAATGCTTTTAAGGCTATAATCAGTAAATCAAATGGCTTCTTTAAACTGAAGAAAGACTCATATAATCAATGCAACTAAAGCATGAGTTTTGCTGGATTAGTTTTAAGATCAGATGAGAGGGGAAAAAAAACCCTGACCAATTGAATGATGAAGTCTCACTGCTAAACAGTGTTTTTGTTCTTTAATAAGAGTGGTGCAATATATGACTCTTAGCAACTGATGAGTTTTCTCATTTCTGAAAATGATCTAGTTTTCTCATGATAATGTCACATTTGTGTAAATGCTGTGTTTGGGTTTTGTTTTTAATTGTTGTTGGCTCCTCAGTATGGACACTACTTCGCTGATTGGTGAAGAACTATGCTATACATAAAATGCATATGGCAGCTTCGGTGCTCTTATAGTGCAATTTCAGCTATTCTTGTTCCATTATTCTTCAGTAATTGGTTTTATTTTTTTAAAACATATAAATAATTATGAAGATTTTACAGCAATTAATGTTGGAATGATATTATTTTCAATTTGAACTTTTCTCATGGTAGAGGCCTGCAGTAAAATATTTTCTATAACAATCCAAAGTAACTAATGTTGAGATGGAACCAGTAACTTTTATCTATACTGCTGCTTGCAGTTAGCATTCATTTTCTATAATGATTTAAACTGAGTCAGTTGAAGTTGTTTAGTTAGTGTCTCTCTTGTTATTTGTGGTAAATATGATAGAATATATTTTTTAATAATTCTTTTCAGCCTGCACTTGCACTGTGCCCTGGAGTACACAAGACAGTTTCAGTCATATTTGAATAAACATGAAATGCCTGCATTTAGCGGATTGTGTTCATGGTTTGGCAACCAAGGAGCTTTTACATTCATTTTTGTTTCTGTAAAGTAAATTAATATAGAAAACATGTAACCCCAAATGAAACTATCTATAGGGTTTTATAATATGTTTTTTGTATCAGAGTGAGGCTACAGCTTAAAAATTTTGACCTCAATATTGAGGATGTACAATTTTGAGGCCACTGTATCATTATTCTATAGAGAGATGAAGGTGTTCAATGGAATATTGAAACAACTATGCACTTCCACTCTAGGAATGAAATCAAGAGGATACTGAGTGGATGTGAGTATCCATGTAACCATGTATCCGTATAACCATTGAATTCTAAAGGAGGATGTGGGTGGAAGAGCAGAATTTATTCTTCTTATTCTACCATATGAATGGCCTTTCTGTCATTTGAGCAAGTCTGTCCTTGCTTTGACTACAGTTACAGCACTTTTGTTAAGATGAAAATGTGGTTGGTCTCTAAAGTGCAAGCTTCAAATCCCATGTAAGCAAAGAAAGAAGTGAATAAGAACTTGAAATTCAGTTTGACTTATTTGTACTGATTGAGGTCCATATTTTGATTTCTGAAGTTACGTTTGAACAATGTAACTAATCAGTCTGATTAAATGCCTTTTTTTCAAAGCTAAGACTAAACATGGGCAAAAATACATACATATCCATCCTTCAGTATCAACTGTGACAGGCCTACTTACAAAGTTTGATTTTTCTGCATTGGGAAAAAATTAAACAGAAATGAAACAGTGTCTCTTTTCCCCATATCCAAGTGATGCTGTTTGTGATGCAAAGTCACATGTTTGTAAATAGCAGAATTGTTTGGAAATTCGTCTGCCCCTTATTCTTAAGCTGGCTGTGACATAGCACCTGTGCAGCTTTGTGCCCAGCTAAGGGGGCAGTAGCTAAGGAGGTTGTATCGCCCCCACTATTCCCAGTGACCGTGGGTGGGGTAAGAAACTTATGTACTCTGCAGTTCTTTTAGTTCTGCTGTGGAAGTGATTTGTGCTTGGTAATGCTAGAGGTCTGGGTTTGTTGTGCTCAAGATCCATGAGAGGAGTTTGAGACTTGATAAAAAGTGACCTGCTGGTCTCAGTAACCAGTGCTCTGTAGGAGGGCAGTTCCTGTTCTGTCGGAGACTGATGGGAGAATTAGCAAGTTTGGTGAGGAGCAGGTCTTGCCGCCATGGTGAGCCTGGATCTCCTTTCGCTGAGAGGAGGATAAATTAGGAGCAAACCATTTGAGTTTTCTATTTGTGTGCTGACTGTGGGGAAAAGATATTTTAAATTACATAAATATATTTAAATTACATTTGTCTCCAACACAAACCTGAGCACACTTGTGGGAGCTTTGACAGACCCACATATGTGATGGTGCAGTGTGCAGCAGCCTTTGTTATTACCGAGGTCTGCACTGCAAATCCCTGAGCAGAGGTTTCCCCTTGGCTTCCTCTGTGCAATTTGGGAACATGTCTGCAATGTGGGAGGGAATGTGTCTGATTGCTGGTCTCTGACATTCTGACATTGTGTCCCAGAAGAGGACCTGTGCATCACTGAAGGGACAGGGAAGGCAGAACTGGCCTCCAGAAAGAGGTGGAGATCTCGGCTTGGCAAGATCCACATTACAGAGAGGCTGGGATGCAATGGGTGTGAATGTGTAGCTGTGCAGGGGAATGGCTGGGAGGAAGCACTTGCTCCATGCTCTTGCAAGGAGGTGACCTCTCCTCAGCCAGCTAGTTCTGACCAGACACATGTCTATGAGTGCATCTTGTCTTCAGGCATTTTGGAAGTTTGAGCTGATGGACAGTTTTGGTTAAACAAAGCACTATATATAACATAGGATTCAGTAGATACATTAGTTTTGATGAAAATAGTTGTTCTAGAGACTTGCTATTGCTGTTGTTAAAGGACAAATGTTATTTGGAAAGACATTTTCTGATTCTTCTGTAATGGTTTATTTTCTGAGTGGAGGAAAGTACTTTCAGTGACTGAGTGAAATCCATTCTTACATTTTGTAAGGAGTTAAAATGTTTTTCTGGCTGCTTTAAAGTAGCTATATCTACCTTAAAGTGATAATCCAAAACAGATCTGACGTTTGAGTGTGTAAAGGCTGACATGAGGGTATACTGCAGTGAGCAGAGCTGACCTGTAGAAAATGCAGGCTAGAAAATATGAAGTGAGGCACTTCACAAAGTAACTGGTGCTGCAGACGCTCATCACAGAAGCCTGCCCTACTCATGCAAGTGACTGTGGTGCCTTTGTGGTGCTACAGTTCTTACTTGTGTTTCTGGAGCACAGTGTGCTCTGTGCTGCAGCTCTACATATTTCCTTGCCCCCCAATGGTCTTGTTCAGACTGTGCCAAATGCAACACAAACCAGAACCCTGGGTCTTTTACATGAGCCTGCCCTCTCCAGTTCTTGCTCAGTTCATCTTGGAGCTCATAAGAAGAGCCAGTGACTCTTACAGCTTCTCCTTGGGCCATGCAATACTGCTAATCCAATTGCCATTGTGATAGAAATTGATTTCCTGGTAAGGGAGTCCATTGAGTCCTTTCAAAGAGGTGCCTTAAGTCACTAAATACTTTGAGTACTGCAGTTATCACATGTCCATTTCACCAGTGTCTTTGAAGAGAATTTAGAAGTGGATTTCTTCATGATCCTCCTGATCAACTCGTTTCCTGGTCTTCTTGACCCACTTGTGAGTCCCCAAGAGGCTCTTCCCTGTGATGCTTAGAGTTCACTAGAGCATCCCTCATGCTTGTTGTGTAACAAAGCCACAGCTGTTTCCTGGCCTCTGGGACCCTGCGTCCCTGCGGATGGAGTGGCAATATTTGCCTCACTGGATGTTATTTAATATTTTCTTATGTTAGGAACAATTTTTTAACAGATTATGAGCTGTCTCCAAGCAGCACATTGTCAACTTTATCAGTACAATTGAATGTAAACGATAGCAATGAGGACAGCCCTTCTACCTCTGGGTTATCTGTCAGAATAAACTATGCAGGGGTTTTATAAGTGGGAGTCCTTATTTTATGCTGTGTCTTGCCAGGTTCGCACAGGCAAAACAATGTTATTGGAGGCACTCTTTCTGAAGAAATGCAGTATGTTTGTCAGCTATGTAAAGCCTGTATCAAAGAAAGGTGAAGATGCATGAAGTGGGAACTAGCTAGAAGGGAGAAACACATAGGAAACTGTGGGATTGTTGAAACTTCTGTCTTGTTCTTTGAATTGTTTGGTGCCAAAATCTTTTCTTTAAAGCTTTGCAGGTACCTAAAAATCTCTGATTGCTTGTAACTCACAACTAAGCCCAACCTGGGCTCTCTGATGAAACATTCTACCTCCACTGCCAGAGAGGGTCACGCAGTGTAGACTGACAGGGTTGCCTAATAAACAGGTTGCATAAAATAGAGTGGCCAAGTCACACTGACTTAAAAACTCATACGGTGAGGGTGTTGACATCTGTTCTCTTTGGTAGCTAGATAATTAGTGATTCAGGAGCTGAAATAAAGGCTGAGCTTTCATTGCCCTCAGGTAGTGCTGCAGCTGGTAGGAGAATGTCCTAACTGCTGTTGAAGGAGGGAAATGTGTGCATGGTCTCTGTGCATCCTTTGGTAACTGCCAGTCCAAAAAAGTGGGGGCTTCAATGGGCCAAAATGTAAGTGGGAATGTGATTCTTTAGCTTTTGCAGTAATGGCAAAGAATCTTTGTATTGTCTGTAAGATCTGGGCTTAAGTTAAAATATTAGGTATTGCAACTAATACAAGAAAGGGGGAAACCCCCCAAATATCCCCTTTTTTTCATTGTTTTCCATGGTTTAACTTGGGCAGTTTTCTATTTGCTGTGTTAATTTTTTCACCTCTCCTCTCCATCACTACTCAGAGAGCAGCTAGCTACAAAGTCTTCGAGAGCCAGGCATCGAGGAGCTCAGCTAGACTGTTGCAGTCTCTCCATTTGGTTCTTATGGACTTAGGTCTTTGCTTTTAGCTGTAAAAAAGGGGGCAAGAGCACTGTTGTACTTCACAGAAGCTAGATAAAAGCAGGATGGTGGCCATCAACAATGTGCCCTATGTAGCCCTTAATAAAAACAAAAAGAGGTTATTTATTTGAACATAGTGAGGTTTAAGTGAGAGGCAAGCAAATAGAAACTCCTTAGGAAACGGAGCGAGGGGAACATTACCTTTTGAGAAGGGGAGACATTGGGAAGGAGTTAATGCATGAAATAACACCATTCAGATCAGGGTAGGACCTGGCCTAACATTTGTATTTGCATACTTTTTTGTCATTTTTTTGTACTTCCTGATGAAATTTAAAAATATCCTAAGACCATATAACGTAGTGTTTATAACAGACATTCAAAAGCACTTGCTTAAGCAATGAGAAATGACAGCTTATTCTTAGGAAAGGGTAAAAGACATGTAATGTTTTTGGAAGAAAGTGCTTCTTCCAAAGAAGAAAGCAAAAACCATGGTATTTAAAAGAGGCTGTGAGAAACAAAGCAGCTAAAATGACCTGAAGTTATACTACTGGTGTATTTCATTCTAAAGAGTGTGTAAAGATACACTTAATCATGCTTATGGAATTGAGCAATGGATTTAGATAGTTACAGGAATGTTTTATTTAAAGCCACTTGAAGTTTGCAATGGGGTGAAAGATTTTGAAAGGGGAGGTTAAAATAAACAGAACTCTTTGCAATTAATAGGTAAAATGTCTTGCTTGTGCTTGCAGGAGGCATTGATGATGACTATGTAGGTTTGAGCTGGTGGGAGCAGATCGTGAAACATAGACAGTGTGGTGGACTCCCTTAAAGGTTCCCCTTACATATGAATGCCTCTTGATCTCATGTGACTGCCCAGTCTTTCTTTCAAAAGTCAGAGGGTCTTTGCAGCTGGGAGAAGAGCCACCATCTCCTCCTGCCTGCCAGTGCTCAGGTAGCAGCACTGCTGTCTGTCTTGGCAGAGGTGTAGTTTTGAGATAGCAATCATAAAAAAAGCGTCACGGGCAGATCCAGTGAGAATGGAGGTGTGAATTCTGCTTAGTTTGTTTTCTTACTGATTGAAACTCCTTCTGGCTTGTACTGCAAACAGAAAGTTCCTTCTACTGGTGTAAATGCTAACCTTGGTTCTTGGGTGTCTCATTGGGAGTGCTGTGTTGTACCTGTCACATAAGAAATATTTGAGCTTGTGTGGCCACCAGTGAAGGCAGTTGAGAGGAGCCACAGTGTCTGTATTCAGGGAGGAGAAATATTGCTCATGTGTTGGCTTGGTCACTGTTAGAGGCTTCACATTCAAACTGAGTGTTGTGGTGGATCTGTGCATGTGGCACAGAGGGAATCTCTCTTCTGTCGAGAGATGAATTTTACCCGCTTGATCATCATGTGTTTCATTTGCATAAACCCATCCTTTTATGCTTTTATACTTTTGTATAAGTAATTAATACTTTTTAAAAAATAAGAATTTACTTAAAATTAAAACCAGGAATAATAATATTGATTGCAGTGGGAATATCTGGGAAAAATTGTGCAGGGACTGAAGCAACTGCTACTGGGTCCTGAAGGAGTATTTCCTCTAATGCAACCATAGCCTTTTCTAATGTCTAACTGATGTGCTTTTTCAAACAGATACTAATTTCGTCTTGGGTAATGCCCAGATAGTGGATTGGCCCATTGTCTACAGCAACGATGGATTTTGCAAGTTATCAGGATATCACAGAGCAGAAGTTATGCAAAAAAGCAGCACCTGCAGGTATTTGAGAACAGATTTATTTTCTGTTAAATAGCTTGTAGTGTTGTGCTTGTTGCTTGAGGAGAAAAGTAATCTGTTTATTCCAGTTTTGTCTTTTATCTCTTGGGGCTACATCTGTCAAATATGCTTTCCAGGTGAAACAAAATCAAATAAGAGCTATATCTAAGGGCATCCTTTTCACACTGTAAACAAATTGCTTTGTGTTTTTGTTTAGTATCTGACATGAATTTCTTGCTTTATTTGCAGTTTTATGTATGGAGAGCTGACAGACAAAGATACAATTGACAAGGTCCGGCAAACATTTGAGAACTATGAGATGAACTCCTTTGAAATCTTGATGTACAAGAAGAACAGTAAGTAATTGATTGGTTTGTTCATTAATGTAGGTGGGTAAAGTTGTTTTAAATTATAGTGTAAACTGCAATTCTGTCAGCCTGGAGGACTGCTTTATCTAGGGCTAAGTGAGCCCCAGTTCTGCCACTTGATCTAGAAGGGAGAAATGAGAACATTAGAGATGAAAGTCACTCAGGGAGGCAGAGAAAGCTCTCTAATTTGTTCTGACGTTTAGAGTAATTTGCGTGTGATGCTTTAAGACAACACT
Organism: Pachyramphus minor; assembly: GCA_013397135.1. NCBI lineage: Eukaryota > Metazoa > Chordata > Aves > Passeriformes > Tyrannidae > Pachyramphus > Pachyramphus minor. The sequence goes on from VYXB01006395.1 coordinate 184,781, forward strand.
GAAGAGTCCATCAGCAACACTAATACACAAGTTAGGTTTGCGCAAATAGTTTCTGCTACAGAGAACATACTTTTTCAATTTTTAAAAACTTGATATAGCAAAGCCAGTATTCAGTGGTTTTGGAATAAGCTGAAAGTTTGCATTCTGTAACTTCTTTTGCTCTTAAAAATCTTTCCTTCTAATCGTGAAACTGGTACTGCCTGTGTACAGGGGAGGGTACCTTGCAGAAGCGTCCTGCTAGCAGCTTCTTCCCATTACAGCTGGGATGATCATTTTGATCAGTTCCACATTAGTGGGCATGGGGTAGTTTAACTACAAAATATAACTTAAATTGCTGTGATGTAATCTTTGACAGTTAACCTCGTTGCTGCTTTGGTTCTTGTTAGACCAGTTTCTGGGGAAATGTTATCCAATCTACCTGTATGTGTGAATCATTGGAATTTCTTTTGGAATGACCTGGTAGTAGTGATGGAGTTTGGTGAGAGAAACACAGGCACTTCACAAAGGCTAAAAGATAATACTTATGTATGCTAGTGCTGATCTCTGGATATGTGGAACTGCTTGTTTTCTATCATAATTAAACTGTTCTTTTAACAGGTGTTGATGCCAAAGTACATGGAATTGGGTTTTGTTATCTTTCAGAGAGAAAAAAAATCCCTGAGAAAATTTTGTTTCATATCTCTTCTAGTCTTTTTCTTCTCTTTTCAGCCTTTTGAAAGCATCATGACTTTCAACATGATGCCATTGCTCAGGACTCTTCTGGAGCACAGTTTTGCTGGTGCAACTCATTTGGAAAGCTGTATGCACTACCTGAATGGCCTTGTTTTGTGCTGTTTTCCTCCAGCCTCCAAAGTTTACCTATTTTTAAAAGCTGATTTCTGTTCCTAGCCTAGTTAGTGGCCGTGGGGACCATATGCATCTCACGTCTATGCATGCAAAGCCAAGTAAATAAGCTGCAGTCATAGGATCTAGGAGGGTCTGAAATTCTCTCTTAGTTAACAGTGACTTGGCACCAAGAGACTGTGCAGCTACTCTTCTGTTGTTGCTGCAGCATATGGCCTGCAGTAGAGCCTGGGGCCTCTCTGTCTTTTATGCAGATTTAAGGCAAGGTAACCATGGAGTGAGGAATGTTTCCTGCCCTGCTGTGCACTTCCCTGAGGAGAGGCAGCTTAGAACAAAGTCCAGCTGTGCAGTAGCTGTGTTGTGTGACATGCCAAAAGACAGAGCTGCAATGGTTCTGCTCTGTACACAGAGGGTCACAGGCATGGGAAAAAAGGAAAGACAGTTTGCTTTTAAGTTTAACAAAATGCAGGGCACTTAATGTTTGTTAGATTTGTAGCTTTAGAGATACATTAACTACTGTTACAGAGACTGCCTAATAACACTGGAGTATTGTAGCTGAAAAATATCAAAAAGGGAACATCCTGAAGCTTTTTTCTCAAAATAAGCCACATCATAGAAAAACACTGTCATATTTACCAGTCACCTTGCACCTAGACTGCTAAGTGGCCTTTCTTTTGTGTTCACCTTACTTCTGCCTGCAACTATGGCAGCTGCCAACTCAGGCAATGAACAGGATTGGTTTCAACCGACTCTCAGTTTGAAGGTTTTGGACAGGACCCTGAATTTTGTTAGACATCTTTTTTTCCTGGTGTTTATTTCTTCTCTTTTGTCTCTCTGTTCTTTCCTCATTCTATTTTTCTGCTTCAAAATAGAAAGGAAATAGATTTTTCTTATTCTTTACTTCTCTACTCCCTCCTTATAAACTAACAAAATAAATGATAAATAGCAAGCTTTTCTTCCATTTTTGAGTTGTTCGATAATTGGTCATTTTCCACAGCCTGCACATTTAATGTAATTCTGGCTGTTTTAACAATACAGTCTCTGTCCTTTTGGAGGAAAAAAGAAAAAACTGGGAGTTTTGAGTTAATTTTCTGCCTTCATCATATTTGCATTTATGGGTGCTGTCTCTACACTGGTCTTCCCTTTCTTTGTTCAGCCCTCCCCTATCCAAAAGTGACTATATTCCCTGTTTTCAGAACTTGATGTTAAGACGTGATAGAGACTTGATGGTTCCTTGGGCTAGGCCCTTGGTTACCTAGCAGATATGTGACAATCATTGTTATTCTCTGGAATAATTGCTTCCCAGAAATGCAGAGCTCCTTCAGGATAATTGGAAGCAATTAGAGCACGCAGGTGCACAGGCACCAGACTTTTGTCATTGTTGCTTTGATGCCATCCGGTTGCATTCTGTGGGGATTCATGGCTATACCTGGAAAGAGGCAAAGCAAAAGCTTTCTTTAGTCTGGACTGCAAAATGACAACAGACAGGTTGACAGTAATTTCACATGAGAGCTTCAGTTCCGTTGTTTGATTAGATGTGAATGTACAGTGATGCTGGAAGTATTGTTTATTTTTATATGGGCAAATCAAAACATTGCTAAGTCTGAAATCAGTGGAGATATGTTAACTTACACTGAGGAAGGGTACAGCCAAATGTATTAGAAAATATTTTGTATCTACCATTAGTCATATCTTACCTTATCTCCATTGATGGAGTTTACACATCTAACTTCTTATGAGACTTTGACAGCGATTTGTTAGGTTTGTGCACTTTATGGTCAGCCTCATGGATTAAATATGGCTGAGTAAATTAAACTTGGATGTTCCTTGTCTAGTTTTATATCTCCAGTGTAGGTCTGGGTTACAAGCAGTATATGCACTTGCTTCCATTATTAAAGAAGTAAATTTTTGGTAAGAATATAAATTTACCTACTTCTGTCTGCCTCTGAAGAGGTGGTGCTCATTTGAAATTTAACCCCCTTTTCTATACAGTACTTGATCTACTTCAGTGGAAGAATATCTGAAGTGGGGTGAACTCTTCAAAACTAAAGGGCATCAAGAGTTACAAAGAGTCTTCAAGGATCCCCTGTCTGAGCAAAGGCATTCCCATTGCTCATGGTCTGCAGCTGTGCTGCAGATTCTGTTAAGACACCTTTTTTTTTTTTTTCTCAGAGGTTTTCTACAGATGGGACCAGCAGAATGCTTGCCAGAATGCTGGGTTGGCTGTAGGCAACTGTTTTGCACACTGCAAAGTAATTTGGTTAATCAGTAGCTCTTTGCTAAGTAGATATAGTATGGTGGTAGTCCTAAAGTCACTTTCAATTTGTGCTGGGGTTCACTTCCCTGGTTTCTGGGTGCTTGAATGTTAAACAAATTTAATACCATGAATATTTATATGTTTGATTTAAAAAAAAAAAATATTCTAACGTGTGCACCATCTTCTCCCCCCTGCCTTCTTCCCCCAGTGCATTAAGAAAGCTTTAGATATGAGAGAATGTCAAATAAGCCCAAAATAGTGATTTGGGAGATTCTGCTTGCGTTCATCTTTAGGGCCAGTGCTTTCTATAGAAGTTAAAAACTAAACGCCCCCATCCTAACTTATAGGGAGAAAGTTCATTTCAAGCTGATAGACCTGTGGTTGCCCACCACTAGAAGGAGAGTTTCTCATAACTGTTACTGGTTAATATAATTTAAAACTATTTATATGGTGTGTGCTATACATCTAGCAGAGTGTCTCCAGATAGAACACTTTGCTAAACCATATCATTGCATAGGACCAGAAGCAGGAAAGAATGGAGGTGTTAGAGTCAAGTGACATGTATCCTCTTGGGTCCCTCATTGAAATCTAGCTCCATATTTGTCAAGCAGTGTGCACACCTGCAGCTCCTGTGAAATCCATCTGTGCCAGTTCAGTTACTTTCAGCAAGGTCAGATCTAAGTATTTTTGATTCATAAAACTGATAATTCCCGTTGATTTTTTTCAACTGCAAGTGTGTTGGCAAGCAAGACCTGCTGTCATCTCCTCAAATATATACAGAACAGTAAGACTTACCAGGAGTAATCCTTAAATATTTTGTCTCAGGTAAATGGAAAGGTTTCAAGTCTTTACTGTGTCTTCCTTTTCTTTGTACTTACATTTTGTTGTTCAGGGAACTCAGAATCAGGTAAACCATATCAACACTACTGTTGATACAAGGGTGTGTGATGAAGCTTTTTCCTACAATGTTTTTTCAGTGTCATAGAATAACCCTTGTGAATAGCATTTCCACCTTTGGGGACTAAAATTGATTTTTCCTTATCTTAGCATGTAAAGATCTGACCTTTAGAAGCATTAGCTGCCAGAGCATCCCAGCACCAGATGCAGGAGACCTGAAGGTAACAGCTGTTAAAGTGCTGGGAATGTATTTTAAGATCTATTCGTGTTGGCACAGAGTGGTGAGCTGCATACTGAGTTGGTGTGTTCTCTTTTGGTATGCACTCTCTGCTCAAAGTTAGAGTCAATAAGACACTTTTGCTCTTTGTCTTGCATGGTTAAATGTTACAGGCCTCTCTGAGCACCTTGTCAAAATCTGTGTGGATATTGTGGCTTGCCAAACTCTTTCTGATCACACCTCTTCAACTGGCTCTCTCTTTTGTACTGGACAAACTATTCAATCTGTGTGAGACAGAGAAACAGTCTCATACAGAGTACCTGGGCATAAGTGGAACCCCAAAAGGGGTGACTGTAATGGTCAGCTGTGCTGTTTATATAACTTAAATCTCGCTGTCTGCATCACTGCATGTAGGAATTGGTGGAGGCAGGGCACATGCTTGTATCCTTTTCATTTCCATATTGCTTGACTGTTTACCTTCAGGGTAATACCTGTCTGATTACTGTTTGACTGAGGCATTATCAAGTAATGCAGAGGTTGTGCTTTGAAGAAACTTGCCCCATTCATTAAGGGCAGTGAAGATGTCAGCTGAGTTGTCAAAACATATTTTTTTTCATTGTATTTATAAATTAATTTTGGTTTAGCTCGTGGAAAAAAAATTGCGTGTTGCAGTTTTATTTAAACGATGTGATTTTTGTAGCTTTGAAAAACAGCTGCCTTCTTTGGTTAAATAGGTCAAGGTGTGCGTAAAGAGCATATTGAAACAGTGATTTTGATTTTTGTTATAATCTATTTTTATTTGACAGGAGGGAAAACTGTCAAAAATTATATGCTCAGGGGGAGAAGCTTGAATAGACCTATAAGGTCTTATTCACTTTGATGCTGTAATAGTTTCTGAAGGACCTCAACCAAAGTTAAATAGCTGGTGTTCCTTCTTAACGAGGGGCTGAATACATCACTGTTGAAATACACAGGGCTGGAAATGAGGTTAGGGAAGAGACAGTAGTATTTATGTTACAGGTGGCAAATTGGAAGGTGTGCAGACATTTACTGTGTATTAGTCTGGACAAGACTTGGGACTTGAATCACAGCCCTTAAAATTGTCTTGCCTTTAAGGCACTGCTAAGTACTGTGCTCAGGCCAGTGAAGACTATGAAGAGCTGCACCTGTTAATTCTGGAATTAGCTGCATAACTTTGGTACCACGGGCCAGGCTGGTCCTATGGCTACTGTCAGACATTGATTGTAGATTTTTATTTCTTCCCAGTTGTTCATGCTGCTTTTCCTGCAGCTTTGAAGTGACATCCCCTTTTCTAGCATGATTGGTCCTATGCCATTAGACAAACTCTGGATTCTTTCACTGTTGATTCCAAATCTAACAGAAGCCAATGTAGTTCATGAGTGTTTACTTCTTTGTTTGTGCACTGGTATTATCACTGAACTTTACCAGTGAAAGATGTTGCCAAGACTAAACACAAAATGTAAATGGAAGTAGATGTATTGTTGGAAACATTGGTAAACACTTTCTGTGTGGCTGTACATCAATGCAAACTGGGAAGTTACTCTTGTCTTGCTGTGAGAACTCTGGAACATGCTGCAGTTCCACTGCCTGAATAACCTATAGGCTGAATCTGAAAATGACATTTTTCATTAAAATGGCCTCGTTTGTGCCTCTTGCCAGTAGTGGCTATCTGGCTGAGCAGGGACATTGGCTTTGACACCAAGAGTATGAGAGCTGCCTGTGGGACATTGGAAACTAGAATTGCCATCTGATTTATAAGTAGTTTATACTTTAAGCTTTCCTGTTTAGCAGTTAAATAAACTGTGTAATGTTTAAAAAGTAAAATTTTTTTGATAATTAAACCAGTATGCGGGAAAAAACCTGAGCACGGCCACATCTTAGCTGAGCCTTTCAGTGTGTTCCCACAGTCCAGATCCCAGTTCTGCTCTGAAAGAGCTCCTGGTTGTGGAGCACTGTGGAAAGCTCATGTAATCCAGCACTGTGAGCACTCACCTCATAACTGTATATTTATATCCATTTGTCTCCTATTCACAAAATAGATTGACAAGATGTTAGGGAATACACTGCAGGGAAAATACAATGTTATGGAGGCAGATACATGGCCTGGCTGAATTTTCCATCTGCTTATTTCTGCTGTTGCAATATTACTGTGTAGATCCAAACTGGATGATGATTCATGCAGACCATGCACACCACCTTGATTTTATATTCTGCCCTGTTTGTGGCACTCTGAAAATTATAAGGCTACCTAAATAGTGTAATTCAGGAAAAAACCATGCTTTTAGCTGTCAAGGATATCTGGCTCTTTCTTTCAGCCTGTGGGGCACATCACTAAGTTCTGCACTTGGCTCTAGATGCAAAAGTGTTTTGTTTTCCCTATTATTATAAACAATGCAATCCAGGAGTGGGAGTCAAGAGAGTCAGAAAGTAAGAACCCCGTTCCTTGCCCTGCAGCAGTCTTTAACAAGTTATCAGGAAAAGTCTGCATTCAGAACATGTTAGAAAAATCTTGCAACAGCATCCTATAGCATAGTCATAAAGAGAAAATGACAGCTTGCATATTCTAATAAATAGCCAGAATAAGAGGGTGAATTGCATCCTTTCTGTTTCTTGGTTGTGTACAGCATCTTCAAAAGGAGTAAGTTTTTATAGCTGTAAGAGGCAGAGATGAAGCTGAGTATGTAATTCAGCTTCAGTGCTATGAAGGTTAGTATTGTGAGCAGCCCATAGCAGAAGAACTGTAGCTTGAAGAAGCAAAACAATACAAAGTGGTTTTGAGGAGGGGCAAAAAAAAGCCTAATCAAAAAAAGTAAGTGCATGTGGATAGAGATCAAAAAGGAAGGCTGTAGATGGAGATCTTGGCTAATTAAAAAGTTGCAGTGTTAGTAAAGACTGAAGTGGCTAAAATGAAAAGCAATTAGTCACCAAGGAGTCTGTGTAAAAGCAGGACAGATTTGATCAGCCTCAGAATAGTTCACATGTGAAGATGGGAAAAACAAGTAGGCAAGAAGAAATTGGGATAGGCAATTTTAGGAGCTTGTGAAAAAGGGTAGTATAAAGGGTGTTGCTGTCTAGAAAATTGCTGTTGGCTGCTTTGTGGCAGTGTCTTCTAAGCTCAGTGAGTTAGTGATGATTTTACTGGCACAGTTACTTTGCTGAATCTTTTTTCACACTTCGCATTTTTGTTTGCTGGTAGTTTATCAGAAGGGGTTGTTCAGGAATGTTAACTCTTAAAAAAAAAAAGATATATTGACCCTTGAATACTTTCTGCCATGCAGGCATGCTTCAGAAATGGCCACCAGTGATTCCATCTGGATTTCTCTGCTTGTTGAGCAAAGGCCTCCATGCATCATATACCCTGCTGTTTATAGAGGTAGCTGTACATATGGCATGGAATCTCAGCCAGGGTTTGAAACTGACTCTGCTATGTAGGCACAGTGGGAGCCTTAGGAATTGAACTTCATTTATGGAAGTTGTCCATGGGTTTTGGAGATGCCCTGTCTTTCTGTAGCCAGAAAAGATTGCTCAGCATTGAGTCTGGGAAGCAGCCAGGTGAGGCACTGGAAGCAACAACCTGTGTTACGTTAACATAGTTGGAAAAAAAGCTGCCTTTGCTTGCTTTGCTGAACAGTAACTTGTGAAATACCTGAGGTTTCTTTGTGACCCTTTGACAGCCAGGAAGCACAAGTGGCCCTTATTATTAAAAGCTACTGCATGAAATATACTGTGTGGTGTGCACGTTAAAATACTGAGCAGTTGAGGTGAAAGAGAATCTGATCACTAGCATAGAGGAAAGTCCTGTGATTGAAAAAGAAAAGAAATAATCTTTAAGACCACCCTTTCTAAAATAGACTTTGCTGCATGTGTGACGAAAATTGTATGGCGCTCTTTATTCTGGCTTTCCCAAATTTTCAAAATGCTGCTGATCTTGATGTTATTTTGGCCCCTGCTGTGTAGACCCTTCTCTCCAAACATAGCTTACAAGGGACACAGAAGCGAAATGTTGCTCATGGCAAGCAATCCTGAATCCTGTCTTTGGTTCTTAAGTCTTGTGCCTGCAAAAGCAATTACAAGTTTTTTTCATCATCGCTGAAGGTGTAGGGACAGTCTGAAAACTCATGTACAAGCTCCCTGAAGGCCTGGGGCTGGAGTCTCACAGTTGGAGAAGTCATGTTTTTATGTCTAAAGTTAAGACTGCAGACTTAAAAATGGTACCTTTAGGGAGGCCATGTGATGACATACAGGAACCAAGTGCTTTGTTCTAAGTCCTCCAATCAGCTTATACTCAAGTATCACTAAAATCAGTATGGTGAGTCCTGTGAAATGAGTGGTAGACGCTGTCTTGTTACATGGAACTTCATTGCTACCACTAGGGTCTTCTCAGCAGTCTCAGCAAAACTGCCAGAAATGTAGAAAGGCAGGGCTGACTGACAGATTTTCTCCTCAAGGTGATCTGTGTGGATAGATGTCAAGAAAAATTGACAGCAGCATCTGAAGGGTCCAACCAAGCAGATTCTATGATTCTGTGATAATGTGGGATCATCTTTTTCTGTGATGTGCAGGCTTTGAACTCTCAAGCAATTTTCATTAGTAGTTCATCTACTGGAGTAATCAGAAAAGTACAGTTTTATGGAGTACAACTTGAACCCATCCACAGCTCATGGTCTGGTCCTAATGGCTTGTTCTCTCCTGAATTCAGTGGAATCTTGCTTCGCACTAGAGTGACTGTGAACAGGCTCATGACAAGGCAAGCTGGAAGGCAGCTTGGAAAGGGTTTCCCTTGCATGGGAGGATTTGCAGGCCAGACCAGAGCTCCCAGAGCCTGGCTCTTGAAGGTAGACATAGGCTGGTATAGTTGTGAGAGCATGGTGCTCTGTGTTTGCAGAGAAGTATGAGGTTACCAAAACTGGTCTCCCTCTTGGGTTGAGACTCTGTATTGTGGTCACGATCTAGGCACAGTTGGCCTGTTCTCAAGTCCTTTACATAACCAGCCACATTCTGTTGTGTGCACCCTTTGCGTGTACATGGGACTCTTCCTTCAGGAGATCACAAGACAGTTCATAAATTCAAGTATTCACTTTGTAGGTGAAGTTCAGAAATATGAGTGACTGCTAAAGATTAAAAAGCTAATCAGAGGCAGAGCAGAGACTCTTGTCATCTGCTTTGTCATTTTTCCTAAGAGGTGTTTGCAAAAACCCCAACATTAAAGTAACACTTACAGATGGCTGATATGAGATGTAAATATCTAAACTAGCATGTTTACTGTTCTGCCTACCATTGACCAACTTTTTGATATGTTTGTTTCCAGGAACACCTGTCTGGTTCTTTGTGAAAATTGCTCCAATTCGAAATGAGCAGGATAAAGTGGTTTTATTTCTTTGCACTTTCAATGACATAACAGCTTTCAAGCAGCCCATTGAGGATGATTCATGTAAAGGTTGGTCTTCTTTACAATTATGTATTTATGATGCTTTTGTTTGTTTGCCCTGGTCTTGAAAGAGCTGAAGTCCTTTAAATACCAAAGCCAAAGAATTAAATGTTAAAACAGCTTGTAGCCATGCCACTGGGGACAGCATTTGTGCAAGGAATGGTTGCTGGTTTCGTAAGCAAATTGGCTCTGGCCTTCACTGGAAAGGGTCATTGCTAATGAAACCCCCAACTGCTTGAGAAAGCACGGTTTATTTAGTAAATAGGTACTGCTCTTCCTTTTAAATATGTTATTAACCCACAGTCCTGCACAGCCTTCAGGGATTCATAGTGTTGCTAAAGAGCTGTGTACAAATTATGTGTGAAACTGTATGCAAAAACTGTGGAATTAACCCTGGTGGAGTCTGGCAAAGATCTGAATAATTTCCTTCTGCCTGGCTTGATGTTTCTTGCCATTATTATGGGATTCCTTATATTCAAGTTCTGAACTGGTTCTCTTTAACCTCTGTGAAGAGATTCATCTTAGGTTGAATCGGATTTAATCTGTCCTGGTGTGTGAAGTAGCACTGCAGTGTTCTGCTGTTAACCCTTCACTGAGTTATGGCCTGGAAACCTGGAAGCAAACTCAGCAGTGACAGCAGCGTAAACTTGCACTCAGGTTCAGATCCTGTCAGAAATAGACCTTTTGTACCCATCTGAAGCATTACAGAGACTCGTGTCCTTCTGTTGTTTGCATTTTTGTACTATTTAATAATATTTGTAGTATTAAATTAAACAGGAAACTTACTGTGAAGATGAACTGATTTACATTTGTTTTCAAAATGTTATTCTTTAAAAACATAGTTTCTCAAAGTGGAAACACCTGTTACCATGAAAAAGGAAGTACAACCTTGACAAACATACCCTCTCCCAGGCTATGTGGGTAACTTTTTTTCTCTTTTTAATGCTATTTGTTTGGGCTTTTATTGCTTTAATAAAACTAAAAGTTTTTATTTAAAAGTTTTTTATTTAAAAGTTTGGGTCTAACCTATATATTCCCTGCCTAGTGATCTTCACTGTACCCTGATGAGGACTGACAGCAAAGATAAATCACCCTGATGCAGCAAAGCTGGCTCTCATTTGTTTACTGGCAGTGAAGACTTTTGCTTCACTTACTTAGTTGATTAGCAGGACTTCCAGTCAGGAGTGGTAGCTGTGTCTTTTCTCTCTGCTTTCACTGGAGTTCCTTAATGTGATAGAGGTAGGCAGTTTGTCCTTCACTTTCAACACAAAGAAACACTAACTCTTTTGTTTTAAGAGAAGTATGTTGAAGAAAGAAAATGCCAGTTTTATTTTATTTTTTAAAATCTCACTGGGTCTTGAAATCGTGTTATTCTTGCAGTGATTATGGTAATTCTCAGCATATCTACAGCAATATAAGTATTAAACCTATATAAAAAAACCTATATATAAAAGTGAGGAGTTGCAGAGGAGTTAATGATAAGTAAATTTCTTCCTCTAGCCCGTGGAAACTGGTGAAGTGACTAACAAAGGTTGCAGACAGAAGAACCGGATGTATTATTTAGAAGCCACCGATTCACAGCTCTGTATTCCTTTCCTGAGCCATCTCTTTATGTACAGAAGGGCTTGTGCACTAAATGAGTCTTCCAAATATAATTCCTGGATCTCCTAAAATTAATAAAGTTGCAGCAGTTTCATGCTGGTAAAGAGTTCTCTGTCACTGTACACACACACTAGGCATGATATAAATGAAACTGCACTTTGTTTTCATCCTTAATTTAACCCTACACCTTTCTTCTGTAAGTTAGTTGCTGTAGGCTAGCTTTGAAATTTTATGTGCCTTTAAGAAGGTGATATTGTATCAGTTATTGATGGCTAAATAATCTATTTCCTGGAAGAGCTGTTTGTTCAGACAGTCAAACAGAAGTTTACATACATATCCGTGACTTTAATATTAGATCTCATTGTGCAATTGTGTCCTGTGGAGGGAGGAGGGGGAAAGGTACTTATGGAGTGTCAGACAATTGTCTGTAGTAGGCTCTAGAATTTAGAGAGTGGAAAAAGAATTTTTGAAAGATTTAAAAAAGGTAAAATTGTATTAGCTTCTTCTAAGAATCATTATTTTAACAGATGTGAGCTTTGAAGAGGGCATATTCTTTGAGCTGTATTCAGCATTACATAAGGAATTTTGTAGCTTGGTATTGAAAGACCAATTTTCAAAGGAATGTTTCTCATATTCTAAAACCAAATGAACTCTCAATCTGAAAAACTAAAACCGTGAACTTAGAGATTTGTTGTTTAACTGAAACAGTTGAAAACTGATTGCTAAAACAATTATTTTTCCTTTTTTCGCCTTTAGTCAGCTTTCATCGCTTTTACCAAGTTTATATGCAAAGTTAGTTTTCTATGCATGTGACCACTCAATATGTAATAGGCTGCCTGTAGAAGCAGATATTTTATTAACATGTGCTTTTTTGCACAGTTTCAGAGTGGCATAATATAAAGTATTCATGTTTTTCAAAATCAATTCCTTTATGTTTATGTAGAGAAAAACACTATGTAGTACAAGAACATGATCAATGTAAAGAGTAAATAATCTGTCAGGCTAAACGTGCTTAGCTGTGGTATATCTTAGTTTTCTATCACCTGCTGGCAGTTTCAAGCCTGATTGTTCAGCTGCAAATGATGTAGTGACTTTTTGATTGAGAAGTGTTGAGCTCTCATGGCAGGTGTTTACTAAACAAAAATGAATTGGCATCTTTTATCTGAAGGTGACTCAGAGAGACAGAAGGTCCCAGTGCCATTTTTCATCTTAATTATTTTTTAATTTATTAATAATATGAGATATTGGAATAGATGAAACAAGAAAATATTTCTAAAGTCACTTAAAAAGTAGAATTCTCAGTAGTCTTTGTTAATTGATTCAAATAATTTACAAGATGTTTATTTTATGACTGCCGTGGAAGGTAAATAAGCTTGCTTTTGGGTGCAGCATCTTTAAAAATAGTGCATTCTAAATAAAACTACTTAAAAATAGTGTGTCCGTGATGTGGATGATAGAATATTTTTAAACAACTTCTTTCCACTCTTTCCTGTCTGCTTGCCCCTTTAAAAAATCAGGGAAACTGGGTTTACTTGAATAGAAGTAGGCAAAATCAAGCTATATCATAGCTAAATTTGGCTTTTCAAGTGGTAGGTCACCTTCTTAGCTGAATTTTAGAGTATATGCTATATTTAGAATTAATGCGTTTTGTCTGTATATGTCTTTCTTAGTTTGAGATCTAATAAGCCAATTATGAGATGTTTGAGAATAGTGCATAAAGTAATGCATTTCACTTTATAAAATCAACTATGTTTGAAGACAAATAGAATCTGTGCTTGCCCTCCAAGTGGCTTGTAAGAAGTTTTACCTGAACAGGTTTTGAATGTATCAGTACAATGGGAACATATTCACATGCATCTGTGCTGCCTTTTAAAACTTCTGAAATGATGCTTTGGATCCTAATTTTTGCTTTTGATGGCTTGTTTTTATACAAAAAGGTGATAAAATTAAACATCACTGAATCATATAGAAGAATGGTTATTAGCCTCTTAGATATTGTGCTTCGTAGCAATTATCTGTTGCTATCTCCTCTGCAGAAAATGCTTTATTTCATTTTGCAGCTAAGCTGTCCTTTGCATAACAAGCAGGCCTACACACCAATAAAATATTTTGATTGCCTCCTTCATCTTAATTCAGGGGAAAATCCACATTTCCTTTTTATTTTTCCTTTTGTTTCTGTTTTGTGTATGTGGTTTTTTTGTTGCTGTCTAATTTTTTGTTCTGTTTTTAAAGATGTATTTATATGAACAGAGCCAGTGTTTGAAATATTTTGATTAAGTTATACTCTGCTTTCATCTGGATGAAATGTTTTCTTAAAAAAGGAAACAAATGAAAGGGAAGTGGTGAGTATATTAAAAAACTTTGGTATACTTCCCCAGTCCAGATGGAAAAATAATACAGTGTTAGTCATGAGGTTTCAAAGGGAAGGAGCACTGCAGAGAAGCATGATGGATGCAAGCAGGGATCTTTGATGTGCAAGAATACAAAGGTGGTTTGAGTGGAGGCAAGAACTGCTGGAATTCTGCTTTACTCTCATTTACACAGTTGTGTGAACAATAGACCCTTGGACAAACAAGCTTGATCTCTAGCAGGGAATGGCTCCTTATTCTAATTCCAGGCATTTTATAAATCAGCAACTTGATAACAAGCGTTCTGCAACTGCCACAGTTCCTAATGTTTAAATTTAGGAGTCATCATGATCAAACTGAGGAGAGTGGTAGGAAACGAGTAACTACCTACAAATAAGTAATAAATGTTGTTGTGGTTGAGTACCAACAGATTATGCTCACCTCAAAGTACAGAAAATTGGTTTCTTCAACTTGAGACCATTGTTAAATGAAACTTCATGCTTGAATGATGAAAAGGTTTGAGTTAAATATCCCATCACAAAAGTACGTTTCAATGCCATATTTCCCCATGAAACAAAGCTTTTGTCCTCCTTATGGGCATCTTGTCTTGTGTGTTTTCAGAAGCAATTTCTGTTCAGCTTTTTGCAAAGAAATGGTGGAAAACTGAAAGAGCATCGTGGAATGCAGGAGCGCTGAAATCAGTGCTGTTAATCTTGAAGGCTCTTTCTTCATCCTCTTGAAGCTGGAGGTGTTCTAGTGCCATCTTATTGTTTTGCTTGATTGATATTTTCTGCAGAACTGAAAAAGGAGACCAAGTGATGATAAAAATGGGTTAGAATCAAGGATGGGCATAGGCAAGCACAACCGTGGAGCTGGTATTCAGCTTTATGTTTGGTTCCTGAATTCCAAGCTGACTTCTCTACTATCTTTGAGGAATATATATGCCTATATTAGAATCACATAGGCTCAGTAGATTTCAATTTAATTTATATTTTCTCTATTTCTGGAGGAAAAGAGTGGATGTAAGGATATACCAACTGCTTGTATTGAATGAGAATAATCCATATCATAATCCATACCATCTAGTCCCTCTGTTCTAGGAGGATTGACACCACTGTATGGTGGTATGCTGGTGGTATGGTTACTATGCTGTGACTTTGTTTCTTGTCTTGGATAAATCCATGACCCTTAAAATTTAGTGTTTATGTTCAGTCATGTGGCTCAAGTCCATTACTTGACCTGTCTTCACTGGATAAATATCTGACTTGCTGTAGGCTGTGTCTGTCCCTAGGATTCTGGAAGAAAAATTGGAATAAATTCAACTGCTGTCTTTTCAGAAGAAATTATCATTCAGTAGTATCAGTACTGGCATTCTCTCTCATTTTCTTTTTCCACAGTCTACTGGTCTACTCCCACATTTTTGTCTTTTTTCTTTCACAAAAAAGCAAACAAACAAACCCAAACAACCCAAAAGTCAGTACAAGGGAGCAGAGTCTTCTGTTCTAAAGGTTATATTCATACAGCTGGCACATTTGCACATTGATTCAGTGCCTGATTTTAGGGATATCGTTGCACAGGGGCATGTGCCACTCCAAACTGGGCTCCTATGTGTTGTACCCTATGTAAGGGAGGGTTTTGGTATGTATTTCCAGCTTGCCATTTTCATATCAGCACTGGTTTAAAATGCCAAGCTAAAAAGCTTTGCCTCTTGACACAGTCTCTTGCCTATACAACAAACAGTTGTATTGTTTTCAGATCAAATTTGGAGTATAGGGTGAGAGATCTAATGTTCATGAAAACAATTCTTTTGTGTCCCATTTAAGCACCCACAAGTGAGATTTGCAACACGTAGGGCAGAGGAGATGCTTATAAGGGATTCTGGGGAGAGAAGAATGGGTTAAACTGTACCTTTCAAAAAGAGATGACTCCTGGGAAGAGGGGCAGGTACACAAAGGTGCTCAGCACTCATATCGGCAGTGCTTTTGTGCAAGAAAGCTTAAGTGAGTTGCTTCCTTTTCCTCATCTCTCTATTTATGTCTGAATAGCTCAAATCTTAGAACATTCAGTGTTAGGAAGAAAATGCGCACTGAAAGTTTGTCCTCAGGTTTGAACCAAACTTTGAATCTTCCGGGAAAATGCCTTACCCATCAGTCTGGTTTGACTTAGTAAAAGGAACTGTCTGTGTTTATCTGGAATTATAAATATTTTATGTCTGGCAAGGGAGGCAGATTTCGAGTTCCTGTGTGAAGCTCGAACTCTTTTGGTCTGTTCTGTTCGTCGCCGGGGCTGCCGTTTGAGAACAAGCCCCGTTCGCCCCGGTTCAGCACCACGGCCAGCGCCGGGCTCGGAGCACCGCCGGACCGCCCGCTCCCCCCGCAGCCCTCCCTCGCCGGGGCTGCAGAGGGGGCGATTGCTTATGTCCGGTTAGACCACAGCCCCCTCGGGCCGCGTAGGTCTGGCCAGCTGCAAAGTCCTTCACGTGGGCAATGCTAAGCACAAATACAGGCTGGATTGAGAGCACCGCTGCAGAGAAGGATTTGGGGGTGTTAGTGGACGAGAAGCTTGACGTGACCAGGTGATGTGCACCTGAAGCTTATAAAGCCAGCTATATCCTGGGATGTGTCAAAAGCAGTGGGGCCAGCAAGTCGAGAGATATCATCCTCCTGCTCTACTCCAATCTTGTGTGACTCTTCCTAGAATATTGCATTCATCTCCAAGGCCCTCAAAATAAGAAGGATGTAGACCTGTTGAACAAGTCCAGAGGAGGGTCACAAATATGCTCAGAAAGATGGAACACCTCTGCTGTGCAGACAGGCTGAGAAACTTGTGGTTGTTCAGCCTGGAGAGGAGAAGACTCCTGGGAGAACTTATAGCACTTTCCAGTACCCAAAAGGGGACCTACTAGAGAGCTGTGGAGGGAAGTTTTACCAGAACCAGGTTCTTATTGTAAACCGAGTCTTCAAAGTGCTGAGCATCTTTAGCTGGAGTAGGAGATAAGACTGCTCAACAGTTCCCAGGTGGTGCTAGTGTTTTTCAAGATTGGGACTAAATGCACTGATATTTTCCTTTCAGTGTACCAAAAATATCCAGATGTGTACTCTGCGTGACTTTCTGTTATGGCAAAGTACTGCCCATAAAGATAATAGTTGTAGCTAGCTCTTGTGGCTGTTGTTCAAGGTCTTCTATCTTGAGGGGTATTTGAAATCACTGTAAAAAATATTGTGAATTAAAATTCAGCATATGACTTCTCTGACAGAAGCTGCTAAATTTTTTATTAGAGTTTGAGAAAATCTATTAGTATATTCCCCCTTTTGTTTAGAGAGGATAAAATTAATGATTTTGTTTTGCTTTTCTGCTCTGCTTTTTATTATCTTTTGTATATTTCTCTGCTTATGCCAGATCTATGCTCAATGCATATGAGGCCAGATTCACTTCTGTTACAGACAACTGTAATTTTCATTGTGTGTTACTCTAGTCATACATCTTGATTAGTCTGGAGTGTGTTCTGCAGTGCTGAGAGATCCAAATTTGGTGATTGGGTTTAATAGAAGATTATTGTGTAGTGGACACTGATCCTTGTAAAATATGCAGTTCATGTAACAGCACTCTTGTAGAACCATTGAATACAAAGCCACTGCAGTAATGGGTTTTATTACAGTACCACGCTGACACCTATTTTGTGACTTGTTTTTATCTGGTACTTGCTTAAATTCCCTTGTAGTCAGTATTAAAGCAGATTGCTCTGTTTGAACTTCACCCCCCACCTCCGCCCCCTTTAGTTATAAGAGGGGGTTTTATGTGCTATCCCTGCAGCTTTTTTTTGGGTAATGTGTATAATCTTGCACATTTTCTTGCAGGTTGGGGGAAGTTTGCTCGCTTGACCCGTGCCCTCACGAGCAGCCGAGGTGTCCTGCAGCAGCTCGCTCCGAGCGTCCAGAAAGGAGAGAACGTTCACAAGCATTCGAGACTTGCTGAGGTAATGTTTTATTTCCCCAGAGAGGCTGTAAAGAAATGTTTTTATCCTTTTTGGATATGCCAAGCACTGTGTCCCTCTTGCCCTGGGAATCTGAAGAGTGGTGGCAGGCACAGGAGCTCAGAATATGGTACATGTGCTGTGAAATGTGTCCCGTGACAGTGGAATGGAAACAGAGGTCCAAAAGACTTCATGTAACTTAATTGCAGTGTTGTGCTGCATATCTTATCAAAGTCTTTTAATGGCACTATTATTAAAATAATTCTTTGTTTCTATGCTTCTGAA
This sequence comes from Pachyramphus minor, assembly GCA_013397135.1. NCBI lineage: Eukaryota > Metazoa > Chordata > Aves > Passeriformes > Tyrannidae > Pachyramphus > Pachyramphus minor. The sequence goes on from VYXB01006395.1 coordinate 202,652, forward strand.
GATCTTAGTAGGATCTTGGACTGTTTACTTTTGTAAAATTGAGATGAGAAAAACTCAGGCTAATACACAAGGAAGTTCTGNATTTCCCCAGAGAGGCTGTAAAGAAATGTTTTTATCCTTTTTGGATATGCCAAGCACTGTGTCCCTCTTGCCCTGGGAATCTGAAGAGTGGTGGCAGGCACAGGAGCTCAGAATATGGTACATGTGCTGTGAAATGTGTCCCGTGACAGTGGAATGGAAACAGAGGTCCAAAAGACTTCATGTAACTTAATTGCAGTGTTGTGCTGCATATCTTATCAAAGTCTTTTAATGGCACTATTATTAAAATAATTCTTTGTTTCTATTCTTCTGAAGATCTCAACGTTAGTAGGATCTTGGACTGTTTACTCTTGTAAAATTGAGATGAGAAAAACTCAGGCTAATACACAAGGAAGTTCTGAGAATACTTGACATGGTTGTTCTCTGAATTAACATATTTCTGGCTACTTTTTAGTGGGATCCCTACCCCACTTTATGAACTGGTTAAAATGTATGTTTGAGTTACTGGCTTTATAGACAGAACAACTGTAAGATGCCACAAGTAACACTGCAGACAGATCAGGAAAACGAAACCTTGTGATTTAGGTAGTCTTTCAAAGTTTTGAGAAAAGCTCCAGTCGGACAAGGCTCTTTGAAGTACTTAGGGTTTGAAGGCTTTCACCACGAGGGGGAGAGACTGTCCCAAATTTCCTGTAGCTGTCTCATGGGCCAGTAGCAGGGTCTCCCTGGTGTAAAAACAGCTTAGGGAAAGGCTTGATATATGGTGTTAATGACAGCTTGGCCAATATAACATGTCAGTCCTGTTTTACTTATTGCTGTGAAAGCCGTGGCAGCAGCTGTGACTCTTGTCAAAAATTTTTGATCTTCCTGTGTAGCTGGAGGTGTAAGGCATTGGTGGGTTCCATGAGGTCTCCATATAGTTAGTACTCTGTTAGATTTGCCTGTATATACCTTAGTTTCTATGCAAAATAAAAACATCCTGGCCAGGCCTGTACTGTTATCACAGATAATGATGAAATTGCCACAGACAGCAGCTTACCTATTCAGTGTTTAATACGGAACTACTCAAGAATGGAAGTTGGAAGTGCATAAATAACTTAGATCATCCTAGCACAGGGGAGAGGCAGACATTCACATAGACACTGTAGTGTAGGAATACCATGGGATTAGCACATGTCCACCCGGAGGTTGCTTTAGTGTTCTGGAATTTGGAATAGTCTCCCTCCTAATCCTACTCAAGGCTTAGCATCAGATAATCCTGTTGTCTCCTTAGATGTCTGCCCTTGAATTTACATGCTAAAATGTAGTCAGTAGAATGTAAGGCAAAGGGTCTGAGGTTATTCTCAGTGACTACATGTTACTGAAATTTCTTGCAAGCCCATGTGCTCAACGAGTATTTGCAAGTATTCTAACTGGCACAGCCAGTTGATTAATTACAAATAATAAAGGGCAAGTGTATGGTTTACAAGTCTGAAATGAGTTTCTTTAATTGCTGACTGAATATTGCAGTCATTATTTTGCAAAGAACATTAGCCCCAACTGTGATGTTAGGTAGCTTGTTGAAATTCTGCTGTAATTCTATTTAAGTCAATAGAACTACACTAGAGAAAAGCAGGGTGCAGATAATCATACAGTCAAGGCCACTTTTCTTACTTTGAAGATATATGGGGTGCCAGGATTCTTATTCTGGAAAGATCTCTTCATAATATTGAACACTGGATCTCCAACTGTTCCCTGTTGTATTTCCAAATATTTTTTTCTTTTTTTCCCCCCCTTCATCCCTGCAGTAGCCTATTTGAAATTTTAAGTTTAAATAAAAATTCATCCTTTTTCTTTTCCAACTCATTATGACATTTACCATCAATCTTGTTTGCATGAGAAAGCTCTTCATTTATTGGAATATTATTTGTGTCACTCTTAGTTCTTTATCACTTATATTTTTGATATCTGAGGAGCCCATTGTGTCCTGGAACCTGAGTGGAGCAAGGTTTTTTACAAATCTGAACCAGGAGCATGCTACAAAAGCTTATGATTTCTTTTATTGTTTATGAAATAGTTTAACAAAGGTGTTAGTGACAAACTACTTTGTTTTATCCTCAGGTCATGGGTAATACAAGCAGTGTCTATGAAGCTTCAGTCTTTGACTTTTGCCAGTAGGCATACATTTTTTAGCCTGACTTCTCTAATAGCAGTCATATGAAAACTACTTAAATTATGCAATTAACACAGGGTTGTCAGGTAACTCTGAGGCTACATTTTGCAATAAGAGTATAAAGTAATTACTACATTTCTGTGGCTCAGTCACCAAGAAGCTGATTGTAGGAATGATTCTTCCTAGTCAATGCATAGTATGTGTGTTGTCTGTAGTCTTAGCTGATGTGTTCTGTACATTTACCAGGCAGTGCTTGGTAAACAAGATTGTGTCGTAAGTAAAAAAAAAAGCAATAGTTATAAGAAATAAAAGCAGAAAAATTATAGTAGTGCTTAGCAGCACTGCTTAATAATGGAACTTCTGCCTTTTTTTTTTTTTCAAACATTGTTTACCAGGAACTTAAAACTACCATTAAAATCTACTCCAAGTTGAGACTTATCACCTAGCCCTTCGCTTGGGAGCAATTGAAATTGTGAAAATTGTGAAAACAAAAGTAAAGGAGCGTGAGAGAAAGCTAATATGTGCAGTTGAAAACACAGAAAGGAGAGATTAAGCTGGAAATGAGTGATTGTTTGTGTATGTGTTGGCCTTTTCCTCTCCCCCCCCCATCAGGTGATCTTAAAAAAAAATAAGTCATTGTAACCACTTGTTGATGCACTTTTAGGAGTCCTGCCTCAGGATATAGTCACCATTTTTAAACAAATGTATTTTTTTAAAATATTTTTTTTTTAAATTTTGCTATGCTAAAAAATACCCACCAAAAAACCCCCAACCCCCCACAACCTCATGAAAACCATGATGAAATTGGGCATCTCTGCTCTTGAAATAAAATTCTGCAGCCTTAGAGAGCTATTAAAACATCATACATCAATACCACAAATAAAGGCAGATAATACAGCTGTATTATCTGATGAATTATAAGTAATTGAAATAATACTTTCATTAATAACTATCTGAAAAAATACCTTTTTTGCTATGATAAAAATGCATAATAGTGAAAATTCTTCTGAACCCAAGGCTCTTTCAGTTATTTAGAAAATTATAGGAATGAAATTATCCAGTGCACATGGGTGGAAACTCAGCATTGGTTTATATAGTTGTGTACGGTTTCTTCATGATTACTTTTATATTAATCTCTTGGTGTTCTTTTTTGCCTCTCTAGGAGAAGTACCTTTACAAGCAGTTTGAGACTAGTTAGTTCATATGGGTGGGTGACTACACCTGACTACTTCAGCAAACCTGTCTCAGGTTGGCACTGCTCTCTCTAGAGGCTGGAGTGCAGCAGGAGAACCTTGGAGGAGGGTGGAAGGTACTTCTCTTTGCATCTACCTGGGTTTGCTATATTGTGCAGAGAGAATGGAGTTTATAGCTCTTAATCTCCAGATGATCCAGGGGTGGTGTGTGTGTCTGGAAGGATGGTGGAGAAACAGACTGTGTGGGGCCCTTGGTGTGAAAAGTGGAGAAAGGAGCTCTTATAACTTCCAGTGCAAGTGAACTGACAAAACCTAGATCTTTAGCATGAAGCTCTGTGGACCTTCTCCCATGATTTCTGTGCAGTACTGAGCTCTATAGTTGTGCTTTATGCTAAAGGCACATGCTTGTTCTCTTGAGATAATTTGTTATACGCATGTTTCTCTTCCTTCAATGAAACGAGGAATTTGGTGCTTTTGAAAGGTCTTGTCTGGCAGTCCCAGATGCTGCAAAACCTTTGCCAGGGTATAAAGCAAGTTGTCTTTGCCTGGGAGAGGTAGTGTGAGCTGGGATAGTGCCCTTTTTCCATCCCAAACTATGAAATGATGGTTCATCTCTAGCAATGCCAACAAGATGAGGAGGTTTTACAAGGCGTGTGTAAGTGATATAATGAGAGGGAGCCTGGGCTAGAACTTGTCACCTTCACCCCACCCAAGCAAAGGACTGGAAGCACCTCAGGCTTGCTGCAGGTGGCTTTCTTCACCTGGTGAGTGATTGATATCCCTAGGAAATTCCTTGATGCCCAGCTCCCACCCCTCCATTCAAGATTCACACCCACAGTGCAGGTGCACATCCGTCTGCTGGAGACAGTTGAATCCATGACCCTTGGTCAGTTTAAATGGCCATTCGTAGAGACTCCAACGTGGTAACAGAACAGAAGTTCAAAAGGCTTATTAATAAGGTCCCTAACCAATCAGATAGTTTAGAGTACACTTGCTTTCTAAATAGGAAAGGAAGAAGACATCAATCCTTTTATTTTTCTATGCTGTAACCCTTCAATCTCAAACAAGCTAGGAGAGAGTGCTTTCTATTTGATGGTGACATTTTAAAACACTGAAGTAGCAAAGTTGTTTATTTTCTTAACGAGTTGAAACTAGAAGTCTGAATTTTTTCTTCTTTCAGTTCAGTCTTACATCCCTGCAGTTCCAGTGGCTTGACTTTATTTCATTTTCATTTGCAGCAAAATAATGGACACTGTAATGTAGACCCTGCTTTATTGCCAAAAAGATTTTTCTTGCCTTTTTCCTATTATTTGGGTATACAAGAATATACTAGGACATTTTCCAGTACCTATAATTTAGTTGATGCAAAATTTCCACAAGTTCTTGGAGTACAAAGAGATCAGCAATGGCCAAAATGGAGTGCATTATACAATTCTGAGTCTAGAACTTATGAATTTATGTATGAGAACCAATCTGACAAGAACTAAATAAAATATTTTTTTCAGAGTTTCATGGTTGAGGTTCCTGTGCTGATTACAATGGTTACCAAAAAATTTTACTTATTCATATAATAACAGAGGCTAAAAAAAATAAGCTGTAATAGGCCTGTGATTGCAAGCCAAGCAATTATGTTTTCACCCTGCATTTGTGAGGTGCTACCATCTCCCCACAGTAGTAAGACCTCAGCATTTGAACTGAAATCTAGTTAACTGACTAGTTACGTGTTACAGTGTGATAGAGATGCTTGGTTTACTGATCAGTTATTCCAGTGAGTGGGTATTGCAGAGGACTCTCCTTGCCCATATTTCAGCATATTTCAGGCTTAAGATCTTATATTAGAGCTGCTACTCATGCAGACCCTCAAAAAGGCCAGTAGTAGCTCTTTGCTTTCCCACTGATTGAGGGTACAGCTGTGATGTGCAAAAGGAAGGGCAGGAGATATTTGCAATATTGATCTTGGGCTAGAGCTTTTGTTGAGAAAAGACGTCCTAACATTTGTCACCGAGATTGCAAACAAGCCTGGAAGGCAGTGACACTCTGTATGCACACACTAACTCAATACATCACCTGTGCCTCTTCCAGGCACTACCAGTGACATCTGGGGACTGAATGGACTGGCCAGTGCCTCCTGCAGAGAATAGAGACTACTTCTGTCTTGTGCTGCTGCAGCTTTTCTCACCACAAGACAATTTTTTTTATTTGCTTTTTTTTCCTTTCTTTTTTGGTAAATATGGAGAATCAGGGTCAGGAGTCATAGACTACTTAATACTGCAGGGAAGATGTCTGAATCCTAGTTTGGTCTGCAGGGGAGGTGTTCCTTTTTCCTCTTTGCTGTCATTCTAGAAACTCAGCGAAACAAAAATACTAGGTCCTCTTATTTTTTAAAATTTTTGTTCAAACTGTTAATGTCTCTGTGCTAACATGCAGGTCTCTCTGAGCATGTCATGTTAATTCTCTTCAGGAGAACATACTGGACTCAAAGTCAGCAGGCTTGCAATTCCCATTGTTATTTACACATGTGCAAGGGACTGTGATCTGACAGTGTCTGACCCCTGTTGTGTACAAGACTAAGTCATTATGTGAGGTTCAAAGCAGCAGGGAATTTGATCTAGGACTGTTTTGTCCAAGTAGGACTCTTGTAGCTGATTGTTTTCTTTTGTCCCCTTTGGCTTAAACTGTTGGAAAAAAGCCCACCAGTTCAGGAGAAAAAAAAAAAAGACACTCAGAAAAGCCTGCAGATAAAAGTTCATGTCTAAATAACTGAATAAAAAAGCTAAGATAAGGAGCATGAAAGGAAGACATCCTTCTATTATAGCTGTGCTGTCTGATCTCCCTGAGAAAGATGGCCATTTAATTTCCTTCTCTGTTCCCTGTTTCTCTGAACTATGTGTAAATAAATGTGAAAAAGGAGCCATGCTCCTAATTTTTTCCCAGGTTCTGTGAATTTGGCACTACCAAACACATTTCACTCTAGCAAACCTCCATCTTCCTTTGAGTTTTCATCCATAGCTCATTCAGGGTAAATTTAGTTTTAAAATTTATCTTGTCTATTAGGATGCAATTTCTTCATGTTGATTTCACCCTCATGTATAGCCATAGATATAAACAAACACATACTTTTTCATAGCTATGTGAAAGAAACTTTATTTCCCAAGAATTAAATACACGGCAATACTGCTTTCACACTAGTGGGCAGAAATGGAGAGACAGTAGACAGAAAATGGGCAGCATTGATGAAGGTTGCAGTTATGCAAAACAGCACTCAGTGTCAGTATATGCTCAGCCTGAAGTCCAGGGTTTAAAACATCATCTTTTCAGTAGTGCATTTTTGAATTCAGACCTAACTGCATTGTAACTGGACAGTACACCTTGACAGGTCACCCCAAATACTGTGTTCAGTTTTGGACCCCTCACTGCAAGAAGGACACTGAGGTGCTGGAGCGTGTCCAAAGGACAACAAAGGCGGTGAAGGCTCTAGAGAACAATTTGGGGAGGAGCAGCTGAGGGAGCTGGAGTTGTTTAGCCTGGAGAAAAAGAGGCTCAGGAGGGACCATATCGCTCTCTACAACTGCCTGGAAAAAGGTTGTAGTGAGGGGGAGGTTGTTCTCTTCTCCTGGATAAAAAGTGACTGGAAGAGGAAGCAGACTCCAGTTGCACCAGGGGTGGTTTAGATTAGATACTAGGAAAAATTTCTTCACTGAAAGGGTTGTCAAGTACTGGAACAGGTTTCCCAGAAAAGTGGTGGAATCACCGTACTTGGAAGTGTTCAAAAGGCATGTGGATGTGGCACTTGGTGACATGGGTTATTGGAGAACCTGGTGGTAAGAGGTTAATGGTTGAATTCAATGGTCTTAGAATCCTTAAGGTTCAGAAAGTCCTCTATCTTTCTTTGATTCTACACCATCAAGTAATTTAGACACTGAACTTCTCTCAGTGAAAAGTTGAAGTTCAAAATGAGTTTATTGAGGTTAATGATAATTATCCATGGGCTTTGGACCTGCACAGTCCAGAGAAGAGGAAGAAAGACCCATGCATTCATGACAGATTGTAGCATAAGACTATTTCAGACACAGTGTAGTGTTAAATAGCCAGTGTTGCAAAACAATGCGGTCCAGTTGCTCAGTGCTGGATTGCAACTCAGAAGTTATGGTATTATTCCTGCTTTTACCATTGATTTCTATTCACAACTGCCTTCCTACCTTTTCTTGCCCATCATTTATCTGTCTTGTCTATTTGGATCACTGAAGAAGCTGTCTTGGACACCTGGCACGTTAGAGTTAGTGTCAAAAAATAATGGTATTACAAGAAACACTGTTCTTAGTTTGCTGCTGATCTGTTTAATGGAATACTTATCTTGACATGCTTACCATTTTGTGGTGATAAAAGGAGTTAATGGGCATGTATTTTTATCGACTATTGTACTGAACTTGAGAATTTACGGTGTGAAAAATATAATGAAAAATTAAGCATGTTTTCCTTTCCTCCTAAATCTGTGACTACAGGTATTGCAGCTGGGCTCTGAAATCCTCCCACAGTACAAGCAAGAGGCACCAAAGACTCCACCGCATATAATTTTGCATTATTGCGTTTTCAAGACCACCTGGGACTGGATCATCTTGATTTTAACCTTCTACACTGCTATTTTGGTTCCTTACAATGTCTCCTTTAAAACCAAACAGAACAACGTGGCATGGCTAGTAGTTGACAGCATTGTAGATGTCATTTTTTTGGTCGACATTGTGCTCAATTTCCATACGACCTTTGTGGGGCCGGCAGGAGAGGTGATCTCTGACCCCAAACTGATTCGCATGAATTACTTGAAGACCTGGTTTGTGATCGATCTGCTCTCGTGCTTGCCCTATGATGTCATCAATGCATTTGAAAATGTTGATGAGGTCAGTATACTGGTTCCCCTTCCACCCAGTAATTATTACTTAATGGTTGGGGGGAGGTGGGAGAGAGAAGAAAGAAATGTATGCTTTTAAATGTATTGAGTTACTGTACATACGTCTCTAGTAGCCACTCACAGCATGCAAGGAAGTTTGCTTATGAATCCTAGCCAAAAGCATCATTCGTTAACTGCACTGGGAAAGGCTGTAGTTTCTGGTGTTAAAAATCCATGTTTGACTTTGCTTCATTCTGCATTCTCAGAGTTCAGGAGGACAGACAGAAGCAGGCAGCAGAACCTTCGCACATCACTGAGGAAAACTGCTCTGTCTGACTTACTATGAATAGCTTGAACTGGTGTGTCAGGACAGTTTCTCAGGGCAGGCTTCTCTTGCTTTCACTGTTGACTGAACAGGGTACCTCTGCTAATGGCAGTTCTTCACATGAACAATTGGGAAGTAAAGTACACTTTTCTCAGCTGCTTCTAGTACACTATGAGGTGAAAAAGAGGGAGGCAGTAACTCACTAAATCTTAGTCCACCAGAAAGCACTGTGTATAAATCTGGTGATCCATGCAGCGTTGTATGGCAGCAGTTGTTTTAGAGGAAGGTGAAGCAACAAGATGCTTTTTTGGTAATTTCGTAATTAGATGAAAGGATAGGGAGAAATCTGGAACTCTAGACTCCTCAATTCTTGCTCATTTCTTTGGGAAAAGATCACAACCCAGCAACAGAACTACCATTCAGACACTTAAAACTGCAATGCTGCTTCTGCTTATTCTTTTGTATCAGTCTGCTGAGAAAATATTCCTAAATGAAATATATTAGGGTTCCATGCCTAAATAGTTCAGAGAATTAATGAATTGTTAATAAAATCTTAAAGAGGATTCGAGCAGTCCGCTTTCCGGTTAAATATTATAAAATATGTATCATCAACTAATTATGCGTCTAAATTTATCTCTTACACATACTAAAGATGTAACATGCAGAATCACAGGATGGAGGGGGTTGGAAGGGATCTCTGGAGATCATCTAGTCCAGCCTTTCTGCTAAAGCAGATTCATGCAAAGCAGGTTGCACAGAATTCCATCCAGGTGAGTTTGAACAGCTCCAGAAAATGAGAGGGATATGCATATGGATCTCATCAGGGTTTACTATTTAAATTTTAGCCTGCAAAATTTAAATTTTATGAGTTCCTTTAAAGTATGACCATGTTACAAAAGACAGCCTAACTATCAAAAGAAAACTAAACCAAGTGAAATATATGGGTAAAACCAAAACCACGTTACTTTTTTAAAAAACAGACTACTCAGGTTTTTATAAAATTTAACGTATTTGAAGTGATTTTCTCAGTGGCTCAAGGACAGGTAGGCAAACTATTGAATGTAATGGAAAAAACATGGTGTTATCTGATATTTAATTCCCAAGAGAAGTTTTCATTTTATATCAAGCTACAGACTGAGATAACACAAATGAGATCAAGTGAAAAAGCCCTGTGAGACCTGTCCTTAAGTATTTGTTTGTCATAGAAAGGGCCTAGACTGCAGATTATTCTACAGGGCTTTCCATATTACTTTGCTGTGCCACTGATAAAGTGATGGAAGCAGTGGCCTTATGTCAGTTTCTGACATTTAGACTGAAAGAGCAAAAATAATAAATAAATAATAATAATTATAAAAATAAAGAAACAAAGAAATAAAGCAAGAGACAAAAAAAGGAAGGAAGCTTTTCTCACCTGCTGCAGATAGTAGCAACCTGGTGATGATTTTGCTGGAGGAACACTTTATAACTTTCTCTTGAAAAAAATTAAATTAGAACATCCCTGAGGAAAATGTCTATACCAGTGGCTGTGACAGCCCTTGAGCTGAGCACAGGTGCTTTTGAACTCATGGTAGCAATTCTGCAGAGAAATACTTGTATGAGTTTGAATATCTCCAGGTTCTCCTTCTCAGTATTGCCTTGTAACAATGAGAAGCTCCTGGTACTTCAGTTTTCCTATGGCTCTTCAACAGTCTCCTTAATCAGTATTACAATGTTAGTTTTAGTTACTCTACTATCATGTCCAAGGGAAAAAACTAACCAACATTTTTCTTGATGCTGTTCTTTCAAGACTGTTGATCTCCATTTCCCGTAGTGGAAATTTAGCTGACATTTAGCTGGTATAAATCATTGTAGTCATTAGAGCAGAGTTTCCACTGGTGTAAATTCTATACTTCTATTAAGGGTTCATACTGGTTTATAGGACCTGAAGGGATTTGCCAGCAAATTCACTGACAGAATAACATAGTGCATATCAGGTAGGGGTTTAGGACAGTATATGCTGATCACTGTTTCAAGAGCTGCCTGTAGAGAGAAAGATAACCTTTTATTGAAGAGGAAAAAAATTTCAAGGAACCTTGAAAGTAGAAAATCTTTGCCTGATATCTTCTTTTCTGCTGTGTGGAGCATTCCCTTTTGGGCCAACTCCCTTCCTTTTTTGCTGGTTTAAATTTTGCCTGTCTCTTGCCCTGGATTACACACCATGTTACATCACAGTTGGATTAAGTCAGATGTGAGAGGCTGCACTGCTCAACTTACAAGTAACCAAACTGAATTGTTATCTGTGTGCCGCCTTAATGTTACTGAAAGGAATTCCACTGGAGCCATTGTGCTGAAGTTACTAGGTGGCCATGGCTGCTGCAGGGATTTTTTTAAAAGTCCTACTCTTGAAAAAAATTAAATTATTAAAAAGAGATTAAATGATGACGAGTGTCAACAGTGGTGATAAAATGAGATGAAGAATATGAATTGCTGTTTTCCTGTTTTGATGTTTTCCATATATGATTTTAAACAGGAGGAAATAGAATCTTGGCTTTGCTGCAGTCCCCATAGTGAAGGGGAACTGAGGCAGGTAGAACCTCACTTCTTTTTCTGTCTGCTGTCATTCTCTGTTAAAAAAACTGACACTAAAGACACCAAGGATGTCATGGAGAAACTAACTTGACAAGTCAATTTGTTTTTAAGAATGCGGTAATTACTGTGGTGGAGACTAATTGATTTGCAGGGGACACAGGACCTGGAGCACTGAAGTAAAAAACTGTCTAATAGGGTACTGAGACTTTTTTTGGCTCTGGACAATTTTGGGACTGTCCCATCACTTAACTCTTGATAGATTAATGATGAAACCATTTTTGTAATCTTTAAAATGATCCACTAATATAAGAATAATTATAATCGGTGAAACTAGAATTGATCAGTATTTTTGAGAAGCAGATACTCAATTGAAAAAAATTCTGTGATTGGATTTTTTCTATTTTGAAGTAACTTTCTATTTTGCAATTTACTTCATTATTCCAGTACAAGATATATTAGAAAATATTTTCTTGAAACAAAATTAAGTGTGACTTCTGTGTTTTTCAGACAATTTCAAAATTCTTTGGGTTTGTTGCAGTTTGGAACATTAGTATATTTTCAATTTACATTTTTCAATATAATTGAAATTCCAGTTTCCTCTCTGCGTAAATGAGAATATTTTTGTCCTCAAAAATAATTTGAATTCATTAACTATTGATCAATACAACTATTAATAACTACAATTAATTCAAGAGGCACTTAAGTATGAATAGCCACATTCTACAGATGGAGGAGGAAAGAAAAAAACATTAATGTCTTTGTTCATGACCATATAATTAAATGAGACTGTATGAAGCTTCTGACCTCAAGTTCTGTGCTCAAAGAGGCAGTACAGCATCTCGTACTCAGACACGAATAGAATTCAACAAATGAAGAAATGAATAGCTGTAGAGAAATTTCTATTGTTAACCCAAATGAAAGAAAAGTTATAAATGTTTCTCCTGGCTTTTATATATGAGAAGCTAATTATGCAGTAAAATACTAATTACTTTCTTGACCTGTCATAGAACTTCAAGAGAAGAAAATATACCACTGATTGATTAATCAATTTAATGCTAGGCTTGAACTTTCTATTGTTAAGACAATACATCATGCCATTTCAGTAAGAAAAGAAAATATTAGTCTAAAATTTACGCAGCGCTTAAAAACATGTGGTGTTAGTCTCTTTCAAATTTGAATGATCACAATAGCATTTGTCAGTAATCCTTTACAGTAATTATTATTACTCCTCACTTAAGGAAATACCACATACTTTGGGGGATAATGTTATCTTTTTGTGTTCAGACATCAATCAGCAAATTTAACAAAAATCAGGCTTAAAGAAAATTCCACAATTTTTTCCAAGAACAGTGCAATTTAAGGCTTTGAATTGCAAAGCACATTTTTGCAGCGTCAGCTTGAGCAATTTTATACTGTGGTTTTCGGCCATAATACCATAAGATGTAATTTATATTGGAAAAAACTTGACTGGTTACATGTGATTCAGTTGTGAAATATCATGGTAGAAGTGGAATCCAGTCATGTCACCACTACATAAATCTCTGAAATAGGGAGTTTTTAGTAGTAATTGCTATGTGTATTTGAACAGAACACTATGATCAATTGTTAGTTGATGCCAAATTCAGAACCATATATCACTCTATTAGTTGAGGTAGAAGAGAAATAAGTGCACAGCCAAAGGTCATCAGGAAAGATGTATTCAATATAAATGATCTAACATTCCCTTAAGTGAATGAATAAGAGAGAAGCTGGCATGCAGGCCAAGAAGATATCCAGCTTTGAAAGGACAGCATTTATGCTGATAGAAAAAAACATAATACAGATGTAATAGAAGTAAATTAAGCTATTTAGTGCCAAGTGAGCGTGGTGTAGCTGGAAAGTAAACAGTGAGTGGAGAGAGGAAAAAATGAATGTGTTGCTGGTCAAATTGTTGGCAACTCTCTGAGGCAGTACTTTTGCAATAGATTAATTTAAACCTTATTAGTGGAATAATCTCTCATACTAATACAAATTAGCTATCTAGGAATTACTGAAGTAGCTACACTGGAAAGCATGCAACATCTCTAGACTTTTTTTTACCATTGCATGCAATAAGGGGCAAGGGAATAAATTATCATATTTACAGTTTTATGGAATAAACAGGGACCTATAAAGAAAGATTTTGAGTTAGATGAATTTTGCAAACTGGAAAATATAATTTTTGGAAGTATTTTTAAACTGTAAACAGCTGAGTAATATGAAATCTGTTTGCAACAGTAGTTCACCACTCTTGTTTGGATATGTCCAATTAGGCAATACTGTGCTTTGCATGTGAGTCTATTGATAAATCTAGTAATGAATGAATATTTTTCTATGGCTAATTATAATTATAAAGTAATCATAATCTACTTTCTGTGTAATGTCTATAACAAAGCAGCTACGTATCATGTATTATCCAGTCATAGCAGAACTGTTGGCAAACTATGGTTCTTGGATGAGATAAAGGAGATGAGAAGGGATTACTGAGACCCTGTGGAGGTGGTGACTCCTTAATGGGGCTTTTGGGGAGGAATCAAGCAATTGGGTTCCTGTATCCAGGTGGGGCAGTGGGAGGGCTGGAACATGGGCCTTGGATTGAGGGTGATGAAGAAGCTCTACTTGGTTGGGTGTCCCTTTGTGAGAGGCCCTGAGAAACAGGACAAAACCCGTAGGAGATGTATGCTGTGGGCTGTAGCCTGCCAGAGCCCCTTGGAGAATAGCTAGGAGGGTTCTTAGTGTGGCTGTAGCATTTGGAGCTTCAGAAGGAGCTTGGAGGCCTTGAACTGTAGAAGTAAGAGAGTGCAATGGAAAGGAAAGGTGCTGGTGGAGACTTGTCTGACTTCTGAAAGTGCCTCTGTACTGCGGCGTGCTCCCAGGGGACCGTGCCAAGCAGGAATAATTCCTTAACACACAAGTAGGTGGAAGGAATATTTGGGGAAATGCAAATGAAGTAAAGCAGATTCCTGGGGTAAAGTGGACAGCCAGGATACAAACCAGGTAGGCAAAGAAGCACTTGCTTTGCAGCCTCTTGAGGATTCGGGTGAGGGTGTCTCTTTTCTTTGTCTGGTTTGTTCCACACCCTCCTATGCCTCATTTTATTTCCAGTCAAATACGGATTTCTCTAACTTCCCTCCTTAAAAACCTAACTGCCATGCTACCAATGAGGTCCTTCTTTTATGCTACCCTACAAAGGGGTAGGCTGTCTTTTCCCCCCAAATCCTCAGTTTCCCAAATTGTGTTGGTGTTGTCTACAGGTGCTACAGAGCTCTTAGCCTTTCAAGCTATTCAGAGTTAAATTCTCTCCTTTGCTATAAGCCTGCTTAAGGTGTTGAGTATATTTAAATTCTACTACCTTCCCTAGTTCATGCAGCTTGGTGGCTCAGAGACATCTACTCTGTCTGCTGATAGAGAGCCCCTCACAGAAGGGAATACCAGAGTAGGATGTGTTGCTGTGTCCCTGCCTGGTCTTCACTACTCTGTAGGTTCTGCTGTGGCTGTGGAGATGCCAATTAACTCCTCTCTTTCTGCACTCCTGATGTTCAGATTAGTGTTTTTGCTAAGTCACAGATAAGTAAGGGTGTTACTGGATTTCAGGGCTACTTTTTCATAGCTTTGAAAGGCATGACATGATTTATCATTCTGTTAAAGAGAGAATAGTAATCTACATAAGCTATTCAATCTGTATAAGGCTAAAAGAATTAAAATGCTGAATTACATTTTCAGTGATAAATGTATGGTGATAGCCTTTGTCCAAGAAGGAGAGCTAATTGAACATATTAGATTATGAATTATTTCAAAAAGTTGCTGTTAGAGTGAGCCTTACACTGCATATAAAGGGAAAAATGTCTCAGAGGCAGGGATTAGTTACTCTGTTCTTTTCCCCCCATTCAGCATACTTGTATCAATCTGAGACAGGAAGTCTGATGAGATGACAAAGGGTGTTTATTTGAGTAACTAAGTGGTTGCACTGCAGTCTATTTCATATTAGGGGTGGGATCAGAATTGGAAAGATGGAGTGGTGTTAGATACCAGTAACACTAGGTCTTATTTGGGTGTTTTGCCTCTTCGAGATAAGTAAAAAACTTCTGGAACTGATGGCTTCTTTGAATCAGAAGCATTGGAAAGCAGATTGCTGTCTACCAGGGGTTAATTTTTTATTTACTATTGTGGAAAGTGGGATTTCTTTAGATTTCCTATGTGTTATCTTTATTCTTGTTCTTCTTCTCAAAGTTAAAAAAAAAAAAAAGAGTTTGTTTCCTGGTTTTGTTGTTTTTCTGAGTGCGCTCGTATACACCTAAGGCAAGCGTGGCCATAGTTTTACAAGTGAGAAATCAACCTTCCCATCTCTTCTCACACCCTGTGCTCTTCTACGTGAATTATTGCTGTTCCTCCCTCAATTCTAACCAAGCTCGCAGATGTCTGACTAAAATAAGCTTTGGGAGTCTGGAGATCTGTCTTCTTCAGTGCTGAAAACCACAGCAGTATCCAGAGGGCTGAGATATTGATTTTAACCTGTACGCATAACGTTCTCTCATCTCTTGGTTGCTAAATACAGCAATCTGTAGGAAAGGTCATGTTCTCAGACCTAATTAAGAAAATCAGAAGAGGCAAATGACAGAAATGAGAAGTCCTAATAATGACCTGACAGGGCTGCCATGTTATTGCGGATAGGCAGAGCCGGGCTGCGGCACGGCTGACTTCAGCATCAAATGTCAAGAAAGAAGATAGTGCTTTCCATGGCTCTTACCTCACTTATGGTAGTGATAAATTTGGTTCATTGCCTCCCTTTTTGGAATAAATAATTTATTTTTTGGGGTCTGCTTCATTCTCTCTCTTTTAATGGTTAGCTTTTAGTCTACTGCATCTCCCTTTAATTAAGATGAAGCCTGAACTTTAGCAGTTTCATATGAGAGGAAAGTGCTGAAAAACTTAGGAAAGATTTGTGCCAATATTGAATCTTTCTCTTTTTAAAAATAGATAGTAAGTAGGAAGTAAATTACCCTTCCTTTGAGCCTAGAAAAAAAAAATCTTAATGCTTGGGTTAAGTGCATTTTCTTTCTGTGCATGTAGAAAATGAATAATGGCCTAAAAACCAAATACTGTCGTGCAGATTGAATCTTTTACTAAAGTGCTAGTGTTACTGCAGCTGTAGGAGGTGAACATTGCATTTTAGTTCTTTTCTAAAGTTATTCATCCTACATCTTGTTTGGAAGGGAAAATTAATTATTCCTTGGTTATTATTTTTGTTGGGGGAGGGGGGCTGCACTTAACTTTTATTGCTGTTCCTTAAACAATTTGTATTTCGTTTTTCCTAGGTGAAATTTTATTATTCAATGAATTAAGTTTAATTTAATTTTGCATGGCAAATGAACAGCAGCAACTGTTTTATATTTGCACAGCAAATACTGTAGTATTCACTGTTACTGTTCTTGGGGACCATAATGACATAAGTAACAATAATTACTCTGCTTACAGCCCTTTCCTTCTGTTTTAAAAACACTTTGAAGTGTCTCCATCTCTTTTTCTGGATATGGAAGTAATGGCACAAATCTTATGGTGCCTGATTGTTCCAGGGAGGGTTCAGAGGGATGCCGAAATGGAAAACAAAACAGTGTTGTTAGCTCAGAAAACCCAATATTTATTACTAGGAAGTGGCCAACAAACAGAGAAACCAAGAGACGTGAAAGAGGGAAGGAAATAAGCCCTCAGTAAAACCTCCCACTCACGCAGGGGCTACTTAATGAGGTTGTCTTATCGACCCCAGAATGACCAGTATTTCCCCATGGCAGAAACTGCAGCCTTGGGGTGTCAGCAGGCCCACAAGGTAATGGGCGTCCCCGCTGAGGCAACGTTGTCCTCCATGTGAAGCTTGCCAGCCCCTCCCACAGGTGCTGTCTGCCTTTTATATAATTTAGCTGGTTACATCTACCTGGGCAGGTGTGGCCAGCACTGGCCCAGCCAGAGGCTTCTGTCCCTCCCCCCATTATGTCAGTGATGTCCCTTCTGCACACGCGTGTGTACATTGGAATTCCCCCGCGCCTGCGTGATACACCTGGAGGGGTCTTCCCTAAATGAGTCTGGGGGCTCACTTCATCTCCCTCTTCTTCACTTTCTCCTTCAAGTGCCCTTGGAGGGCCATCAGCCAATAGGAGGATACCAATTAATTTCAGTTTATGCAGAGTCCTGTCTTCAAGGATGAAGTGCTCGCTTATCAGGCCTTGTTTTCCCACTACTTGGCAGGAAACAGAACAAACTTTCACAGGTGGCTGGGCCAAACACAGACCAGAACAGAAAACATCCACATTCCCTGATACACTGATACAGAGCTAGAGCCAAAACATGGATATCCTGGATCCCATGTTTGGCAAGAAGATTACTTACATGGCTGAGATACCAGTGTGAGACAAGGGGTGCACCGACAGTAGATCAGATCTTGCAGAAACCCAGGAGGTGCAGAAGAAAACCTGTGTAAATGTGCACAGTCTGTAATGAGTAGGTCTAATTAATGAGAAATTATATATGGAAGCTTACTTTTGGCAGTATTTCGTGGATAAAATTATGAAGCATTCTCTTAGAATGTAAAATGTGGGTCCTGCTTTCCTCTAGGACTGAGACTGGTTTGTTTTTCTCTTGTGTTTGGAGTGCGGTTCCATTCTGCAAAGATTGAGTAGGAGGAGTGGAGGGGAAGTGGTTGTGTTTATTATTTTAAGGGCTTTTGACATTCAAGTTTGCTCCATCAGTGACTAGAGAGTTATTTTTTCTGGGTCTCAGTTCTTTGAGCTTGGCCTTTGGTTTGGAAGGGACTCACTACACAGTCTTCCATTTTTATGCATCAGCCATTGCTGGCAATGAAAGTAAACCTGCCAACCTATGAAATATTAATTCACATCTCCATGAAGGTATCAACAGTAGAACTTTTTTAGTGTCATTCTGTTAAACTTCATACAATTTGAAATGTATTTGTATGTGAAATTCAGCATTTTCTGAATACTTTGCTAAGTGCTGCATATTTAGGTAAGTTCTCTCTGTAACAAAATATAAATGTACTGTGTGTCTACGCTGGCCATAAAACAGATTTCTTAGCTTTTGCATAGCCCCAAGGGAAAGTTTCTGTTGGATACAGCACTAATAGTTGCAACTGTGTCAATCAGACACAGGTAGATCTTCACGGGACATTACATAGTCCTGTCAAGGCCTTTTCCTTGACTGCCACATAGACACTCCTTAGAGTGGTCCTTTAGAACAGAGCATCTGGGGGTGCCTGTTTGGACCTGTAGTGCATTTTCTAGCTCTTTATGAACTGAGGTTCATCTACGTCCTTTGGGAAGAAGGAGATCTGGGTGTCTTTTCATCTGCCTCTCAAAACTGGTAGGAGGAGCAGAGTTAAGAGGGTGGGACACACATCAAGAAAAGTGAATTGAGTTCAGGCTCCCTTGCGTGACATCGTGGGGCCATCTCTATGATGAAAGCATAAAAATAATCTGCTTTGATAAGAGCATTAAAATGGACAATAATCTGAAAGTACAGTTTTATTCTGGAGAGTGGTAATCTAAAATTGTCCATTTTGAATCCAGCAGGTCTATTCCAGTCAGTATTAAAATATAACTTGGTAAATCTAATGTCAAAAAGTACTGTTTCAAAGTATCGGAGAATGATCTGTATTTTTTCTACTTTGTCATCTATGAAACAGTCTACTAAGTTTCTGTTGTTTATACCTATTTAAAATTCTGTCACTTAGAAATTTTTGAGAGTTATATGAACAATCATATCCCTGGGCATGTCTTGCTCTTGATATTGATCCGTTTAGAATAGACAAATCCTTTCCTCTGAGGATATAAAAGTGAAAATACTGTTAATGTTGAAATAAAAATAATTTTTTTTTAATATAGCTTTCTCTGAACTTTTACAATCTTATTGGCAATGCAGTCAGGTGAAGTATTATGAGTAATCTGAATATTAATTGCACTTTTCAGTGCAACTAAATCAAGTATATATTTTCTGCAAATATGCCAGTTATTTTTGTACAAAAAGCCTAATTCTGTCTACCTCTCTGGTCAGAATTTAGTAGAATCATTTTCTCCCAAATGGTGCAGTTCAATCCCATTTTAAGTATTTTAACAATTTTTTTAAAGTAAATTTCACTTTTAGGAATAAGAGTACTCTGGAAACAAAGTAGTTTGCCTTAAATGTTTAAAATCTAATTTTGCCTATTTTATTTTGTATTCCCACTTTCCATATCCAATGTCTTAAACTCCACTTCTGTGATTTTTTTTTTCCTTTCCCAAGGATTTCTACTCCTCAACCTTTTTTTATTTTTTTTTTTTTTTTTAAGTTGAGAATTAGCCTAATTCTAATCTCTTAAGTCCTTCCTGAGTCACTATTATTTTTTGGCTTTGGTAGGACTCTTACCGACAAACAGAATTTGGTTGTTTGCTTTTTTTTTTTAATCACAATCATGAGTTTTATTTGAAGAACAGGTTTTACACCACTATTTTTTGAACTGTTTTTTCAAATGTTGAGATAGAGAAGTTTCCATCCTTGCCTGAGACTTTGAAGCACTGTTGTGATTAAAAAACTTGGTTTTGAGGCTGAAGCCAAAAGCAGGTGATTGCTGGAGACCTCTCAAAATGTAGAAAAATTACTGTTGTAGTGTTGAAGTTTGTAAAAAGGAAAAGGAGAAACGGGCATTGGTCTTAAGCAAAAAAGCCAGAAGGCTGTGTTGTAATGTCAGAATGTTTAGAACATAGGAACTATATGTGCTTGTCACTCAATGACTTGCATATCCAATTCTAAAATATGGTTATAATTTATAATTTTTTGTATTTACCCTTTGCTTTTCCTCTGCATACTGAGTGTTCAGTGCTTTCCCTGACCTGGAAATTAAGGCCTTTGTGTCGTATTCTCTGAATTGGCACAGAGGCTTTGCTCCAATGTTTACAAAACAAAGCTGTGGATGGAATGAATGAGAAATGGAAATGAAGTTACTTTGTGTAGGAATTTTTGCATCAGTGACTTGAAAAGTCTGGCAGAGACAGGAATGAAAAGAATAGTTCACTTGCTCTCTTCTAGATCTCTGCAAATATCTGTTTTTTAAAAAGGCTACTTTTTTCTCTCTTTTTTTT